>JAQNBH010000011.1:39663041-40062553 GCA_028752905.1 Cladorhizidae sp. MBARI D1340-BT2
ATACACAAGTGAAACTTTTAATAGTGGACATTAAAAGTTTGAATTATATATACAAGTGAAACTTTTAATAGTGGACATTAAAAGTTTGAATTATATACACAAGTGAAACTTTTAATAGTGGACATTAAAAGTTTGAATTATATACACAAGTGAAGCTTTTAATAGTGGACATTAAAAGTTTGAATTATATACACAAGTGAAACTTTTAATAGTGGACATTAAAAGTTTGAATTATATACACAAGTGAAGCTTTTAATAGTGGACATTAAAAGTTTGAATTATATACACAAGTGAAGCTTTTAATAGTGGACATTAAAAGTTTGAATTATATACACAAGTGAAACTTTTAATAGTGGACATTAAAAGTTTGAATTATATACACAAGTGAAGCTTTTAATAGTGGACATTAAAAGTTTGAATTATATACACAAGTGAAACTTTTAATAGTGGACATTATAAAAGTTTGAATTATATACACAAGTGAAACTTTTAATAGTGGACATTAAAAGTTTGAATTATATACACAAGTGAAACTTTTAATAGTGGACATTAAAAGTTTGAATTATATACACAAGTGAAACTTTTAATAGTGGACATTAAAAGTTTGAATTATATACACAAGTGAAACTTTTAATAGTGGACATTATAAAAGTTTGAATTATATACGCAAGTGAAACTTTTAATAGTGGACATTAAAAGTTTGAATTATATATACAAGTGTAACTTTTAATAGTGGACATTAAAAGTTTGAATTATATACACAAGTGAAGCTTTTAATAGTGGACATTAAAAGTTTGAATTATATACACAAGTGAAGCTTTTAATAGTGGACATTAAAAGTTTGAATTATATACACAAGTGAAACTTTTAATAGTGGACATTATAAAAGTTTGAATTATATACACAAGTGAAACTTTTAATAGTGGACATTAAAAGTTTGAATTATATACGCAAGTGAAGCTTTTAATAGTGGACATTAAAAGTTTGAATTATATACACAAGTGAAGCTTTTAATAGTGGACATTAAAAGTTTGAATTATATACACAAGTGAAGCTTTTAATAGTGGACATTAATAGTTTGAATTATATACGCAAGTGAAACTTTTAATAGTGGACATTAAAAGTTTGAATTATATACACAAGTGAAACTTTTAATAGTGGACATTAAAAGTTTGAATTATATACGCAAGTGAAACTTTTAATAGTGGACATTATAAAAGTTTGAATTATATACGCAAGTGAAACTTTTAATAGTGGACATTAAAAGTTTGAATTATATACACAAGTGAAACTTTTAATAGTGGACATTAAAAGTTTGAATTATATACACAAGTGAAACTTTTAATAGTGGACATTAAAAGTTTGAATTATATACACAAGTGAAACTTTTAATAGTGGACATTATAAAAGTTTGAATTATATACGCAAGTGAAACTTTTAATAGTGGACATTAAAAGTTTGAATTATATATACAAGTGTAACTTTTAATAGTGGACATTAAAAGTTTGAATTATATACACAAGTGAAGCTTTTAATAGTGGACATTAAAAGTTTGAATTATATATACAAGTGAAACTTTTAATAGTGGACATTAAAAGTTTGAATTATATACACAAGTGAAACTTTTAATAGTGGACATTAAAAGTTTGAATTATATATACAAGTGTAACTTTTAATAGTGGACATTAAAAGTTTGAATTATATACACAAGTGAAGCTTTTAATAGTGGACATTAAAAGTTTGAATTATATACACAAGTGAAACTTTTAATAGTGGACATTAAAAGTTTGAATTATATACACAAGTGAAGCTTTTAATAGTGGACATTAAAAGTTTGAATTATATACACAAGTGAAACTTTTAATAGTGGACATTAAAAGTTTGAATTATATACACAAGTGAAACTTTTAATAGTGGACATTAAAAGTTTGAATTATATACACAAGTGAAGCTTTTAATAGTGGACATTAAAAGTTTGAATTATATACACAAGTGAAACTTTTAATAGTGGACATTAAAAGTTTGAATTATATACACAAGTGAAACTTTTAATAGTGGACATTAAAGTTTGAATTATATACACAAGTGAAACTTTTAATAGTGGACATTAAAAGTTTGAATTATATACCCAAGTGAAACTTTTAATAGTGGACATTAAAAGTTTGAATTATATACGCAAGTGAAACTTTTAATAGTGGACATTATAAAAGTTTGAATTATATACGCAAGTGAAACTTTTAATAGTGGACATTAAAAGTTTGAATTATATACACAAGTGAAACTTTTAATAGTGGACATTAAAAGTTTGAATTATATACACAAGTGAAACTTTTAATAGTGGACATTAAAAGTTTGAATTATATACACAAGTGAAACTTTTAATAGTGGACATTATAAAAGTTTGAATTATATACGCAAGTGAAACTTTTAATAGTGGACATTAAAAGTTTGAATTATATACACAAGTGAAACTTTTAATAGTGGACATTAAAAGTTTGAATTATATACACAAGTGAAGCTTTTAATAGTGGACATTAAAAGTTTGAATTATATACGCAAGTGAAGCTTTTAATAGTGGACATTAAAAGTTTGAATTATATACACAAGTGAAGCTTTTAATAGTGGACATTAAAAGTTTGAATTATATACACAAGTGAAGCTTTTAATAGTGGACATTAAAAGTTTGAATTATATACACAAGTGAAACTTTTAATAGTGGACATTAAAAGTTTGAATTATATACACAAGTGAAACTTTTAATAGTGGACATTAAAAGTTTGAATTATATACACAAGTGAAACTTTTAATAGTGGACATTAAAAGTTTAAATTATATACACAAGTGAAGTGGGATAACTCTCTAATAATTCAGCCGAACCCTGGAATCTAGTATGCAAATTTTTTTTTTCATAAATAAATATTTAAATATGTCAATTGCAGTTCTTTGACCTTCAATGAAACTTTGCAAGTAAAAATGCTTATGCAAGTGTGTCCAGTGTTCTATGTAACAATTATTTATGATTTTAAAAAGAAAATACAGTTGGATTATCAGCATAATTATATTGACAAGCTATTATGGTGGAGAAGGCACAAATCTGAACTTCCCCTGTGGTCTAACAGTTGTACCATCTGTTTCGGTTCTTCAACCATCATCTGCTGCAGCAGAGAGAGTATTTTCTCTGCTAGCTAATTATTTTAGAGAGCAACAATTTGGAAGATTATGTACAAGCTTCACTTATGCTACAATATAACTATTGGAACCATGATTCTTAAATTATAATGATAATAATCTTGAGAATAATTGACATATTATTGGGAATCTAAGTATAATTGTGAAAGAATAATAGGTACCTAGTAAGACAATCCGAGAATAGAATCTTAGGGGAAAATTTGAGCATCTTATCTAATCTTATCATATTTTCAGTCTCTGTTCACATATTTATTAATGATTGATATCATAGGATGGGCTCTGAAATACAGTAAATGACCTTTTTGGTGAGTATCCCGACTTCTCCCCTCAGCTTAGTGTTTTCCTCCCAGCGCTGCCGGAGCTGCCGCTCATAACGGTTTTTCAAATCAAGGATTTCTCGGTCCACATCCTCCTCTGATTGCTTCTGAAGCTCCTCTCCTTCCTTGACAAGCTGATCCTGCTCATGTGCAGCCTGCTCTAGTTGCATGTTCTTCTCCTGCAGCTTACCCTCGTAATGGACAGTGAGCTGCTGCATGGCCTGGTCCTTATTTGCTTCATTCTTGGCAATTCGCTGCTCATATTCCTACATTTTGCATGCCAAATGTACAAATAATGAACTATCATTTAGCTGGGCAAAAAATTGCTCATTACCAATTTTGTCAGCCAATATAAGCTGACAGGATTTTTATTCAAAGGCTTGGGACATGTTGCAGAATTAAATTAACTCACAAGGAGTGACAACACAAACTAAACAAAAGCAAACTAAAGTAACAGAATTATTGAGCTTGATCAAAATGCTAGTACAGCTATATAGCCGAGCAATCAGAATACTAGTACAGTTAGCCGAACAATCAGAATGCTAGTACAGCTAGCCAGACAATCAGAATGCTAGCCGGACAATCAGAATGCTAGTACAGCTATATAGCCGAGCAATCAGAATGCTAGTACAGTTAGCCGAACAATCAGAATGCTAGTACAGCTAGCCAGACAATCAGAATGCTAGTACAGCTAGCCGGACAATCAGAATGCTAGTACAGCTATATAGCCGAGCAATCAGAATGCTAGTACAGCTAGCCGGACAATCAGAATGCTAGTACAGCTAGCCGGACAATCATAATACTAGTACAGCTAGCCGGACAATCAGAATGCTAGTACAGCTAGCCGGACAATCATAATACTAGTACAGCTAGCCGGACAATCAGAATGCTAGTACAGCTAGCCGGACAATCATAATACTAGTACAGCTAGCCGGACAATCAGAATGCTAGTACAGCTAGCCGGACAATCAAAATGCTAGTACAGCTAGCTGAATGCTTGTACAGCTAGCCAAATGATCAGAATACTAGTACAGCTAGCCAAACAATCAAAATGCTAGTATAGCTAGCTGAACGATCAGAATGCTAGCTGAGCAATCAAAATGCTAGTACAGCTAGCTGAACAATCAAAATGCTAGAACAGCTATCTGATCAAAAGTGCTCGTTTAAAGATCAAGAAGGCGGATTGATCATTGAATAATTGGTACAAGGGCACTTTAGAATTAGAGTCCAACATTAGAGCAAACCCTGAAGTAGTGCTAACTTTATCCTTGAAAATAATGTCCTTTCAGCATTTAGGCTTTTTTCTTTTTCTTTCATTGTATATATCACAATAATTATTGAATAGTCTCAATTGTCTACTAAATATAACAGTGACAATAACTGGTAAAAATGTAGCTAGGGAAATTTTAACACCGAAATTTATCATGTTAATGTTATAGACTGAGTTGATGTGAAAAGATGATGCACTAACTTAATTTCAGCACTCCCTTCAACTATACACTCATTTTGCTTTATATCAAGTTTCGCATATTAAAATAATAATACAAATATATACTAAAGATCAAATGGCTGCACACAGAAATGGTGTCCCAACCTGAAGTACTCTTCTTAGAAACGTACAAGTGGCAACGTAAAATTCCAACTTGTTGTATGCAGCCATTACATGCATAGATTTGCTTGCATGTATGTGGTGTATACATACCTCCTGTAGCTTCTGACTCCTGGCCTGTAGTTCCTGATATTTCTCATACTCCGCCATCAGCTTCTGACTATTGGCAGAATCTTATAGATGTATAGATAATATATATATATATATATCTGATAGTAAAATGAAGTAAACTTTAAATTTCCCTTCGTAATTTATGTTGCTAAATCAAATATGTTACTATGCTTTTATCATGCAGAGGTATATATAGTGGTGAGGAACAGCAGTGCAAATCCTCCCAATTTCATTTTTGGCATGCATTTGTAGCAGACATGACTGCTTTTAGATGAAGCAAATGATACCATGCTGGGTAGACTCTACTCTAGCTAAGGATTAGGGCCACCATAGCTATGACTAAGGTTAGAATTACTATAGTTAGAGACAGGATTATAACTATCTAGGACTAAAATTAGAGTTACTGTGGCCAAGGATAAAGGCCTCTGTGGGTAGGCTAAGATTAAAGCTACAGAAATAGAGCGACTGTAGCTAGGGATTAGGGCCACCACTGTGGCTATGGCTAGGATTAAAACTACTATAGTTAGGGCTAGGATTAGATCTAACTAGGACTAGAATTAATGGCCACTAAGTTAGGGGCAGATTAGAGCTATCCAGGATTAGAGCTATCCAGGATTAGAGCTAAAATCAGAGCTACTAAGGTTAGGACCAGGATTAAAGCTACCTAGGACTAGAATCAATGGCCACTAAGTTAGGGGCAGATTAGAGCTATCCAGGATTAGAGCTAAAATCAGAGCCACTAAAGTTAGGACCAGGATTAGAGCTACCTAGGACTAGAACCAGAGCTGAACTTGGTTAGAGCTATCTAGGACTAGAATTAGAACTACTATAGTTAGGACCAGGATTAGAGCTAGAATTGGAGCTACTACAGTTATAGCCAGGGTTAGAGCTAACTAGGACTAGAATTAGAGCTACTAGTAAAAAATGCATCCATTGTTTGGTGAGCAAAAGTGAGCCGGAGAGAGAAGGAAAAATGTTTTGTCTCGGCTAAAGAGACAAAACTTACAAATTATTTTAATTTGTTTTATTTTAAATTATCTTAGCATTGTTGGAATGCATTGATCTAGCCATTGCCCTGGCCCTAACCCAACTGAAGACCTAGTGCAGTAAAGGTCTGTATTTTATTGATGATATTATCATGATGCCTGTAGCTGCATACTAATTAGTCTATGCATTACCATGAAGTATAGTGGAAATCTCTTCTTCTTTTTTGAGATTCGGATATATCTATACTAGCAGAGGAGCCTGGCATTACATGGAGAAAAGATAAAATATCTAGCAGAGGAGCAAAAATGAGAATGAGGGACATCGTCCCCACCTCCCCAAAGTATTGATCCCCTAACATTATTCTCCCAAACTCCTTTTATAGCAAGCTACCTACTAATTGTTCTGTTGAGCCTTGAGATGGGCCATCACCAAGTCCATAAGTAAATAAGTGACAATGACTGCTGACGAAAAAGAATGAGTTTACTTGACATTACAACAAAAATATATTATAGGGACAAAGAGAGGGACAAAGAGGGACAAAGAGAGGAACAAAGAGAGGGACAAAGAGAGGGACAAAGAGAGGGGCAAAGAGAGGGGCAAAGAGAGGGACAAAGAGAGTGACAAAGAGAGTGACAAAGAGGGGGACAAAGAGAGGGACAAAGATAGGGACAAAGAGAGGGACAAAGAGAGGGACAAAGAGGGGGACAAAGAGAGGGGCAAAGAGGGGGGCAAAGAGGGGGACAAAGAGGGGGACAAAGAGGGGGACAAAGAGGGGGACAAAGAGGGGGACAAAGAGGGGGACAAAGAGGGGGACAAAGAGGGGGACAAAGAGGGGGACAAAGAGGGGGACAAAGAGGGGGACAAAGAGGGGGACAAAGAGGGGGACAAAGAGGGGGACAAAGAGGGGGGCAAAGAGGGGGACAAAGAGGGGGACAAAGAGGGGGACAAAGAGGGGGACAAAGAGGGGGACAAAGAGGGGGACAAAGAGGGGGACAAAGAGGGGGACAAAGAGGGGGACAAAGAGGGGGACAAAGAGGGGGACAAAGAGGGGGACAAAGAGGGGGACAAAGAGGGGGACAAAGAGGGGGACAAAGAGGGGGACAAAGAGGGGGACAAAGAGGGGGACAAAGAGGGGGACAAAGAGGGGGACAAAGAGGGGGACAAAGAGGGGGACAAAGAGGGGGACAAAGAGGGGGACAAAGAGGGGGACAAAGAGGGGGACAAAGAGGGGGACAAAGAGGGGGACAAAGAGGGGGACAAAGAGGGGGACAAAGAGGGGGACAAAGAGGGGGACAAAGAGGGGGACAAAGAGGGGGACAAAGAGGGGGACAAAGAGGGGGACAAAGAGGGGGACAAAGAGGGGGACAAAGAGGGGGACAAAGAGGGGGACAAAGAGGGGGACAAAGAGGGGGACAAAGAGGGGGACAAAGAGGGGGACAAAGAGGGGGACAAAGAGGGGGACAAAGAGGGGGACAAAGAGGGGGACAAAGAGGGGGACAAAGAGGGGGACAAAGAGGGGGACAAAGAGGGGGACAAAGAGGGGGACAAAGAGGGGGACAAAGAGGGGGACAAAGAGGGGGACAAAGAGGGGGACAAAGAGGGGGACAAAGAGGGGGACAAAGAGGGGGACAAAGAGGGGGACAAAGAGGGGGACAAAGAGGGGGACAAAGAGGGGGACAAAGAGGGGGACAAAGAGGGGGACAAAGAGGGGGACAAAGAGGGGGACAAAGAGGGGGACAAAGAGGGGGACAAAGAGGGGGACAAAGAGGGGGACAAAGAGGGGGACAAAGAGGGGGACAAAGAGGGGGACAAAGAGGGGGACAAAGAGGGGGACAAAGAGGGGGACAAAGAGGGGGACAAAGAGGGGGACAAAGAGGGGGACAAAGAGGGGGACAAAGAGGGGGACAAAGAGGGGGACAAAGAGGGGGACAAAGAGGGGGACAAAGAGGGGGACAAAGAGGGGGACAAAGAGGGGGACAAAGAGGGGGACAAAGAGGGGGACAAAGAGGGGGACAAAGAGGGGGACAAAGAGGGGGACAAAGAGGGGGACAAAGAGGGGGACAAAGAGGGGGACAAAGAGGGGGACAAAGAGGGGGACAAAGAGGGGGACAAAGAGGGGGACAAAGAGGGGGACAAAGAGGGGGACAAAGAGGGGGACAAAGAGGGGGACAAAGAGGGGGACAAAGAGAGGGACAAAGAGAGGGACAAAGAGAGGGACAAAGAGAGGGACAAAGAGAGGGACAAAGAGAGGGACAAAGAGAGGGACAAAGAGAGGGACAAAGAGAGGGACAAAGAGAGGGACAAAGAGAGGGACAAAGAGAGGGACAAAGAGAGGGACAAAGAGAGGGACAAAGAGAGGGACAAAGAGAGGGACAAAGAGAGGGACAAAGAGAGGGACAAAGAGAGGGACAAAGAGAGGGACAAAGAGAGGGACAAAGAGAGGGACAAAGAGAGGGACAAAGAGAGGGACAAAGAGAGGGACAAAGAGAGGGACAAAGAGAGGGACAAAGAGAGGGACAAAGAGAGGGACAAAGAGAGGGACAAAGAGAGGGACAAAGAGAGGGACAAAGAGAGGGACAAAGAGAGGGACAAAGAGAGGGACAAAGAGAGGGACAAAGAGAGGGACAAAGAGAGGGACAAAGAGAGGGACAAAGAGAGGGACAAAGAGAGGGACAAAGAGAGGGACAAAGAGAGGGACAAAGAGAGGGACAAAGAGAGGGACAAAGAGAGGGACAAAGAGAGGGACAAAGAGAGGGACAAAGAGAGGGACAAAGAGAGGGACAAAGAGAGGGACAAAGAGAGGGACAAAGAGAGGGACAAAGAGAGGGACAAAGAGAGGGACAAAGAGAGGGACAAAGAGAGGGACAAAGAGAGGGACAAAGAGAGGGACAAAGAGAGGGACAAAGAGAGGGACAAAGAGAGGGACAAAGAGAGGGACAAAGAGAGGGACAAAGAGAGGGACAAAGAGAGGGACAAAGAGAGGGACAAAGAGAGGGACAAAGAGAGGGACAAAGAGAGGGACAAAGAGAGGGACAAAGAGAGGGACAAAGAGAGGGACAAAGAGAGGGACAAAGAGAGGGACAAAGAGAGGGACAAAGAGAGGGACAAAGAGAGGGACAAAGAGAGGGACAAAGAGAGGGACAAAGAGAGGGACAAAGAGAGGGACAAAGAGAGGGACAAAGAGAGGGACAAAGAGAGGGACAAAGAGAGGGACAAAGAGAGGGACAAAGAGAGGGACAAAGAGAGGGACAAAGAGAGGGACAAAGAGAGGGACAAAGAGAGGGACAAAGAGAGGGACAAAGAGAGGGACAAAGAGAGGGACAAAGAGAGGGACAAAGAGAGGGACAAAGAGAGGGACAAAGAGAGGGACAAAGAGAGGGACAAAGAGAGGGACAAAGAGAGGGACAAAGAGAGGGACAAAGAGAGGGACAAAGAGAGGGACAAAGAGAGGGACAAAGAGAGGGACAAAGAGAGGGGCAAAGAGAGGGGCAAAGAGAGGGAGGGGCAAAGAGAGGGACAAAAAGAAGGGGAAAGAGAGGAGGGACAAAGGGATGGACAAGGTGGGTACCTACTTAATTATTTTTTGGTCAGAAGACAACGCTGCCTTCTGTAAATATCGCCATTTCAACAACTGCAGTATTTCTCTAATCGAGTATGGCTAGAAGCAACCTTGCTAGTAAACTATTTGTATTAGGTGAGCTCTAAAACATAGCTAGCATGGTAACATGTTGCACTATTTATGTGCCATCATCACGAACATGACAATCGCATGCACAGGTATATTCCTAAATGGCCGATGTTGGCAACCGTTTTGGGGGATTATGCGCTTCCAGTTAGTCTGAGAATTCAATGTTACCTAACACAACATAGCCCATGTCTGTCCCAGTGTAAAAGTATGCTGAACCTAATGAAAACACTCTTATTGTTGAGTAGAGCTTCCTCTGTCTGCTTGTGCTAATTTTAGCTGTCTAGCACTTGACAATCTGGTACTTGTTACAAAATCAGGCTGGTTTTGAGGGACCCAACTTTGAATGTCTATAACTTAGGCATGGTTATACCTAGCAACAATTTTTGAGAGCACACAGAGAGATCTATCTTTAGAGCTATATATCAAAATGAAGTGTGCAGAATTTATGGAGCTCCAAAGTCGTAACCATAGTTTTTTTTAAACACTTTGTAAAAATATGGTATTGTCCCCCATTTTAAAGCTACTATGTGTAGGGCCAAGACCTAACTAGGACTAGAATTAGAGTTACTATAGTTAGGACAGGTTAGAGCTAACTCGGACTAGAATTATAGCCTAATATAGTTAGGGGCAGGATTAGAGCTAACTAGGACTAGAATTAGAGCTACTATAGTTAGGACAGGTTAGAGCTAACTAGGACTAGAATTATAGCCTAATATAGTTAGGGGCAGGATTAGAGCTAACTAGGACTAGAGCTACTATAGTTAGGACAGGTTAGAGCTAACTAGGTAGAATTATAGCCTAATATAGTTAGGGGCAGGATTAGAGCTAACTAGGACTAGAATTAGAGCTACTATAGTTAGGACCAGGAAGAGCTATCTATGGCTAGATTAGAGCTACTATAGTTAGGACAGGTTAGAGCTAACTAGGACTAGAATTATAGCCTAATATAGTTAGGGGCAGGATTAGATCTAACTAGGACTAGAATTAGAGCTACTATAGTTAGGACCAGGATTAGAGCTATCTATGGCTAGATTAGAGCTACTAGAGTTATGGCCAGGATAGAGCTAACTAGGAATAGAATTAGAGCCACTGTAGCTAAGGAGGCCACTGTAGCTAGGGCTAGAGGTATAGTTAAGGGCAGGCATCTAGGACTAGCAGTAGGGGATCCAGGGTAGGGTCCATGGGTTCCTTGGAATTCCTCTTTCTGACTGCCTACATGGCAATATTGTAATTTTCAACTAGTTTCCTTGACTCGGAATTAAATTATGGCCTCATTTTTGTGCAACCTGCGGCGGCCTAAACGTAGCAATTTGGGTAAGGGATCTGGCTTGCCTTTCAAACTCCTCTATCTCCCACTAACTAGAGTTAGAGCTACTGTAGCAAGGGATTAGAGCTAGTTAAGGCCTGTGGCCAAGAATTAGGACCCTGTGGCTAGGGCTAGGATTGTAGTTAGGGCCAGGGTTAGAACTACAATTAGAGCTACTGTAATGACTGGGGTCTCTGTGGCCAGGACTAAAGGCTGGTTCACAACACGATGCTGGCCGAGTGATGCATTGCATTGCGTGTTGTCAATTGACCTTTGACCTGAGCTGCCGCGGACATGTGATGTTCTGATTGGTCTGATGCTGCGTTTCAGATGCTGGATTAGAAAAGAAGTTCTAATCCAGCATCTGAAATGCAGCGTCGGACCAATCAGTGTCCGTCTTTGTTGAGCGCGATTCGAGGGGCAAAGGTCAATTGACTACATGCAACACAATGCTCGGCCAGTGTCGTGTTGTGAACCAGCCTTAAGATTAGAGCAGTACTGTAGCTAGGGATTAGGGATATTGTAGCTATGGCTAGGATTAAAATTACTGTAGTTTTAGCACTGGAAATAGACCTGCTGCAGCTGTTAAGGCAGCTGTGGATAGGGTCACTATCTAGCTATAGAATTAGAGCTGCTGTAGCTTAAGATTGGGGCCACTGCATTTAGGGCTAGGGCTAGGGCTAGCTAAGGATAGGAGGTGAAGCTGGAGCTATGCCTAACACTCATATAAAATTCAAAATCGTAACACTGAAAAGCCAACAAAAGCACTGTCAAGAAAGAGAAATAATTCTACAATAATGAGCATGTGTGCATGCATAATAAATTATTGTACCAGTCTCTTGTAGTTCTGCATAATAAATTATTGTAAGAGTCTCTTGTAGTTCTGCATAATAAATTATTGTAAGAGTCTCTTGTAGTTCTGCATAATAAATTATTTTACCAGTCTCTTGTAGTTCTTTGGCCTGTCCATCCTTTAGTTCCAGGATTTTATCCTGATGCTGAGAAGATTCCGTTTCCTTGTCAGTAAGTAGCATCTATAGATCAGAACAGTTGTCACTTAGACTGTACTATGATGCAGACAGGTCTTGAACTTACCTCATTCTTGCTTTTGAGCAGCTCAATCTCCTGGAGGAACTTGTCGGTCAACTCCTTGATCTTCTCATTGTAGTTCATGTCCTTGAGCCGTAGCTGATACTCATTCTCCATCTTCAGCTCCTCCACACGAGACTTCAGCTCTGACATGAGTGTGTTCTGAGGAAAGGAAATAGGTAAGGTAAGTGTGGTGCGTGCAGGGTAGTGTGTGCAGGGTGGTGTGTGTGCAGGTGGTGTGTGTGGTGTGTGCAGAGTGGTGTGTGAGCAGGGTAGTGTGTATGTGGTATATGCAAGGTGGTGAGTGTGTATATGTGCAGGGTGGTGTGTCTGTGTGCAGAGTGGTATGTATGGTGTGTGCATGGTGGTGTGTGTGTGGTGTGTACATGATGGTGTGTGTGTGAGCAGGGTGGTGTGTTTGTGGTATGTATGTGTGTGCAGGAGGTGCGTGTATGTGTATGTGCAGGGTGGTGTGTGTGGTGTGTGTGCAGGGTGGTGAATGTGTGTGTGTGCACATGTGTGTATATTTATGTCTGTAACACCAAAAGTGGTCCGGGCAAAAAGAGGTCTGGGGACTTATGTGCAATTGTGAAATTACGCAAAAAAATTATATTTAAAGTTGTTGGGTGCTGTTGGGTCCCTAGGCATGGGACAGGGCCTAGTGGTTGCTTGGACTCCCTGTGAAATGGACCTGGACACCCCCACTAGCAACAGTCACCTCATGACTAGGGTAGGGCCAGGGCAAGGCAAGGGCTGGTGTTAGAATCAGACCCAGAGCTACGGTCGGGACAGACCAATTTTGGACCCGGACCATTTTCCATGTGACATTGCCTTTTCTTCCAGGTCAGACTTGGTGATGAGGACTTCCTCTGCAAAGGCAAAGTCTTTTTCTCTTCGTATACCACGCCCCTCTTTGTCTGTCACACTGAAGGCAAACAAGGAGCCATCCATACCAACAGAAAACAGAAACTGGTCATCATAAGATATGCGCATCTGTGAGGAGAGAAGATGAACAACAAGATAGACAACAACAAACAAACAAACAAACAAACTACATTGAGCCAAACCACACCCTAATATGCACATGGACATAGCTGCCTGGTGGATCCTTGTACGTACCCTAGTGATTGAGCTGGAGTGAGCTTGGAAGTCCTGCCACTCCCCCAGTTCAGTGAAGGGATACTTCACTACCCTTACTGAACCTTTCCTGGTTCCCGTGAACAGCATCCGTCCGGAATGAGACAACACGACTTGTGTCAACACAGAGTTGTCAAAGTGTAGCTGACGCAAGCACTGCAAATGGTGGAGGCATAGTGTACACTCATGAGTGGCAGAGGATAGTGTACATACATGAGTGGCAGAGGATAGTGTACACACATGAGTGGCAGAGGATAGTGTACATACATGAGTGGCAGAGGATAGTGTACACACATGAGTGGCAGAGGATAGTGTACACACATGAGTGTCAGAGGATAGTGTACATACATGAGTGGCAGAGGATAGTGTACATACATGAGTGGCAGAGGATAGTGTACATACATGAGTGGCAGAGGATAGTGTACATACATGAGTGGCAGAGGATAGTGTACATACATGAGTGGCAGAGGATAGTGTACATACATGAGTGGCAGAGGATAGTGTACATACATGAGTGGCAGAGGATAGTGTACATACATGAGTGGCAGAGGATAGTGTACATACATGAGTGGCAGAGGATAGTGTACATGAGTCGCAGAAGAAGCCCATTTCTGGATAAACCACACTGATTTTCACTTGGTGAGGTGTGGCAGTCTTAGTTCAAATGATTTTTAATGCAATCCACCCACCATTTCCACCTATATATATATACCTACCTACCACCTACCTACCCCACCTACCTATCCACTTATGTACCTACCTACCCACTCACCTACCTATCATTTACCTTCACACCTACTTACCAACTTGTCAAAATATTGCATGCCACTGATCCAATACCTACCAACCCAACATTTTTTTTTAAACACACCAAGGGGTAAATTTTAGCTCTAAATTTGCTTGGGGACGTCTTTTGGGGGAAGAAGTCATGGGTCCATAAAAGGGGGGGGGGGGAGATGCCTATTATTGATACCCCTAAATAATACGAATTTAGTCACTCCTACCTCATTCATATACTCACACAGTAGCTACCTCCTATTATGCCCGGGCCAGACTTCTCCATGGATTCTTCCACCACTCCATACTGGCGGTTGTTATACGACATTCCATAAGCTTACTCCTGTAGCAGAACTAACCAGATCAGAGTGAGGATTTATGTAAATGATGACTTTCCTCCTCCAAATGTACACTAGTGTACTTAAGTCATAGGGATGGGATCAAAGGTTAAAGGAGTCTTATCGGCATTGTTGCATAGATACTTACGCTGGAATCCTGAAGGTTGATCTGGTTCAATGTTCGGTCGGAACCCACTGCGAATGTTGTCTTGAGGTCAGAGGTAAAGGCCAGGGAGGTGTAGCTGCAGGACTTGAGGACATACTCACGCTCCCTCTTGCTCGTCTGCACAGACCAGTCGTACACAGCACCGTCCAAGCTGCAGCTGAGCAGGTGGGTGTCGTCAGGGGACCACTTGATGCACCGGACCTGCACAGTGGGGGCAGGAAGTACCACATATATAGCAGAACTTATTGAAGGGTTTAATATTTGTGTTTTTCATGATTAGCGCAAATATGCATGACGAGGAGTAGACAGTCTGGATCCCACTCTGCACACAATCCACGAATATTTTTCTCTCGAATTGTTCCAATTGGTCACCATCTGCAAATATTTAACCCCTCGAAAATACATGTAGAGATATTTTAACAATTCTTTTATATTATGGCGAGCAGTGGATTCGCAAGTCAATGACAGTGTGTAGTAATATTTTAAAAGCATGTCCACACTACGTATATATTTTTCTGTTGTTGGAGCCCAGTCTGAGCTCCCATCCACCCAACAAAATATTGAACATTAGCAGGTCCACCAAAATAAAGTCGTACTTTAACCAAGACAAAATAGACAAGGGAGCAATTGTTTCTGATGAAGACTAGAGCATCTAGTCGAAACGTCGAGTGAATAAAATTTGAAGTTGATTATTGAGAAGGTGATTTTAAGGGAGCAGATGGGTGCAGTTGATGCTGAAACTGTCTGGATAGCTCTGGTGGACCTTGCAGTCATATGTGGCTCCACAGATGGCCTACAGTGCAGCTCTAACTTTGGAAGATTCATGCTGTTTTGGAGAAGAAATTCATAAATGTCAGGCTGTTACTCAAGGCATCGTTCAGGACTGAGTCAGCTCATATGTGAGCTAGCACAGTGTTTGTAGGGTGGGTAAGTTAGCTCACATGTGAGTCAGCACCAGTCTTGTGGAGTGGGTGAGCTGGCACCAGTGCTTGTAGAGTGGGTGAGTCAGCTCACATGTAAGCTAGCACCAGTGCTTGTGGAGTAGGTGGGTAAGCTCACATGTGAGTCAGCTCCAGTGCTTGTGGAGTAGGTGAGTCATCTCACATGTGAGTCAGCTCCAGTGCTTGTAGAGTAGGTGAGTCAGCTCACATGTGAGTCAGCTCCAGTGCTTGTAGAGTGGGTGAGTCATCTCACATGTGAGTCAGCTCCAGTGCTTGTAGAGAGTAGGTGAGTCAGCTCACATGTGAGTCAGCTCCAGTGCTTGTAGAGTAGGTGAGTCATCTCACATGTAAGCTAGCACCAGTGCTTGTAGAGTAGGTGAGTCAGCTCACATGTGCTTGTGGAGTAGGTGAGTCATCTCACATGTGCTTGTGGATTAGGTGAGTCAGCTCACATGTGAGTCAGCTCCAGTGCTTGTGGAGTAGGTGAGTCATCTCACATGTGAGTCAGCTCCAGTGCTTGTAGAGTGGGTGAGTCATCTCACATGTGAGTCAGCTCCAGTGCTTGTAGAGTAGGTGAGTCAGCTCACATGTGAGTCAGCTCCAGTGCTTGTAGAGTGGGTGAGTCATCTCACATGTGAGTCAGCTCCAGTGCTTGTGGAGTAGGTGAGTCAGCTCACATGTGAGTCAGCTCCAGTGCTTGTAGAGTAGGTGAGTCATCTCACATGTGAGTCAGCTCCAGTGCTTGTAGAGTGGGTGAGTCATCTCACATGTGAGTCAGCTCCAGTGCTTGTGGAGTAGGTGAGTCAGCTCACATGTGAGTCAGCTCCAATGCTTGTAGAGTAGGTGAGTCAGCTCACATGTGAGTCAGCTCCAGTGCTTGTGGAGTAGGTGAGTCAGCTCACATGTGAGTCAGCTCCAATGCTTGTAGAGTAGGTGAGTCAGCTCACATGTGAGTCAGCTCCAGTGCTTGTAGAGTAGGTGAGTCAGCTCACATGTAAGCTAGCACCAGTGCTTGTAGAGTAGGTGAGTCAGCTCACATGTAAGCTAGCTCCAGTGCTTGTAGAGTGGGTGAGCCAGCTCCAGTGCTTGTAGAGTGGGTGAGTCAACTCACATGTGAGTCAGCTCCAGTGTGGAATGGGCATGTGGAAATATTTTGTGAAATGGCACAGGCCTATCTGCTGTGTAGTGGACGTGCCTAATATAATGTAGGGCACTAATCACCTCTAACTTTTGTTAACTTTTACTGTGTTACTATTTATCCCTTCCCCCACCCACTTTATGTTCCTTCACCATTCTCAGATACTACCGCCTCCATCCCTCCTCTCTTCCCCTCTCCCTTCCCCCTCCACCTCCCAACCTTCCCACACACCCCATCTCCCACCCCACCCCTCACCTTCCCATTATGTCCCTTGAGGTTACCGATGTTCTCAAATGTGTAAGTGGAGAAGAGCTGGATGAGGTTAGTATTGGCAGCAGCGAATAAGTGACCTCCATTAGCAAAGCAACACTGTCAATCAATCATACAGTGCCAGTCAACAACAACAACAACAACACAACAACAACTTATTATAGACTACAGGCACAGGTGTGATGTAAACTATAACATAAGCAGTGCAGGAAACACTCGGCCTTGCTTTTTTGTGTGTTTTTACACGTGTGCTAATTCAAAGTCAAGGACTCCAGCAGTCACTGGAAACACATTCCTAGAACACATGCCCACACTGTATGTCAAGCATGCCACAGACCATACAAAGTAAGCAGTTACCTACGGTTAGAGTTAAAAAATTAAATTAAATAAAAAATATAAAAAACTATACAGATATCCCCTGGAAGATTGAGGATGTAAGTGCCATTATGACGGCTGCTAAATTTCATCAAGATACCTTGGGTCTTAGGCCAGGTTAGAGTTTGAATGTGATTTCACATGATCGGACAAACCCACACAATGTCCACACATACATATGCTGACAGACTATTAATCTGCTTCGCTCATGTGCAGCACGGGCATTGCAACCGTCCACGACAACGACAGTCGGTCATACATTTAGTAGTTTCATACAAACTTGGCTTGCCTCTTTGCATCCTCTGATCAAGAACTCCTTCATGGGCCGGATATCATCGATGAGTAGATTCATTAGGCGTAGTTTCTCACTGAATCCCACCAGGATGAACAGCCCACTAGGATGTAGGGCCACGCTGAAGGCCTCTTCTTGGAACTCTTTGAAGAGGTCAAGGGAACTGCAAGAAAAAACATCTTGGACTCATCATGTGCACAGCCATCAGCTACTGCTTCATGCAACTTGGACCTTTAAATAACATAGCCATAATACAGCTCGAGGATCACTTGCATATCATTAGGATACCAGACTCGGTTGAAAAAGTCTCCTATTCCTATGGGAAAGTGTCTCTTACCAACCACACACAGTGGGGACTACTGCAGGAGGTCTACCACTGACAAAGTGACTGGAACTTAATGGAGAGTTTACAGGTTAATTAAACATTCATAGTTATTTTTTTCTCTACCCCTGCAAGTATAATCTCTTTCTTTCTATGGTTGGGGTGAGGTGCACTACTTGATCTCTTTCATGTTTGCAGTTACCAACAAGGAGGTTAATTAATTGATTTTCAAGTTTATGGGATGCATGTGGCCAGGTTTTTAATTGCTATCACTTTTGTTAACGAATCACACCTAGTATACATCTACCGCTGATGTATAATGAATAGGTAGTTGCTCTCCACGTGCTACCATCAGGTTCGAAATGTTGGCTATATTGAACAGCGAGTTATCTCAGTACAAGGATCTACTGCATAGCATATTCATAGCATAGAAGGAGGGTTAAATATTCAAAGATGGTGACTAACTAAAGAATTTGTGTGGCAAATATTTGTGGACTGGGAGCCATGCCATGCTCTGCTTCTCTTTGACCACACCCATTGCCAGTAATGCACAGATTTGGATTCCGATAATGAAAAACAGCAATATTGAGCACCCTAAATGATATAGCTGTAAGTATTGATTGACTTGCTTGTTTTCATAGTTCCACACGCGTACTGACTTGTCCATAGA
Organism: Cladorhizidae sp. MBARI D1340-BT2; assembly: GCA_028752905.1. NCBI lineage: Eukaryota > Metazoa > Porifera > Demospongiae > Poecilosclerida > Cladorhizidae > Cladorhizidae sp. MBARI D1340-BT2. Next base: position 39,681,764 of record JAQNBH010000011.1, read on the forward strand.
GCATGTGGCTATCACTGGTTTCCTGAGACACACGTCCATACCAGTGATCTCTCCTTGATGAAATGAGTAGCTCAGAAAGTCAAATGCCGCATTTCTAATATCCTGTGTATGTGTGTGTGTGTTGTGTGTGTTTGTGTGATTGTGTGTGTTTGTGTGTGTGTGTGTTTGTGTGATTGTGTGTGTTTGTTTGTGTGTTTGTGTGTGTGTGTGTAATAAACATGTAACAATTTTTAAAAAATCACCCTAAATTTTTCTTGAAAATTTTATCCCAATTTTTTTCTTTCGACTTTGGGCCATAGGACCCACTCCCCCCCCCTCAATATTATGCACTAAACTCTAGTTCACCAATAAAGCAAAACACACATTTTCAACAACAAAAAAACCCTGTCAGATATTTAGCATATGCTGGGACATAAATAAGTTGTGTATAGGCCCCTAGCCACACCAAATATCATGTGACTGGTAGATCATGCTTTTGATGCTTGCTGGACAAATTTTGGCTGCTATATACCACCTTAATTGTCGAAGTTTCTTGTAAATTAATCCCATTTAATTAACTCTGCTCACAAATTGCAATAGGATCTGATGGAGAAGAAAGCCAATTATATAGGACAATTAAATTTGAATTATTGCTAAATATATATCAACAAAAATTACCTCCAGAATGTAAATTGAATCGGCTTGTAAATCTATCCTGATGATAGCCTGAAGGCAAAGGCCAAGCTTTAGCAGAAACTAAATGAAAATTAATACTTGAATGTCTCTTTTTGTTTCTCGTACAATTGAGTTCCTTTCTCCCTGAATCCTCCCTGTTATAGTAATGGCGCAATAATGTCCCCAGCCTCAGAGAATCGACAATATAGAGCAGCGTCTTGTGTTGGTGGCTACCATGCCCACCGTGATATGTTGCAGGCAGCTATTGCAGAAACACTGCTACTATGCGAAAGGAAGCGTGCTTATAATGAAGATATGGATTAGCCCACCTTGCAGTCAACTTTCAAGGTTGGGATGAAATTGAGCAGGACAGAGAACTCTTACGATATGGGAGGCCATCTTTATGTTGGAAATATCATCAGAAGATTCCTTCACAGCACGCACGCATGCACGCACACACACACAACACACACATGCTGACAAGTCTTTTGCCTTGCTAGCTGATCGAATGGCCCAGGCAATCAAATGACAATGCAACCATGATAGTGTTGAATTTTGACATCAGTGTTATTTGGTCTTGTATGACTTTCAGCTGCATTACACAACCATCATCAGAATGGTTTTTTAAGTCACATGACTGGAGATCACATGACTGGAGATCACATGACTTAACAACAGCACTCTGATGATGGCTGTGTAATGCTTTTAGTCACACAAGACCAAATAATAGGCCAGAGAGAGTATTTTAGACATGCCTGTGTCATGCTAGTATTCTTTACAGAACTTAATTTGTGTGTTTGGTAGCCATTGCTTCATCCAAACATGAGATGCAATTTGCAATAAAAATATCAAATTACAGAAATATCATGCACATGTAATAACTATGGGGGGGAAAAACGGCTTTCTTGAAGATTGTCAAGCTGTTCTAACTATCCTCCACTGACTAATGTAGCCTTTTTCATGGTGCCTCCATTTCTATGCAGCAGAAACTCCTGCTATCTGTAGTACCGAGTTGCTATAGGTCGATTGGTATCGACTACACTGGCCAAGGATTTTTATTGCTCCTCCACGGTCCAAACTTTGTTCCCTGAACTAGATGTATATGCCAGCACTTCCTCTAAAATGGTACTTAGAAAAGCTCGAAAGTGCTCTGAAAAAACCTTTCAATATTAGCCTCTATCCATCTCAGTAATGATCAATGAAACTCCTGGGTTATTGAAATAAAATAACTAGGCTAGTTGTATATATAATTATAGCTCAATGCAACATTAACAAATAACAGATTTCATAAAAGATATTAATAGACAGTATCCCTTTGGTACTTATGACAGTATATTTGCTATTCTGCAGAGCTCATCCTTTACCTATAAGCTTCTCCTTCAATATTCATTGTACACAAGTTCTGTGACGGAACAAGTAAATATTCCAAGAACTCTCTCCAGTGTTTCTTTTGTCTCAATCACAGCTGCACTTGCTGAAGGCATTCTTGTTAACTAGTTCAAAATGTACATGAGGCCAGCTAGCTAGTCTGATGGAAAACTGTGCTTTGATGCACATTGAACACAAACAGTACCTTTCCCTGTAGATCCACAACAGAGATGTGAAGGAACAAGTAAATATTCCAAGAACTCTCTGCAGTGTTTCTGTCCCAATCACAGCTGCACTTGCTGAAGGCATTCTTGTTAGCTAGTTCAAAATGTACATGAGGCCAGCTAGAATTCTATAGCTGGGAAACTGTGCTTTGATGCACATTGAACACAAACAGTACCTTTCCCTGTAGATCCACAGCAGAGAGCATGAGATTGTAGATCTGCTGGGTCCTGGTGGTGCAGACAAAGCTCTCCTCGCTCGGACTCATGGCCATATTCATAATATCATTACACTCTGCGGATGAGTCAGACCCTGTTGGAGATTGGGCAACGATGGTGGAACTAGGATCCACCCACACACTCACGGATCTCGATTTCTTGTAGACATTCTTGTCGATGGTTTTCTCGAAGATGTGAAGAGTGCCGCTGCCTCCGGAACAGATGAAACCTTTGGAAAATGTGGAGATGCATTCTACATGCTCTCCTGGCTCATGCTGCTGAGGGGACATGCGAGAAGCAAACCTGGGAACATCGTTGACCAATGAGACAGCATGAGTTAAATAAATTAAGCAATTAGGCAACATAATAATTTTTTAAATCCCTTCATCTATGCCATTCAAATGTTAATGTGTGAGTAGAATGAACATCATTGACCAATGAGAAAGCATGAATTAAATAAATGAAGAGCATAATAATTCTTCATATATGCCATTTAAATGTTAATGTGTGAGTGTGTAGAATGAATAAGCTGACATTGTCAATCTTGCACTATCTGCCTAGTTACACAGGGTGAGTACAATCTACAATGACAATAAACCAACAAATTAAGGGGGGGGGGGGGGAATTGAGCATTTTCACCATTTGGTAATATCACAGAAAAAAACACAAAAAACACCTGCAGGTCATCAAGCCACTTACATTGGCCTTTTGGAGACCATCACATCAGATGCATTCCCAATGCTAATGCTGAACTCATTCCTGAGTTCTCCCATCTCAAACAGTTGTACCCTCCCGTTATCCGTTCCCACGACAAGACGATCCTCAGAGATCCAAGCGAGGCAGAGGTAGTTGGAAGGCTCTGCTTTCATGAAGGCAAACTGTTTGAGGTAACCCTCACCAAAGCGGAAGAGTTTGAAGAGTTTTTCTCCGACCACACACACCTGTGTGTTATCTTGAGGGCTGAAAGCTACCTAATGGTATGTATGGATGTTTGAGTTGTGTTGTGTGAGTGTGTGGGGGGGGTGGGGGTGGGGAGAATACACCGCATGAAATATATAAAAATGTGAAGAACTTACCACATATTCTGTTATTATTGTTGTTGTTATAATTATTATTATTAAGAAATGAATGCAAGGCACACACCGTGTCACAAGCAGAAGCACCTTGCCAATAGCCCACTCCACTGTCAATAAGTCTAGTTTCTATGCCAGTCTATCCATGACTAGGGCTGCATGGCTCTTACTTTCGTACAATCTCTATCTCAGTCTCGTCTCCTCTATCCAGCATCTCTCTCCTCTACTGACTATTCAGCTACTTCTCTCTCCTCTATTGACAATGTGACCAGCTCTCTCCCTACTGCCTGTACAGTCAGTTCCTCTCTTCTACTGATTATATATATGCTGCAAGTCCTCTCTCCTATGCTTATACAGCCGGTTCTCTTTTCTACTACCAATACAGCCAATTCTTTCTCCTCCAATGACCATATAGCCAGTTTTCTGTACTGCCTATTCTCTCTACTGCCTATTCAGCCAGTTTTCTCTCTCCTACTGAGCAGACGGTTCTCTTCTCTACTGCCTTTATAACCAGTTCTCTCCTCTTCTGACTAACAATCTGCCTCCTTTTACCTATTACGTGGAGAACAAATGTAACACCATTTTGTGTGTTGCAAATATGCACGAGTCCTCATTGATATCCACGATAGGTGACCTGTTCATATTTATCACAGGTGAATATACAATGCATGCATAGACACATACATACATACACATATATTGATGCAAATTAACCCATACAGGCATGCACAACAATCCCATTCACTTGCCCCACTATGTAATTAGCTTTCTTCTCTCGCCATTATATACATAGACCATCAAGGTCTTCAATATTGAAATAGACTTGAGAGATGATTGACCTGCTATCTATTATAGACAGAGCACGCACATTGTATCCACATTTTGTTCTTTTCCCCTCTACCCTATACCCTATAAGGTTAGCGATACTGGTTTAAAAAAAAAAAAAAAATTTTTAAACTAATCATATAGAGTGGAGGGGGGGGGGGGGGGGGGGGGGGGCATAATTATGTTTCTGCATGTGGCCAACTTTACCCTTTTGAACGTAGATAAAAATTTTAAAAAATCTTGATATACACCAGTACAACTGAGGTGGATGACAGCTGTTAAGAGATTGATGGCTGCCACCTACATTTAAAATGGCTGACCTGCTTAACTTTGTGATTGGAGACTGCATTACTCTTTGTTGTAGCCAAGCATTTGTTCTTCTCCCAGTGCCAATATGCCAGTGTCCACTCAGGACCAGAAAGCTGGGACACAAGGTATTTTGAGTCAGGAGAAAAGGCAATGCTGATGAACTCGGTAGAACTGACGGGATCTGTCATTATTAAAGTCTTTTTTTTCTTGAGGGTGGTGAGATCGATGACCACAATCACAGGTTTTTCACTCCTCTTTTCAGCTACTGCAACATATCTCTTGTTTGGGCTGACAGCTATAGACGTCATCCCTTCACTACCCTGACTGCATGGGATGAATTTCTGGACTTTCTGGTCGATGTTGAATATAATGAGGTTGGCTCCACTGGGATAAAGGACGCACTGCTCATCCAGATACCAGATATTCTTTGTAACATCCCCTTTGAGTCCAAAGGAGTATTTCGGTTGTGCTGATGGCATCGACATGCTGAGCGGGTTGTATTCTGGTCAGGTCTGTTGCTACGTTACGGAAGGATTCTCGCGTGCGCGCGCAGTACAGAGACACACGTTGCAGCTAGAGGCGTCATTCATGTCTCGAATGAAGATAGAAGAGGTTAAGAGCACCACTAAGATACAGAGGATATCAGCTCACAGCCACGTAAAGGGCTTGGGTTTAGACGAGAATGGGATAGCCATCCCTGTGTCTGCTGGTTTGGTTGGGCAGGAGCTCGCGAGAGAGGCGGCTGGCGTGGTGGTGGACATTATAAAGAGCAAGAAAATGGCGGGGAGAGCCGTGCTTCTCGGTGGGCCACCTGGCACAGGCAAAACAGCTCTAGCTTTGGCAGTTTCCCATGAACTTGGACCAAAGGTCCCATTCTGTCCCATGGTTGGAAGTGAAGTTTATTCCACCGAGGTCAAGAAGACGGAGGTGCTGATGGAGAACTTTCGCAGAGCCATTGGGCTGCGGATTAAAGAGACAAAAGAAGTTTACGAGGGGGAGGTGACCGAACTTACACCGTGCGAGACAGAAAATCCCCTGGGGGGTTATGGAAAGACAATCAGTCACGTTGTCATAGGATTGAAGACATCGAAAGGCACAAAGCAGCTGAAATTGGATCCGTCCATTTACGATAGTTTGCAGAAGGAGAAGGTTACAGTTGGCGATGTCATCTACATAGAGTCCAACAGTGGTGCCGTTAAGCGTCGAGGGAGGTCCGATATTTACGCAGCGGAGTTTGATTTAGAAGCAGAAGAGTATGTCCCACTACCAAAAGGAGATGTGCACAAGAAGAAAGAAGTCATACAAGATGTGACGCTCCACGATCTGGACATTGCCAATGCCAGGCCGCAGGGTGGACAGGATATCATGAGCATGATGGGGCAGCTCATGAAACCCAAGAAAACCGAGATCACCGATAAGCTGCGAAAGGAGATCAACAAAGTTGTGAACCGTTACATTGATCAGGGGATCGCAGAGCTTGTCCCGGGGGTGCTGTTCATTGATGAAGTCCACATGTTGGATATAGAGTGCTTCACATACTTGCACCGTGCGTTAGAATCGTCTCTCTCCCCCATTGTCATTTTTGCCACCAACAGAGGAACATGTACGGTGAGGGGAACCAACATTAGCTCTCCGCACGGCATGCCTCACGATTTGTTGGACCGCATCCTGATCATCCGTACGCTTGCCTATGCCCAGGATGAAGTGGTCAAGATCTTGAGCATCCGAGCGCAAGTTGAAGGCATCAGAGTGGACGATGAAGCCATGCAGCGATTGGGTGAAATTGGCGTCCAGACCACTCTGCGCTACGCAGTGCAGTTGATGACGCCGGCAAATATTCTCGCTCGCATCGACGGAAGGGAGGGCATAAAGAAGGAAGACGTGGAGGAGATTAGCGAACTGTTCTTCGACGCAAAGTCGTCTGCGAAGCTTCTCGTTGAGAACAAGGACAAATACATGAAATGAATGCTCTCGTCACTTCCACATCTGCATCTCTATGCCACGTATACATATAACTAGTACGAGTAGTCATAAGCAACACTACTGATATAAGAAAAAGTCTGAAAAATGCATCATGTATTGTACTATGTCACATAAGTGCAGAGGAATTGTGCCCATGGCACCAAGCCTTGATTGTGCTAATGAATGGTTGGTGGTATACGAGCTAAAATGAAGTGATGTGTAAATTGAGTGTATTGGCAGGCGAGCGAGTGCCTCAACATATTTCACCAGTAGTAAATATATCAACAGTTGTTTACACTTAATGCCTCACTTTAAACTCAGATCGTGCCGAGTGGATGCAACCCACGCATGGATTGCACTCTGGTTCAACTTTAGTGTGAGGGCTAGATTTCCAAATTAATGTGAGGATATATTTAGTTTAGTAGTGTTTGGACAACGCCGCTTGTCCAGCGAGTTGCTAGGGACGAACAACGCCGTCACCAAAGACAAAGAAAATTGAGCTGGCTTACAGCACGGCACTGTCAACAGTCTAAAAACCTATTGGCATTCCACTTGCAGTTGGTCATGAACTGGAGTATAAGAATCTACACCACACCATACCTGCACACCTACACACTGAGGATGATGCGGCAAATATTCACACTACATTCAACCAATTTTTACCTGCCACATATGAATGAAGTGAATACGTTTTGGCTATTACACGAGAATGAAAAAATAACTAGAATTGATATTAAAGTGGATGGTCACTTTGGTGCTTTTTTCATCCACTCTTCGATCCACTGCTTCTCCTCGGGTAATAACTCCAAAACCTATAACACACACAAGAGAAGGCGACAAATAGAACAGAAGTCACTGCACATCAGAAATAATCAGATCAAAAAGATGGCATGAATTTGAACATGTGACCACATGCAGTTCACACCAGACACTCGAGGCATTGCCAGAAATAGGACGCTTCGTCTTTCCTGCATATGTGGCAGGTCTCCAAGTCCTGTGTATGAACAATGTGTGGATGATTTAGCACTCCCAGTGCCCACCAAGTGCAAATGGGAATCCACTTAGTGCTAATAGAGGTAGAGAAAATGTTATCACTTTACCCTCTTCTTGCTAAAGGAGGTTCACACACTGGACGAACACCACACTGGGTGGAGGCAGGTTGAAGTAGGTGGCCATAGCTATATGGGGACACACTGGACCAACACCACACTGGGTGGAGGCAGGTTGAAGTAGGTGGCCATAGCTCTATGGGGACACACACTGGACCATAAAAACAGCACAAACACACGATCTGAACATTCCAGCGAAGCGTTGTCAGCATGAAAAATGATTTTATGAAGTTGGCTTGAAGGAGATTGTAGATAACTTTTCAGATCCTACATTATCAATACCACATGTCTAATACTATACAGATCCTACAGTATCAATACCTAATACTATACAGATCCTACAGTATCAATACCTAATACTATACAGATCCTACAGTATCAATACCTAATACTATACAGATCCTACAGTATCAATACCTAATACTATACAGATCCTACAGTATCAATACCTAATACTATACAGATCCTACAGTATCAATACCTAATACTATACAGATCCTACAGTATCAATACCTAATACTATACAGATCCTACAGTATCAATACCACACATCTAATACTATACAGATCCTACAGTATCAATACCTAATACTATACAGATCCTACAGTATCAATACCACACATCTAAACTATACAGATCCTACAGTATCAATACCTAATACTATACAGATCCTACAGTATCAATACCTAATACTATACAGATCCTACAGTATCAATACCACACATCTAATACTATATAGATCCTACAGTATCAATACCTAATACTATACAGATCCTACAGTATCAATACCACACATCTAATACAATACAGATCCTATAACGTCAATACCACACATCTACAGTATCAAACAGCAAACCTGAATACTTCATGCACTTCCACGTAATATTCCGTATGAAAATATTTCGTGTCATTGCATTTTCAAAGAAGGTGAGCATTTTTTTTAAACGGATCTGACTGACCATGAGACAACACAGGTGATCGATTTCTGAAGAGAAACCAGCGGAAAGCGATTGTTAGGCCACGCTGTGAAAGAGGCTGTCATGTTTATAAAGATCTATGGAAACCAGCAGTTGGGGAATTGCTGGACTGGGAAAGGGAGCCATCCAACTAGAGATGGCTGGCTATGCAGCAGTGGAGAAGAAAACAACAAAACAGGAGCAAGTGTCAAGGCTGCGCTTACTTCTCTGAATTTTATCCTACGACAAACACATTTCCTATATTTCCACATTTCCTTTCCAGAAGCTAGCTCTCCACTCTGCCCCGCCTGTGTGTGTGTGTGGGCACGAGTATTATCTCCACCTTACCGAGTATTATCACCACCTTTAGCTTACAGACAACTCCCCTTAGCTTACATACACCCCCCTTAGCTTACAGACACCCCCCTTAGCTTACAGACACCTCCCTTAGCTTATAGACACCCCCCCCCCTCAGCTTACGACACCCCCTAGCTTACAGACACCTCCCCTTAGCTTACAGACACCCCCCCTTAGCTTACAGACAACTCCCCTTAGCTTACAGACACCCCCTTAAACACCCCCCTTAGCTTACAGAGACACCCCCTTAGCTTATAGACACCCCCCCCTCAGCTTACAGACACCTCCTAGCTTACAGACACCTCCCCTTAGCTTACAGACACCCCCCCTTAGCTTACAGACAACTCCCCTTAGCTTACAGACACCCCCCTTAAACACCCCCCTTAGCTTACAGACACCCCCTTAGCTTTCAGACACCTCCCCTTAGCTTACAGACACCCCCTTAGCTTTCAGACACCCCCTTGGCTTACAGACACCTCCCTTAGCTTACAGACACCCCCCTTAGCTTACAGACAACTCCCCTTAGCTTACAGACGCCTTTCAGACACCCCCTTAGCTTTCAGACACCCCCTTAGCTTACAGACACCCCCCCCTTAGCTTACAGACAACTCCCTAGCTTACAGACACACCCCTTAGCTTACAGACACCCCCTTAGCTTTCAGACACCTCCCCTTAGCTTACAGACACCCCCTTAGGTTACAGACACCCCCCTTAGCTTACAGATACCTTAGCTTACAGACAACTCCCCTTAGCTTAAAGACACCCCCCCTTAGCTTACAGACATCCCCCTTAGCTTACAGACACCTCCCCTCTTAGCTTACAAACACCCCCCTTAGCTTACAGACACCCTCTTAGCTTTCAGACACCTCCCTTTAGCTTACAGACACCCCCCTTGGCTTTCAGACACCCCCTTGGCTTACAGACACCTCCCTTAGCTTACAGACACCCCCCTTAGCTTACAGACAACTCCCCTTAGCTTACAGACACCCCCCCTTTTTTTTTACAGACCTAGCTTGCTGGATTGAGGATGCTAAATGACTTCTCCGCTATTATGAAGGCAGCTAACTTCCTACACACGTCCCCCAAGTATTGTTTGTGGCGCGAGAGAAGTCCAATAGAGGTTTTTAAAAAAGTGGAAATTTCACGAACATGCGGATAACTAATGGACGTAAAAAGTGGCTGAGGGAGATAAGCCTAAATATGTTCAGCCCTCAACATAACCCACAATATCAACAAGATATTGTTGTACCTCACTTCTTTGCAAAAACAGAGCTGCTGCAATACATGCATAATGGAGAATTATCATTGGAAGAAACTTTCATATTGTTTTGAGAACTCGTCTAGAAGCTTCAGGTTTATTCGTACTGCTTGGAGTCACAGTTCACTTTAGTCTAATTTAGGCTGTCAAAGTTCGACTTGCAAGGTAAATTTCCTTCTGCAGAAGTTGTAGCAAGCATGACTCAAGGTCAGGTCCGTGATGGTTCAATCATGCTTAGGCCAAGTCAGGGCTAAGCCCAGTTATGTGGGGATGTCTTATATTCACCGTGTAGCTGGCCTGGCAACTACACGAGAGACTCTAATTAGGATTAATTATCATCGGGATTGAGTGCACAATAACGATAAATGTCGCCTAACGAAATATTCCCATTTTTAAAAAAGCTTTAGCGAGCAAGGAGACCTGCTCTCGCGAGCTCCAGGATGACAGAAGAGCCACATGTGCATGTGCGTGTGGAACTCGTGCTTCAAATATGCCCGGAATCTTTGGAGTCATTTTTGATATAAAACGCTTCAAATATGCCCGGAATCTTTGGACTCATTTTTGATATAAAACGCTTCAAATATGCCCAGAATCTTTGGAGTCATTTTTGATATAAAACGCTTCAAATATGCCTAGAATCTTTGGACTCATTTTTGATATAAAATGCTTCAAATATGCTCGGAATCTTTGGACTCATTTTTGATATAAAACGCTTCAAATATGCCTAGAATCTTTGGAGTCATTTTTGATATAAAATGCTTCAAATATGCTCGGAATCTTTGGACTCATTTTTGATATAAAACGCTTCAAATATGCCTAGAATCTTTGGAGTCATTTTTGATATAAAATGCTTCAAATATGCTCGGAATCTTTGGAGTCATTTTTGATATAAAACAAGGGACACGCAAACATATCAAAGCATTGCTTCAAGTTTTTTAGCGGTGATGATGGTGAGGTGCACACCATCATCTTGGCAGGCACCTATATAGCAATGGTTTGAAATATCCCTGCTAGTGCAAGCAAAAAAAAGATGGCATGAATTTGAACATGTGACCACATGCAGTTCACACCAGACACTTGAGGCATTGCCAGAAATCGGACGCTTCGTCTTTCCTGCATATGTGGCAGGTCCCTCCAAGTCCTGTGTATGAACAATGTGTGGATGATTTAGCACTCCCAGTGCCCACCAAGTGCAAATGGGAATCCACTTAGTGATAATAGAGGTAGAGAAAATGTTACCTAAAGGAGGTTCATAAAAACACCACAAACACATGATCTGAACATTCCAGCGAAGCGTTGTCAGCATGAAAAATGATTTTATGAAGTTGGCTTGAAGGAGATTGTAGATAACTTTTCAGATCCTACATTATCAATACCACGCATCTAATACTATACAGATCCTAAAGTATCAATACGACAGATCCTACAGTATCAATACCACACATCTAATACTATACAGATCCTACAGTATCAATACCTAATACTATACAGATCCTACAGTATCAATACCTAATATACTATACAGATCCTACAGTATCAATACCTAATACTATACAGATCCTACAGTATCAATACCTAATACTATACAGATCTTACAGTATCAATACCACACATCTAATACTATACAGATCCTACAGTATCAATACCTAATACTATACAGATCCTACAGTATCAATACCTAATACTATACAGATCCTACAGTATCAATACCTAATACTATACAGATCCTACAGTATCAATACCTAATACTATACAGATCCTACAGTATCAATACCTAATACTATACAGATCCTACAGTATCAATACCTAATACTATACAGATCCTACAGTATCAATACCTAATACTATACAGATCCTACAGTATCAATAGTTATACCACACATCTAATACAATACAGATCCTATAACATCAATACCACACATCTACAGCATCAAACCGCAAACCTGAATACTTCATGCACTTCAACGTAATATTCCGTATGAAAATATTTCGTTTCATTGCATTTTCAAAGAAGGCGAGTGTTTATTTTTTAACGGATGTGACTGACCGTGAGACAATACGCGATCGATTTCTGAAGAGAAACCAGCGGAAAGCGATTGTTAGGCCACGCTGTGAAAGAGGCTGTCATGTTTATAAAGTTCTACGGAAACCAGCAGTTGGGGAATGGCTGGACTGGGAAAGGGAGCCATCCAACTAGAGATGGCTATGCAGCAGTGGAGAAGAAAACAACAAAACAAGAGCAAGTGTCAAGGCTTCTCTGAACTTTATCCTACGACAAACACATTTCCTTTCCAGAAGCTAGCTCTCCACTCTGCCCCTCCTGTGTGTGTGTGTGTGGGCCCGAGTAGTAGCTCCACCTTACCGAGTAGTATCTCCACCTTACTTACCGAGTAGTATCTCCACCTCACCGAGTATTATCTCCACCTTACCGAGTAGTATCTCCACCTTACTTACCGAGTAGTACCTCCACCTCACCGAGTATTACCTCCACCTTACCGAGTAGTATCTCCACCTTACCGAGTAGTAACTCCACCTCACCGAGTACTATCTCCACCTCACCTCCACCTTACCGAGTATTATCTCCACCTTACCTATTTTATATTTCTTCCAATTTTTAATTTTTGCAGGTTTGTAGGACAACGAAAATTTAGCAACGGAATAACTCCAGATTTACGGTTAGGTTGCAGGACGTTTCAGTTTGTGGTAACCTTGCTCACCTGAGGAGGAGGAGGATGGTTTCTCTCCCACTTGCTTCCTTCTGGTGCTTCTGGGGCTGCAGGGAGGTATTATGGGGTCATGCAGAGAAAAGATGAACCAGTGTGTGTGAGTGAGGGAGTGTGTGTGTGAGTGTATGTGTGCATGTGTGTGGAGAGAGAGAAAAGAAGTTAAGGACTTGGACAATGATCGTTGGTTTTCTAAACCTCTGGAGGGTTCTTGTACACACACTCAATATTTCCTCGAATAGTTTTGCCCCTTCAATAGTATTCATTCATCTCCGAGTTTGCCTATTTACGAAATACGGATGATTATAGTGTTCACACTCTAATTGTGCTCGCAATGTTTGTTTGCACGACACTGCACTGATGTAATTACTCCAGTATTGTGGTTCTGTAGAAGCTCAGATGGCAGTTCAAGACCTTCAAGATGGCGACGTTCACTGCTAAAGCAGAGGAGAGGTGGCAGTCAAGCAGCACCAGGTGGCAGTGAAGATGGCGACATTCACTGCTAAAGCAGAAGAGAGGTGGAAGCTGAAGGATTTGCACAGCTTACTATACTTCCGAGCTGGAGAGTCTAAAGAGGATTCCAGTGAACCTTTCTCTGACCTCGATGTTGAAAAAAAGCCGAAAGCTACTAGGAGCTTAGCCAAACTTATTCCGGGCCCTAGCCCCTATTTACACTTCATCTAATCTTCTAGCGCCAGCATCTGTTGAGCATGAGCCAAGCAATAACCTGGAGGAGGTGGTGCACAGCCATGAGACAGCCGGCCAAATATGCAAGCACATGCCTAGTCCGAGCAGCTGCTTGACTAAGACTTTTTAATTTTTTTTATTTGCGGTAACCATTCAAGGAAATAGGGCATTTCTGATGTTAAACCTTTAATAGCAGCCAAAGCAGCTAATTATCGATACCCCATTACCCCTCTCCTCCTCCGCCCCACCCCCAACTTTGAAAACTTTAGGAACCCACCACGAACTCTGGAAACTTTGCACCCCCAACTTTGAAAATTTGAGGAACCCACCACCAACTCTGGAAACTTTGCATCCCCAACTTTGAAAACTTGAGGAACCAACCACCAACTCTGGAAACTTTGGGAACCCACCCCAACTTTGGGAACCCATAACCCCAACCTTACTTTTTGAAGAGCAGGGGAAAACCATAAGATCCATACATGTATGTGCAATTAATTTCAGCTGACATCAAATATATACTTGACGGATTCTCTTAAAACCAGCCTTTTGGTTTTAGTGCCGACATTTCAATCAATCAATCTTCAGCAGGGAAAATAATTGATTGATCAAATTATATGCTCTGATGAAGACCGAGGTATTAAGAGAATCCTTAAAGATCCATACAATATGCGTCTTCACTTTAGGATGTAAGTATGGCAAAGGTATGGAGGACCTTCTTCCCCATATTCACACTCTGGCTAGCACCTTTAACTTCTAAAATCTGCTATGCACAGGAGGAAAGGGGGGGTGTCCCACAGCACCCACTTGGGGACATGTCAGATAGAATCCGTGTTCAGTTTGTCATGTTATATGATGTGACTATATCTGATTCAAGTGCCAATGTTCTTTAATGTGTCAAAGCACTCTTCTGTTGACCCAGTATCTCTATCAACCCCTTACCAAATCCCAACATTGGGAAAGGGTCTGGCACTCTCCCAGAGCTATCTGCTCTCGTCTCTTCGCTAGTGTGTTAATTAGATTCATGGCTTATGGTTTTCAAAAGTAACTGGTGAATGTGGTATCTAGCAGGGTTTCATTTAGGGGGTGGCTGCCCCCCCTTGGAACCTTCTCCCCCCCCCCCCCTTTGGAAATTGTATTATTAAAATTGTATTATTAAAATTCATTAGAAACTTTGTCACATCTTTAACCATCATGCCCCTTAATATACAGATTCCTCCAATTGCCCCCCCTTGGACAATTTTCTAAATGAAACTCTGTCTAGAGTTTTGGGTGACAGTTGCCTGCAGCTAAGCTGGCAGTTGGGCATATGTGCATTGATCTCCGTGTCTGTAGCTGTAACACATACCAATGCCTATCTACCATGGCCACCTGATGACAGAACAAATAGCTCTATGGAAGAGTACTGAGTACTTTTCTCAGCATAGTGAGTTAAGGTTCAGTTGGTGAAACAAGTTGACCACTTAGATTGTGTGCTCGAAACCAGCTCATCATGGTCAACAAGGGGTTAGGGTTGGGTGGCCACATTCATGCACTGCCATGGTAACTGTACTTACATATATAAGGATCTGGATGAATATGGAACTTATATCTCTTCTCTCCTTCTTCCAGAAGATGCATCCCTCTTGCCAAGTCGATCTCTTTGTTTCTATCGAACTCAGCCCTCAATTCGCAGGCTTGCATTCTCCACGTGTCTCTATTAATTGTCCATGACAGCATGTTTTTAAGGGACTTTCTGTACAATCTGGTCACTTTCTGTGCATGACTAAGACTCCGTGCAGCCATCATTCTCAGTCCCCTATCGTCGTATCGACCCTTTACCCGTTTAACATTGTTATTGCGATCACGAGACTTTCACAGTGGATCTGGAAGGAATCGTTACTCTCTTTCAACCCATCATGGTGAGAGAACATTCTACCTCCCACAACTTCAAATACTTTTGTTTTTTCCCCGTCGTTCCCTCCAGGGAGCAACAAAGAGATTTGATTACCCCAAGTATGTCTGGTCTCCATCTGGTGGGTGGTGGTGTGAACCCAGACATTGGAAAAGAAACACCATCTATACATCTGCGATAATGGCAGTGATGTGTGGCGTTGTATTTTACATCTCAGCCCAGCTTGAGGTGTGTTACTTGCAAGTCATGTGCTAACTTTACATTTGTCATCTTATTGGGAGGGGTATGTCACGACAAATTTGTTCCCCCCATATTTGGTTCCCCCTGGAACTTTTTCTTTGAAAAATACGTTCCGCCTGGAACTTTTTACTTGAAAAAAAGTTCCCTCTTGAAAAATAAAGGGCGAGGGCTAGGGCTAGGGTGGGAACAAAATTTTCAATAAGGGGGGAACAAATTAAACGTTACAGGTACCCAGTCTTTTGTCATATTTCGTAGCTGAGGAAGAAAAAATGAAAGCCCTGTTTTTTTAATGTCATGGGTGTGATTATAGTCTAGCTAATGACATTCATTGTTAGAACCTGGGCTTCGGGGCTTTAGCCCGAGTAAAAACTGGCGTAGCCTGAAAATGCTGGATGGTGATATTCCCCATATAATCACTGACATCAGGCATGGGCACGTGTGCCAGTAAATGCTCACATGAGTGAGAAGAAAATTACCGTGAAAATCTCCCTTACGCTATGGTTGATTGACTGTATTGATGAGTAGGTGAGCTATGCTGGGTTCTTGATTGCTGCGTGCCTGTTCGAATTCCAAACTGTCCTCTCTAAAGCACTCGAGAGAGAGAGAGAGTGAGAAATGGCCGAGAATACCCAAAGGAACCTTTCTCTTTTGGGATAAAAAAGTGCATGTTGCAGCAACACCCACATGAGGATAGATTATCACGTACGTTTTTGATGGTCAAGCATTTCCCCCCCCACCTGATATGACTGGAAAGTTGAGGCCTAGGCCATAGTCTTAGAAACAATTACCAATATTCTACAATAGGCCTATATGTACCAGAATTAAACACCACCAAGGGGGTGCTTCAGGTCCAACAATGTTTTTAGTTTTTGTTTTGGGGGGGGGGGGGGGGGTTTCTTCCCATAAATATGTTGCCAGGACCTGTAAGATGCTGCATTCCAAATTTGAGAAGATTTGGATGCTCCATTCTGGACTTATAGTGACTTTTGTACATACACCTCCATTCAATTCTTGGGAAAGAAGACTGTCCGTGGAGGGCGAGTTTCGATGGTATTTTTTTTTTTAACTTGTGGTTACAACTTTAGAGCTCTGTAGATTCTGCAAACTTCATGGTATGGACTTGATATATAGCTCAAAAGATAGGTCTCTCTGTGTGCTCTCTTTTGATACTAAAGTATGTTTCATATGTATAATAACTATAGGCAAGTTACTAGACCCTAAAGTGGAGGGACCTAAAAAATCTGCATCCCAAAGTCCCCATCCAGAATAACTCCAGATTGCTAAGTGCAAAAAAAATTGAAATTGGTACGAGTGGCTAGAGGAAGCCCTAGAGCATGCAATGACCTTTTTCATTAGGCGTTAAAAATGTATTACCTGGTCAAGCGCGCGGGTGGAAAATTGAGGGCGATGATTTGAGTCAATGCCCTCAATTTTCTACCCGCGCGCTTGACCACGTAATAATTTTAACGCCTAATGAAAAAGGTCATTGCATGCTCTAGGGCTTCCTCTAGCCACTCGTACCAATTCACACTTAGAAATCTGGAGTTATTCTGGATGGGGACTTTGATATGCAGATTTTTTAGATCCCTCCACTTTAGGGTCTAGTAACTTGCCTATAGTTATTATACATATGAAACATACTTTAGTATCAAAAGAGAGCACACAGAGAGACCTGAGAGCACACAGAGAGACCTATCTTTTGAGCTATATATCAAGTCCATACCATGAAGTTTGCAGAATCTACGGAGCTCTAAAGTTGTATAACCACAAGTTAAAAAAGTAAAAAATACCCTCGGTCCCCCTTGTAACAGCTTTTTGTCAAATTCTGGTTTCCAATCGCCATTCACAGCATAACTAGGTTAAAAATTAAAAAAAAAATTGCCCTAACCTTTTATATCATTTTGAAGCTCTTTCTTTGCTCTTTGTGTTCAACGATCAATTTTTTTTTAATTCATAATAAAAAGGTTATGTTGCTTAATGGGGCGTGGCATCTATATGAACCCAGCAAACAGTGGGAATATTAATAAAATAAAAATCTGATCGTTGATAACAAAAAGTATTGCATTATCTAAACAAACAACAAATTTGAAGTCATTTGATCCAATATCCAAGATGGGAAGCTGTGAATGGTAATTTTGAGGAGGTATGATAGCTGCAGGTACCTAGATAGAAAAACACCTGTAAATATATCATTATACATACCACTTGAAAGCATATAGAAAGAGCTATCTTTTGACACAAAAATTTTATTTGTAGCCCTAGAAACCTAAAAGTGATGACGGTTTTTACTTCATGGCATGTTTTTTGTGGTTTGACCTAAAGCACCCCCTTAACTTGATCACCTAATAGACATTGAATGTGTACTGTTATTCCCAGTGATCCACTGCTCCTCTCCCTCGCCTAGTTGACTGACGTTTCAGCAAGCGCAGTAGTCAGACTGCTTAGCCTGAGTAATGGTCACAACCCTAGCAATGCCCATGGGTCTAGCTTGTCTTTGTAGTGGTCGTCTGCTTGGTAAAGGAAGATCATGGGACTGCAGCCGGTTCTTCATGAGGTGGTGTTGAAATATTAATTGGATTGGTCAAGAGTAAAATAGATGTATATACTTCTGCTGGTCTCGTGAAGATTACTCTTTCCTCTCCACATGTTCCTTCTTTGCCCACGAGATTGTCTTTGTAGTTGGACTAGAATGCCATATAGGCAGGGAAAAGTTTGTGTTTAAACACGTACATGTACTCAGAACTGCACCTTTGCTGCGGACCCTAGAGTTTACAGAGCTGCAGCCTGTACACACAGTGATCCAGTGTTGCCATGGAGGGCAGGGATAGTCCTAGCCACCCACCTAATCCTAGACTATAATAACTCTAGCCATAGTTTAATTCTAGCCCTGGTCTTAGTTCTAGTCCTAGCCCTATAATAACTCTAGCCATCTTCTATATCTATGCTTAGCTATAGCCCTAGCTCTAGCCCTAGCCCTATCTCTATGCTTAGCTCTAGTCCTGGCTCTATGCTTAGCTCTGGACCTAGCTCTAGCCCTAGCTTATCTCTATGCTTAGCTCTAGTCCTGGCTCTATGCTTAGTTCTGGCCCTAGCTCTATCCCTAGCCCTATCTCTGTCCATAGCTCTATGCCTAGCTCTAGTCCTAGCCTTAGCCCTAACCCTAGTCCTAGCACTAGCACTAACCCTAATGCCCTATTCAGTGTTAGGTAAGCAAGAACTTTGACTTTGAATCCATCTGTGACCCCAGGATTATCCACTGCACACAGGAGACCCAGGAATGTTATTTAAAATAAATATTTAGCACATGCAATGACAGAACTGAAGGGATGGTGATGCTGTAGCATGTGTTAAGATCAGGTGAGCGTATATAGAGTAGAGCATATGGAACATGTGTAGGGTCTTAGTTGCTTTTGTGATGGTTTCCCTTGGTTGTTTTGGTTGCTAAACACCACCTCGATAAGTGTAACAGCAGCACCTTAATAAGTGCAACAGCAACACTTTATGTAACAGCAACACCTTAATAAGTGTAACAGCAGCACCTTAATAAGTAACAGCAACACCTTAATAAGTGCAACAGCGACACTTTGTGTAACAGCAACACCTAATAAGTGTAACAGCAGCACCTTAATAAGCATAACAGCAGCACCTTGATAAGTGTAACAATATCACCTTGATAAGTGTAACAATATCACCTTGGATAAGTGTAACAATATCACCTTGGATAAGTGTAACAATATCACCTTGATAAGTGTAACAATATCACCTTGATAAATATAACAATATCATCTTGGATAAGTGTATCAATATCACCTTGATAAGTGTAACAATATCACCTTGGATAAGTGTAACAATATCACCTTGATAAGTATAACAATATCACCTTGATAAGTGTAACAATATCACCTTGATAAGTGTAACAATATCACCTTGGATAAGTGTAACAATATCACCTTGATAAGTGTAAGACTATCACCTTGATAAGTGTAACAATATCACCTTGATAAGTGTAACAATATCACCTTGGATAAGTGTAACAATATCACCTTGATAAGTGTAAGACTATCACCTTGATAAGTGTAACAATATCACCTTCATAAGTGTAACAATATCACCTTCATAAGTGTAACAATATCACCTTCATAAGTGTATCAATATCACCTTGATAAATATAACAATATCACCTTGGATAAGTGTATCAATATCACCTTGGATAAGTGTAACACTATCACCTTGATAAGTGTAACAATATCACCTTGATAAGTGTAACAATAATCACCTTGATAAGTGTAACAATATCACCTTGATAAGTGTAACAATATCACCTTGATAAGTATAACAATATCACCTTGATAAGTGTAACAATATCACCTTGATAAGTGTAACAATATCACCTTGATAAGTGTAACAATATCACCTTGGATAAGTGTAACAATATCACCTTGATAAGTGTAACAATATCAACTTGATAAGTGTAACAATATCACCTTGGATAAGTGTAACAATATCACCTTGATAAGTGTAACAATATCACCTTGGATAAGTGTAACAATATCACCTTGATAAGAGTAACAATATCACCTTGATAAGTGTAACAATATCACCTTGATAAGTGTAACAATATCACCTTGATAAGTGTAACAATATCACCTTGATAAGTGTAACAATATCACCTTGGATAAGTGTAACAATATCACCTTGATAAGTGTAACAATATCAACTTGATAAGTGTAACAATATCACCTTGGATAAGTGTAACAATATCACCTTGATAAGTGTAACAATATCAACTTGATAAGAGTAACAATATCACCTTGATAAGTGTAACAATATAACCTTGATAAGAGTAACAATATCACCTTGATAAGTGTAACAATATCACCTTGATAAGTGTAACAATATCACCTTGATAAGAGTAACAATATCACCTTGATAAGTGTAACAATATCACCTTGATAAGTGTAACAGTATCATCTTGATAAGTGCAATAATAGAACTTTATATAAGAGTTGCACAGGAGAACTCTGTGCATAGACTACCAAAATCCTCAGTAAATCAACTGAGCTGTCTTATAATACACCACATGACTAGCTATGGAGTAGAAAGCATAGTATATACCAGCATCTTAATAAGTATAACAAAACCAATCCATTCATAAGTGTTACAAAGTGTAACAGAGCACCTTAATGAGTATAACAAAGTGTTAATAAGCGTATCAAAGTGTAACAGTACCTTGATAAGTGTAACAGATAAGTGTAACCACACCTTTTGATACATGTAATAAAGTGTAATGGATCACCTGTATAGTTAGCTCATTAGCACGTTGTTTATGAATTTCTTGCTTCTATAATAACTTGTATTAGCAATTTTTGTTTCGTACACGTGGACCTATACTAAAATAGATTAAAATATGGAAGTCCCAAGAATTATATTATTAAACTTGTACGGTTACTCTCAGATCACATCATATGCTTTAAGATTTATCTTTAAATCAGTTTTTTTTTTTTTGTGCTAACATTTCAAACAGAATATTTAAAGTCTTCGTCAGGGCAAATTAAAAAATTTAAAAACCACGAAAACAAGACGAAGTATTTCGGTCGTAGCGTTGACTCTAAAAATAAATAAAGGACTCCTTAGAGAGTTCTATTGCAGCTTGTGACAAGGGTTTCCACAAGGAAGGTCACCATTGAGCATGGAGCTAGATGTGTGTGAGAGGACTGGCCCGCCATTGACCATGGAGCTAGATGTGTGAGAGGGCTGCCCGCCATTGAGCATGGAGCTAGATGAGTGTGAGAGGACTGGCCTGCCATTGAGCATGGAGCTAGATGTATGTGATAGGACTGTCCTGCCATTGAGCATGGAGCTATGTAGATGTGTGAGAGAGGACTGGCCCGCCATTGAGCATGGAGCTAGATGAGTGTGAGAGGACTGGCCCGCCATTGAGCATGGAGCTAGATGTGGAGAGGACTGGACTGACCCGCTGTTGACCATGGAGCTAGATGTGTGTGGGAGGACTGGCCTGCCATTACTAGATGTGTGTGAGAGGACTGTCCCGCTATTGACCATAGAGCTAGATGTGTGAGACAGGACTGGCCCGCCATTGACCATGGAGCTAGATGTGTGTGAGAGGACTGGCCCGCCGTTACCATGGAGCTAGATGTATGTGAGAGAGGACTGGCCCGCCATTGACCATGGAGCTAGATGTGGAGAGGACTGGCCCGCCATTGAGCATGGACTAGATGTATGTGAGAGGACTGGCCCGCCATTGACCATGGAGCTAGATGAGTGTGAGAGGACTGGCCCGCCATTGACCATGGAGCTGGATGTGTGTGAGAGGACTGGCCCGCCATTGACCATGGAACTAGATGTATGTGAGAGGACTGGCCCGCCATTGACCATGGAGCTAGATGTATGTGAGAGGACTGGCCCGCCATTGAGCATGGAGCTAGATGTGTGAGAGAGGACTGACCCACCATTGACCATGGAGCTAGATGTTGGCCCGCCATTGACCATGGAACTAGATGTATGTGAGAGGACTGGCCCGCCATTGACCATGGAGCTAGATGTATGTGAGAGGACTGGCCCGCCATTGAGCATGGAGCTAGATGTGTGAGAGAGGACTGACCCACCATTGACCATGGAGCTAGATGTGTGTGGGAGGACTGGCCTGCTGTTGTTGAAGTGCTGCCATGTAAATCATCTCGTGCAGGACTACCTAGTGAGTTTGGGCTATACAAATAGGCAATCCACATTTCCAGGAAGTGGCTGCTCTGTTTGATTTTCTTGATAGCAGGGAAAATACTACAACAAGTTACTTGAAGGGGAATTTCTTGGTAGTGTTCCTAGTTCAGGGGGCTTTCTTGGGTGTGTTGCTAGTTGAGGGGGCTTTCTTGTAGTGTTCCTAGTTCAGTGATGGCCAGAAGAATCGCTTTGGAAGACATCATTCCTAGGTTGAGAGAACTCCCCTATATGGAACAACATCTCGAAACAACTATCTTTCAATTGTTTATGGATTAATTATGTTTATGTGATTAATTAATGGAATGGATTAATTAATGGAAGGTTAATGGAAGGGAAAAAAGGGGGGGGAAATCCTTATGTAATTATTCACATTTTTTTATTCATTTTTATATTTCGTATTTGATGTGGCAGTTTGAAAAATTCTGGCATGGTATTTAGTTTAGCTCATAAAATATATTTCAGGCTTCAGTTGTGATTTTTGTACCAAGCTGAGCATGTAGCTTGTAAAGATTTTTCATAGAAAAAGAGGTTTGGACAGAAATTTACAGTGCGCACAAGTTGTCATGGCTATGTTCTGTGATCACGAGAAACTTCGAGGTGTCTAGTGCTCCAAGTATTGTTTGTATATGTAGAGGTGTTTCCATTGGTTTGGGCACGACTAATTAGGCAAGTGGGTACTAAAAAAAAATTCAACGGAAACTTCCCCCAACCCCCCCCCCCCCTTCATCCCATGCTTGCCTAATTAGTTTTAGCGCTTAAAGGGGACTACACCTGGAAAACTTTGGATTTTTTTAAAAATTTTTTATTATCAGTTCAAACTGCTGCTGTACATATCTACTGGCCACTTCTGAAGTTTAAGAGCTATTGGATGCTCCATTTCAAAGTTATGATGGTTTTTGTCCATGCAATTTCTCATTGATTTGAAGAGAAACCAACAAGGAACACTTAAATCAACACATGGAGTTGTAGACTAGGGCTTCCTCTGGTCATAGACAACAATGGCTAGAACTTCGATCAGGAATCACAAGCTTAACCAGTTCAGGCACTCGGGTTTTGAGGCACCCCACTTTGGCTGCATGTAACTCTAGCACGGTTATAAACTACATGGACTAAAAGAGAGCACACAGAGAGATCTTTCATTTGAGCTATATATCAAGTTAATACATCAAGTTAATACAGCAAGTGTGCAGAATCTATGGAGCGCCAAAGTCCTAACCACAAGACATTTTCTTTTTTATAGCTCAGTGAAACAAACTCACATCAAGTTCAAATAGAGCACATCAATCTCAAATAGAGCACATCGAACTCACATCTAAAGCCATCAAGCTCAAATACAGGAGGCAAAAAAGTTACGGTTCCGTACCCGTTCCAACGCTTACGATGGCAGAGCAATTTGAAACGCGGCATAAAAAAAACCTAGCGGAAAAACAAACGCCGTTAAGTTTACGTTTCCATTTTTAATCTTGCGCTTTATATAAACGCAGGTGTACACTGCTTTTTTTAATTTTTTTATATAAACGCGTGTGCACGCGTTCACGCGCACAAGGAGGCGCCCCATTTGTTTTACAAGCTAAATGTTTTTTGTTCCACTTTGTTTTCTTCTTCCCATTTGTCATTTTGCCCATCAAAAAGTTTATTGCTGACTGAAGTATTAGTTATTTGTCTTCCTAACCTTTTAGTGTGCCCACTAGTGTCTGTTCTTCAGGTGTAGCTCTCAACTTAACTTTGCCTTCTAGTTCATTGATGCACTGTGTAGCTAAGATGCTTAGACTAAGCTTGCTATATAGTTATGTAGAGGTTAGGTTTCCTAAGCATAGTGTTAGGCAAAGCCTGGGCTTGTAAAACAAGTCTCTTTTTAAAGCCCTCACAGAACCTCTAGTAGCTGTATAGCAAGTCTTGCCTTAGAGAGACATCACAAAGTAGCTTAGCAAGCCTTTCTAAGAAAGGTTGAAGATTTTACATAGCAGGACTTGCCTTAGAAAACTTAACCTCTAGAAACCCTTAGCTAAGATAACAAGCCATGTCTAATTATTAGGCCTCACATCAACCATGTATAGACCAAGAGCTGATACATTTACGCATTGCCCAATGGAGAACTCTGTGTCAGTGGTGGCCCTAAGTACGGTGGAGGATGGTCATGTGTTTGGTGATAGGTGTAGTGTAAGAGTGGAAAAGTTCTGTTGGGAATGCATTACTCCTATTACATATATAGTGGATGCTCCTATTACATATATAGTGGATGTCTGTCTTTGTTGTACATGTAACAGCCTCAGACTTCTATGGTTTAGTTATAGGATAAGTTTGACCTTGATGGCCCCATCAACCTACACATACTAGTCGACATTGCCCCTACATTCTCTGGTTCCAACTACTTAACCTGTTCATGACTTTGAGCTTGGAGTTTGGAGTTATCCAGCAAACAACTATTTATGCTCGCAAAATAGCAATAACATTATAGTGTTAGTTTTGTAACTGACTGACAACTTTTATTATATGAAGATGTCTTTTATTAAACGACTACAAGGCAAGTTCATCTATGCTTCACACAAAAATGTTCAAATGTCAGAGAAATGTGACACACTGACACTTGGTTGTATGTAGCTTTCGACCACACCAAAAATGTGTCCTACCAATTGGTAGTCTTGGTTGTGAAAGCCAACCATAACACAAGCCTTGCATGATACTGTGTTAATTGTCATTAAAGTTCACCGGTGATAGTTATGCATGCTCATTGCTCAATGATCATGGTAACCTTATTACCAGTGAACAAAAAATCATAGCAATTTTGTATATACACTGTATGCATGAACTACCAGTGAATAAGTACAACGTTCAATAGCCAGTTACTGCTCCCTGTAGTTCAATAATCCTTGGAAGAATTAAGTGCAGTCTATGGATATCGAGTTTGACTGCATTCATCAGTCCCACAAGTCACTTCCCCAAGAAAATGCTGGAGCACTAAGCCCTATTGAACTTGTGGCACACAAGGTTCGCGTGAACGAGGACGAGGATATCTTGAAATGCGAATGACAGATTCTTTGCCGTTGGAACTGGGTCTTTATTAAACAGCGTTGGCTCAGAAACGCCAACGGAATACTGGCGCAATGGAACTGGAACTTTTTTGTCTCCTACTGTAAAATGCATCAAGCTCAAATAGAGCACATCAAGCTCAAATAAAGTGCATCAAGTTTAAATAAAGCACACCGAGTTCAAATAAATTATGCCAAGCTCAAGCTCAAATAAAGCTCAAATAAAATGCATCAAAAGCGCATTAAGCTCAAATAAAGCATACCAAGATCAATAAAACACACCAAGTTCAAGTGAAGCACACTAATCTGTTGTAGTTGTTGCAAGAAGAGAACTTTAATATAATTATTCTAGAAGACAAGGTTGGAAATTATTCCCAGTGTCACCAAAATAATATGTGGCTGCGTATCACAACGCTTGTACGGCATCTCTCATACTCAACTGTACTTCACGAGACAGCTGGCATGAATTTGTGTGTGTGTGCCTATTTTAATTGTGTATGTGGCATTGTACATTGTGGGTGTGGCATGTGATACACTGTTTCTATGGGTAACATGTTTTGATGCTGCTGAACCTTTTCAAAGAAGAGTCTGGGAAACACTACCGTGCTAAATTTGTTCTGCCGGAATATAACTACCCGCTGCTCTTAATTGGCTGGAGTTGCAGTCAACAGAAGGGACTGATGTCGTTGTGGGAGGGACTGTTTAGCCAACGTCATAGGTAGAGGCGAGAGGAGATGTTTTCTGCATGCTCTGTTTGAGCTGCGAAACTTTCCTCTCCTTCGTACGAAGAGGCAGAAGGAAGCTACTAAAAAATAAAAATCTGTAGTTGCTACTCCAAATGTAATGAAATGATGTGGATGATGTCTGGAGGAAGAGCCTGCTTGCCTGCACAGAGCACAAGTATGTTCCCAGGCCCTCTTCCTCCCTTACAGGGAGGTGAAAGGTCAGTGCTGCGACTGTGCTGTACCAGACCCTCTTCGCTACCTGTCAGGAGGTGAAAGGTCGGCATGCTATGATGGTGTTTGTGGGTGGAATGTGATTGATGTGGGTGTGACACATGTCTGTATGACATGCCGTCGCGTGGAACATGTGGGTGTGGCACATTCTCACAGTGCTTCTGGGTGGAATATGTGATTGATGTGGGTATGACCTGTGGTCACATTTTGTGGGCATGACTTGGCCTCCACTCTTTGTGAGGTGACAAGTTCTCCCAGTGCTTGTGGGTGTGACACATTCTTCCAGTGCTTGTGGGTGTGGCACTGTATTTGTGGGTGAACATGTCTATGTCAACTCCACAATGACAACAGAGTTGATGGAACTAGCCGGGTGAGTTGTGTGTTATGGTGGTGCCCGGTGTCTGTTGGATAAGCCAGCCATGGGCAATGCAGGATCGTATAGACAACACGCACTGAGATTGTTGTGTGTGTGTGACGCCCATGATGATTCCCCCGAGTGTGTGTCGTTGTGGTTGTTAGGGAAAGCAACTGATGTGGTGTCCAGTGTTCAGCAAGGCCATGCAGTCAGCAGTCATGCAATATCTATAGCTAGCTTCTATTTAGTGCATCTGCAAAGTTTAGGACAAAATTAATGAATGGTCCGTCACACCAAGATTTAAAATGACGCTGGTGTCTGTAGCGTATATATATACGTACTACCTCCAGGTCTCACTTTGTCATATTAGAATTTTCTGTTAGCTGCTCTCTCTTGGCACGTCTCTTCCTGTTTCATGGCGGCTGCTTCAGGGGCACTCCACTAGCCTGTCATTTTATTGCTGTGCTCTTCTCCTGCCTTGTCAACTTTGTTTCAGCCAGTGTGGTCTTGTTGACGCTGCTCTCGGGGGGGGGCTTCCTGCTCTCTCCTTACACCTTCACTGTATATACATCATTAGATGTTCACTTTGCAGAGTTCCTCTCTCTCTCTTCCACTTCTCTCTCACTTTTCTCTCTCGCTTTTTTCTCTCACTTTGTCGTTGTAGAGGAGCTCTCAATATTTCCTCATGCAAATCTAGATGGTGCTGCCTCTCTCTCCCAGCCTACTGGTGTGGTCCCCCTTGCTCAATATGTTAAATGTTTGACCAGCAGAAATCACATTAACACTGGCTGACTGCACGTTGCAGCTACAGTGGGTTTAAAAGTTCATTCAGCTAGGCATAATTATGATGTCTGAAAACCAAATATAACTTTTCCCGCTATAAAGTATAGAACTTGTCTCGTTCTCCCTCGCACAAGGTGCCGGTCAAAAAAGGTCAGATTGTCTTGGCTGCGGCTCTGTGAAAACATGGTTACTCCGACAACCTCGGATAAGCCTTGAGCATGTTTAGAGTTGTGGTGTCTGCCAGCACGGACGGCCAAATATCGAATAAAATGTTAATTGGTGGTCTTCTTTTGTTGTTGTTTTGTTGTTGTTGTTTTCACTTTTGGAGATATAATTATAGGAATCTCGATTATAGGAATCTCGACAACAAAAAATAGCAATTTACTTGGCGTGGCAGTTGAAAATGGGATTCTGACCAGTGAGAGGATTGTTTCAGATGATTTATGCCATGGTAACCTCATGACACATCACTCCATTATGCATCTTTAAAAATAATAATAATAATAATAATAATAATAAATAAATAAAAATTAAATTCCGTCACCAAATAATCATATGCAATTAAAATTTAAAAAAATTAAAATTAACCTACATCCACTCTGAACTCTTGTCAATTGTTTGTTCAATTCAAATTGCACAGCAGCTAATCTGCAGCACCTTTTTCTTTTGCTATTTAAATGCAAGTTGTCTGGAATTGAAGAAGAATAAGTTCATACTTTTGGCAAGAATATGTCACTGATAAATAACTTGTATCTCGCTCGGGCCGGGACACACATGCGAGGAATGCTCGACACCCTTGACCGGCTCTCTGGAGTGAGTTATTTCAGAGACAAGTAATTATCATATTAGGTGAAGACCGCCTCTCTTTGTTTTCACCGCCCAAGTCTGAGGACTGCTGCACCCATTATGTAAGAGGACATTTTTGGAAGTTGATGCTGGCAGGCACTTCGTAGCGACTGTGATTCTATGGAAACAATGTTATTCCCAATAGAAATTTGGAGAGGCCCTCCTACCCTCCCCTTGGTCTAGACATTTATTGGATCGATTATGAGGGGAATTTAAAAAATATATAGTACTTGTCACAGGTCACAGATGTATCTCTCTGACGACAGCATTTGTTTTTATTACAGTATTTCTCACTCTTTTGCAGAGGAGACCTGTTCCACCCTATAGACACATCCCTTCGCAGTATTGGTGCAAATATGCCAAGGTCAGTTGGGGGTGGAGGGAAGTGTGTGTGTTGGGTGAGGGGGGTGGGAGGAAGGGAGGGTGGCTGGTGGAAGGGAAGATGAGGGGGAAAGGGAAGGTGGGATGGAATGGATCCGTGACAGATTATAAGGAATGTATGTCGGGGCTGCATTTAGGATTGAGTTGAAGAGGGTGGTGCAAAAGTAGTATTTTGTAAACGGGGAGGGGGGGGGGGGGGGCGCACATATTTAACAACACTATACAATAATACAATATCCCAAGATCTCAAGGGAGGGGGCAAAGGATCAGCAAGGGGGGACTAATGCCCAGCGCCCACCATCCCTAAATGCAGCCCTGTATATATGTGAGATGCTAAATTATCTTGACTGTCGTATGTTCTGTTTTTGTAGGAAGATGACCCCAGACTAAGATGACCCCAGACTAAGAGACAAATGAGGAATTATGTGGTGATGCTGTACAAGCATTGCCTTGTGTTGTTATATATAGACAAAGTACATACTAAGCGCAAATTGAGAAGTAAATGCTAGACTAGGAAACTCTGCTAGTAAACTAATATATATATGCTAGGAAACTATGTAGATATTTATATATATATATATTTTTTTTTATAAATCGAGTTAGATGGTGGGGAAGGTATATATATAGTGATGAAGGTATGGGGAAGACGGACATTTTAATTTCTGATCTCGTAACGTGTCTGATATGCTTATCAACAAAATCATTTTAGTCTTAAAATTGTGTATTAGCTTTATGCTTATTTGTTTGTTGTTTATTTGTGGTTTGTGTGTTGTTTTTGTTGATTCTCAATATATTATATATATGGTCAAGGAAGTAATATCTTGCTGGGTATTAGCTCCCTGTATAGATGTGCGTGTCCATACAACAATAACAATGAAACCTCAGTGGATGATAATGAGGGTGAAGAAGAAATAGATGAAGTCAAATTGTGTGTATGTAGTGTGATGTTGCAAAGTATGGTGGGCTGGACAGAAATGAGGAGGAAGAAAGAAAAGGGTGTAGGTATCATTGAGTGGTACCAAAAGCACACCAAGAGGGATGGTTTTCAGCTGCATGTGCATCCTGAATGCACCTCTGAATACTTCATGGACTGCTATATATATAGCAACGAGGAGTATGTATGCCAATCAGGGACTATAATTTCTCAATAGTGAACAGATTTGCCAGGAGCGACAAAAGTGTACGGCATTGAGTTTTTACTTGACCCCATGAAAGATGAAAACTACTTTATAGAAGTTGCCAATTCCAACTTGGACTTGAATGAATGTGACAATGTTTCGTGTAGTGTTATATATGAAGAAGGGAATAATTTTCTGGTTAAGGACTATATATAATAATATGAGGGGCTGAATCAAAAGCATGGATGTGTGTCATACAGCTATATAGATACTGCAGAGAAGCGTATGGAATATTGGGGACAAATTTTTCTGTGCTGTAATATATATGTGAAGGCCTTAACAGGCTCAGCAATATCAAGATTAAATTGAGCGCTATGCGAGCTAACTAGTGACAATCGTGTCATTACACAAGTTGAAGCATCGGCAAGTGTGAAATTTAATCCTACGTCGTCAGCTGATGGTCATTATTTGCTCCTTGGGAGAGGGTATAAGCCTTGGATTTCCTTCGTTACGTCTTTGTGAGGCCAAATTAGAATGAGCAGAAGAAAACTAGCATCAACTGTCATGAGGTCCATGCATGGTCAGGAAGGTGTGCGGTTGCAATTTACACCAGACTGCATCAGCTGGGTTTGTAGAGAATAAGAAGAGATGTGGGGTAGTTAGAAATGAGAGGTGTATCATGTGTGATGGAGCAGGGGAACATTTCTTGGTGATGTGCGGGGAATTTGAGAGGGATCGGACGGATGAGGCACGCAGAATTGTAGGGGCAGGACAGTGACCGTTAGAAGAGTGGGTAAGGATGGAAAGGTGATGCGGTGATGGAGGAGGTGGGCGAGTGTGTTATGTATTGGGTAGGGAAATGGTGGCAGAGGAGAAATGAACTGTGTGTATGGCGAATGGCGAATGTTCTTTGGTTCCCTCCCCTCCCCCCCTCCTTGAGCAGTGGGACACTTATTGTGGATATTATTAGTACTGTTGATTTTTAATATAGATTGTTGTTAGTGTTAGTTACTGTTACATAGTCTCACACTGTGCTGTAATATATGTGGTGCCTTAACAGGCTCAAGATTAAATCATCAGGAGGACTCATAATTATAAGAGTGGTATTAATTACTTTCTCATAATTATATCGACTCCTGTTTGATGATATTGGAGCATAGATCATTTTAGGTAAATGATAAGAGTATGTTGTGAAACTGGCTACAAAATACCTTAAATTAAAATTAAATTTCTTAATTTATTTTCAAAGTTCTGCTGAGCATTATTTTTTTGTTTGAAGCAGAAGGAGGGCGATATTTCCCCCTACCCCATACAATAGTTATTGTGACATCACTGGTAACATTACATATCATGATGACATGCAGAATAGCCATTGATTCGGTTGCCTTTGTCGTAGTCCTAACTCGTGTGTACATGTAAAGCAAATAAGTCATGTTGGAAAAATGAATATTTGGAGAAGAAACAATGTGAATAACATGGGTGATTAGATTTGATGATACTTCAACATTGATTTACAAATACGAACAATTGGAGAGGAAAGAATGTTCAATCAGGTTATGAGATTTGATGAACTTCAACATTGATTTACAAATATGAACAATTGGAGAGGAAACAATGTTTCAAAGTGAATAAAACAAGTGATGAGATTTGATGATACGTTAGCTTTGATTTACAAATAGGACCAAATGAATTGAAATCAGCGTATATAAATGAACACTTCTTATTTCAGTATATGAATGGCAAGAGAGCCTTTCTGTGGCTGGGGTAACTTCTGAAGTTGTTCTTATACCACGAGTGTGCCCGTCTTGACCTGGGTAAAAAAAGAGATTGAAGAAACAGCCACCATACCAGCCCAGCTGGTGACCAAGTGAGCATGGTCCATCCCAGCCACTGCAGGCCTTCTCCAAAATAGTTCGGACATGTGATTAAGTAGAAGAGGAATCCTTTGGGTATAAGATAGTCACAATCTTTCTGTGACTTGCGCAGGAACAAAAGATCAATATCGGCTGCCTTATTGATGATAAAACCTATCATAAATAAAATAGTGCCTATTATGAACCTAGGATCATAATAGTACTCTTCACAGTAATCCACTGAGCCTACAAATTCTGCATTCACATAGTGGAAGTATGCGTTGGAAAGAAGGATACTTGCGGTGACACACACTGGTATCTTGTTTTGGCTGTATCTTGTGATGAGTGGAAATACACCGCGAGTTACATAATGCATGGTGAAGAGCAAGTACATTGCTATGTTTATGGGAGAATTGAAGTGATGACCAGTGAAATAAGTCACAGTGAAGATGAATAATCCAGGTATGATGTGAACTACAACCCATGAAGATCGGGTAGGAACATTGCAAGATCCACCTCCATCAGACAATTTTCCATAAGGCAGAGGCTTCCAGCATTGCACCAGGATGCTAATCATAGCAATGAGGAAACCGAAGCAGACGAGGCCCAAGTGGATCCGGAAGCGAAGAAGGTTGTCTTTGTCGCCAGATATAAGGTTAGGGATCTGGTTAGAATCATTATTTGGGAAGAAGAGGTAGGGGATGAAGTAGTGAAAACTTGCGTTTCCACCACATGGCAATGGCGAACTCATATCCTCGAACTAACTTAGCGATCTATATCTAGGACCTTCTCTATCCTTACTCGACTAGTCTGCAGATGGCTAATGTACAGACCATTTTTATAGAAATGCACGAAGTACATCTGGTGGGTGCGGTCAGTCGTATGGAAGGCTCTTAGGAAAGGAACTGCCCCAGAACAGGCAGAACTGGACTGGCAATCACTTGGTGGAACATTGCATTCAAATAAAGAAAATCTTACTTTGAAAGGGTTTCATGCTGCAGATAAACAAGACAAGGATCTTGTACCAGAGAAGCCATTGGCCATTCCTGGTATTTTGTGTACGTTATAGAATTGGAGAATGATTTTATTTACAAAGCAACTTCTATAAAGGTCATGTTTTATGTGAGTTATTTATCTGGATAGAACCTAGTGCTGAGAAAGTTATTAAAAAAAGGAGCTTGATTTGGGCACTTTTAATGATGTACCTTTTCTGAGGGTTTAGATGCAGCTGTGGTCGGTCATATTTTACCTCAATGTTGATAAATCTAAGTCTCCAGTTTAGTCTGGTGTAGCCTACCCTTAAACTTTGGGGTATCTCTAGTATATAAACTTGTGCAGAACATCACTGCCTGCACCTGATGAAGCGGCTAATCATTTGCATGTGTAATAGTACCAACTTTTGCAAGAGCATGGTGAACACATCTTGACTCAGTTTTCCTTAATCAACATTAATTTTGCTGATCCATGTTCCCAGAATGAAAATCAATAGGACTACTGTGATCTGATTTGCAGCAGCTTAATTGCATGAGACAAATCGTATGTGCTAGAGACACCAGACCCTTTTGACCCACCCCAAAGATTGACCCACCCCAAAGATAAGGAAGGTAAAAGGATCAGCTATGTCAGACTATCTCATTTTATGCATGGTATGTCATGGGAAAAATCTTTTATTTGTCAGTGAAGTTGATCTCCACCCAGTACCTTGCATAGAATTAACAACTTGAATTGGCTTTACTTTTCAACTGAGGTGACAGCGAATTGGGCAAAGCAATGCAGTATCTCGTAGGAAGAGCACCAAAAAAGTATAACTTCATTGTAGTGTGCAGTATAGCTTTTTATTATTATTAATTTTTACATACTGTTATTAAAATGTTATATGTGTTTGGTTACTTATGTGTTTAGTTACTGTTATATATTAAAATAGTATTGTTATGTTGTTGAATCTTATTTTTTTCATGTTGAACAAGTGAGTGATTAGCTGTTTTGTTCCTTTTTAATGCGCACTTGCATTAAAGCGAATTGGGCAAAGCAATGCAGTATCTCGTAGGAAGAGCACCAAAAAAGTATAACTTCATTGTAGTGTGCAGTATAGCTTTTTATTATTATTAATTTTTACATACTGTTATTAAAATGTTATATGTGTTTGGTTACTTATGTGTTTAGTTACTGTTATATATTAAAATAGTATTGTTATGTTGTTGAATCTTATTTTTTTCATGTTGAACAAGTGAGTAATTAGCTGTTTTGTTCCTTTTTAATGCGCACTTGCATTAATAATAGGCAATGTTATTTTCTAGAAGTTGTTAACAATATTATTTTTATAATTTCTTTTTCTTGGTAAAAAAAAATTGTACACACCCACAGAAGAAGAACTTCCTCATTATATATAGACGGCATTCATTAGTTCTTTTTGTTCAGTTTTCAGGCCCCCTCTGGTATGATGTAGTTCGAAGTAATAAAGTGAACTACACATTGTGTCACATGCCACAAGTAGATCAATCTTCTGACAAGTAAATTCAATCATCTGTTGAGTAAATTAACCCTTCCCCTTTCCAGATTAACTCTCATTAGCCCGTTTAACTGTACGAGGCATAAACCTTTACTAGGATATGTTGAAGATTCCATTTTCCCCCTGCATACATATCCTGCCACATACTGTATAGCATTTTATAGGTTCACAAAGTGAGTTTCGTTGTTGTTTGATGTTAAAAAAATCCTGGTAGCTAGGTCTTCAACTAGGGCTAATAACGAGAAGAGGGTTAAGGGGTTGTGCAATAAAAAAAAATTTTTAAAGTACCTTTTTTTATTTTAAAGCCCCAGTGCTTTGGAGACATCAGGGGTGTTCGATTACTTGCTTTTCTAAAGTCAGACAGGACAGCACCTCAAGCAATGTCTGGCTGACACTATACGTGTCGGTGTTGGGCACAACTATATAGAAGAGAGGACTCTCCTGACTCAGACTTCTTTTTGTCCTAGTAATTATTGTTGTTGTTGTTTTGTTGTATTATAACAATAACCATTTGACTGTCCTTGTTTCTAGAAGTGAAAACTCACAAAAGAGCTTTTGATACCGGTTGCTGTCCAGATCGATGCTCCCTAGATGGGCAGTGGGAGTGGTGGACATGGTCATCACTCAAGATCAAAGGACCTGGATCTGGTCTTCTTCACTCTCATATTCAGCACAGTATAAGGGAGAAACCCACACAGACCAATATCTCAACAGAGTCACCATCCACTCTAATACAAAAAGCATATGGTGAAGACTTTGTTTGGTCCCTACAGCAGTGATGGCGAGAGAGTGGGGAAGAAAAGTTCAAGTACATTGAAACAAGTGTGACCATGCACGATGTGCGCCATTTTAAGGGTGTCA
The DNA here is from genome assembly GCA_028752905.1 of Cladorhizidae sp. MBARI D1340-BT2. Classification (NCBI taxonomy): domain Eukaryota; kingdom Metazoa; phylum Porifera; class Demospongiae; order Poecilosclerida; family Cladorhizidae; species Cladorhizidae sp. MBARI D1340-BT2. The sequence continues at coordinate 39,717,045 of JAQNBH010000011.1, forward strand.
TTTTGTGACTTGTGAATAAAAACAAATGGAGCTGATTTTGGTGCCAAAATGGAGCTCAGAGGATATGCTGTCTGTTGAATACCCTTACACCTGATATAGTTTGATCTTTTGGACAGGAATGTTGAAAATACTTTCACCCTTATTAAAAAAATATTTCTCCAGACTGGCAGCTGTTCAGTAACCCATGGATACACTGTTAATCCAAAGACACTCCATGTCTAAATATTAATAACTTGATTGAAATTCACCATGCCAGTCCAGCCAAAATTAGACTAACATGAACTGTGACCACATATATATATATATATAAAAACATGAGTGGAGACCATTATTAGGGAGAAAGAGTACTGATGCCATGGTTTACAAGTCAAAATCAAGTAGCCATATTTAAGTGGTGGAAGTTAGGGTGGATGGTATATTAGTGCATTTGTTACATGGATATAGAAGAGCATGAATTATTTGGATCAAAGTTTGAAATGAAGTGATTAAAAAATAACAAGTTTAGTTGACATTTTATAATAGATATATATACAAGGTAGTGAATTCCAAAGATGAGGAATGCGAGTGAAAAATGAGTGGAGGTTCTTTACATTACGAGCATGAACATGTTTGATTTTTAGATGATTAGTAGATCTGGTAGTTATAATGGACATAGAAATGTATTTAAGAATATTGAACTGTTCAGATGGGTTTTTTTTAGAGATTTTACAACAAATAAGAGTTCCAGAGTCATCATTAGGGGAAGAATTTTTAAAAGATATTTGTAGTCTGATGAAAAATCTCCGAGGATGCTCTTTTGGATCTTTTCCAATGGGACAAAGTTTTTCTTGAGATGAGGGTGCCAGATTGGAGAGGCATAAGTGAGTAGAGACTTCACTAGTGTGAAGTAAAGTTGTTTCTTTACACTCACATTGTTGCAATGATGGAAAGTACGTCTAAGAACCCAGGGACTTGTTGGATTTACCAATTATGTATGATGTATGGAGACTCTAATGGAGACTCTTATGATAGGCAGATGAAATCAGAACTCCTAAGTCTTTGGTGAAACTTTTTCAATTTCTTCAATAAGGTAATCAATGTTGTACAATGGTCAATTGGTACAGGATCTCATAAGATGGCACTTTCGATTACTGAAAGTGAGGTGCCCCACTTGGAGAGAGAAGTTAAATCAACTTGTATAAAGAAGCTGTATCGGATGGAGATTTTATCGACTTAGTATCATCAGCATAGAGAAGCGCAGATGGGAGCAAGAAGGAATAATGTAGATTAAGAACAGAAGGGGACCAAGAATACTTCCTTGGGGGACACCAGAGATTACAGGTAGGGGTGGAGAGGATTGGTCATCTAGGAACACTTGTTGAGACCTGGAAGAAAGGTAGGCCTTAAACCAGTGCCATAAATTACCAGTGATGCCAAAGGACCATAACTTACAGAGAAGCTCATTATACCTTATCGAAGGTTTTACAGAAATTGATAAATAACATCAACTTGAGATTGTTCGTTTAGTGAGCAATTGATAAGATTAGTATATTTAAAGTTGCTGAGTGGTAGAGCGACCTATCAAAAATCAAAAATGAGACAAGGAGATGGATTTCTCTACAAAGACAGCCATTTTGTTATATATTAGTCTCTCAAAGATAAGGGAGATGGAACTTAGAAGCGAGATGGCATGTAGTTAGTGACGGATGATGACTTGTCACCTGATTTATATATTGGAATAAATTTGGGAGATGGTGTTGGGAAAGGCTCAGAGAAAATAGATGAGTAATAGCACAGGACTTGAGAAGTTTAAGATTGAAACCATCGGGTCGGGTAGACCTAGTTACATTCTTAGCCATATCTACTAAGTTGCGGTGAACATTTCATTCACTTGGCTCTTCCTTCTGTTACTTATTCTTGAGGAAGGTTAGAGTGACTAGCCAAATAATGTTAACTTCTCTTCCCCCCCCCCCCAAACCAACCCTCCACACTCTCCCCCCCCACCCCTCACTCCCCACACCTTCCTCAATCCTTGTTTTACTTACTAATTTGTATGTGTACTTATAGTGATGGCCTATCTCAAAGTTTCACCGAATAATTGAAAATGCTGGAACCATCGCACCTCTAATGACAATTAGATGATTTCTGCTGCAATAAGCACATGACATGTATATAACATTGGTCACAGAATGTATGATTGTAAACTGTGTCATGCGTGGTCTAGTCTATGGTCAGAGTTAGCCACATGTATCAATTTGTTGTGGTTACATTCTTAGTGTGCATCTGTGAACAGCTGTTAATCTATGACAAATGATTGTTTCGCTATTGAGAATTGAAACATGCTACACTGTTGTCAGAAGTGGGATGTGGTCAGTAAAAAGCTTAACTGAGAAGCCGTACAGGTAAGGGTGGAATTCCTTAATGGCTGAGACTGTGGCCAGAGCCCTCTCAATTGTAGAGTAGTTTCATTCTGCCTTTTGTAGCTGTCTACTCCATTATGAGATGACTCATTCCTGAACATTCTGGCTTTGACTGAGGACACCTCCAAGGGCCATGTCAGATGCATCTGTGTACAGCATAAACTGTTGGGCTGAAATCGGAAATGCAACGATGGGTGGGCTTATTAGTCTGTGTTTGAGGTTGTCAAAGGCTTTCTGGCAATTTGAGTCCCACTGGAAGCTCCTCTCAAGTTTATGTAGTGGTTCTGCAATCTTAGAGTAGTTGGCTACGAATTGGCGGTAATAGTTTGCTAGCCCGAAAAATTGTCTAAGCTCTTTGACATTCTTTGGTGTCAGGTACATGGAGATAACTTCTGCAGGATCTGGCAGAGTACTTGCGGCAGAAACTACATGTCCCAGATACTTAACTTTCTTTTGAGCAAAATGACTTTTGCTTGGTTTTAGCTTCAGGCCAGCACTTCGCTGTGCATGGAAGACATTTATTAGGTATTGTCGATGCTCTCCAAAAGACTTGCTAAACACAATGATGTCATCGAGGTATAATCAAACACTGCTCATCTGTTAACCCAGCCAACATACGTTCCATCATGAAATGTGGCAGGTGCATTTGGTAAGACCAAATGGCATTACGTTAAATTCCTTTAGGAGTGGAGAACACAATCTTTGCCTCTCTTGTTCTTCAAGTTTTACCTGCCAATAGCCGGATGAGGGAATCTAATGTGGCTGGAGAGTGTGTGTCAGCATCCTGATGGGCAATGAGTTCAGTTTGCGATAGTCGACACAGAAACACCGAGCACCATCCTTCTTTCCCACATCATTATCAGGGATGATCATGGGCTGCAACTAGCTCTCACCACTCCTTGCTCAAGGATCTTTGTCACCTCAACCTACGATCTAAAATGTTGCTCGTTCAATCACATCCAGTGGCATATGATTAGCATCTACAGCTCCTGCTGATTTGATCAATTTCTGACGGTATATCTGCCAAAGATTCATAACATACGACTGACACAGTAGCACCAGAGTCCAGTAAAATTCTCATAGGTTCTTAACCAATCATGCCATTTGCATAGAATATGGCATTGCCACTAGTAGTTTGAGTTGGTCGGTGGATATAAGTTACTTCCTTGGCCAGACCCCCACCGGTTGGGTAGGCCTGTTGTAGTTTAAGTGAGGGCAATCACGTTTGAAGTGTTCTAGTTCACTACACTCCCATCAGGGTTGGTCCTCAGCTAGGGCATACCATATGCAGTTCTCCCTTCGCTTGGCATTTGTTTGCAGTCTCATTTCCAGAGCCTCAAATTGCTTTGTCATCTGGTCCAAGGCCTGCTGTAATGGCATCACTAGTTTAAGGTCGCACAATGGATTGGGCTTGCTGATCACATTGATATCCTTCACAGGTTCGGCCTTAGTTTCAAAGTCCAAGGCATACTATTTCCTTAGCAACCTTAGCGGCTTGTTCAAAGATTGTTAGTTGTCCACAACAGCATCTGCCGGCTCACAGGGACCTGCAATCCAGTTAGCAGATGCTGCAACAGTATTCCAGAGGTACTGCTTCATTAGGGTAGCCTGTTTAAAAAGTTTCTTAAGATCATTTGCAAAATCTTCTGCTTTTCCCCCTGCCTGTTGACTGGAGATGTCTTCCCTACTGGTAAGGCGGTCTTGAATAAGCCCTGCCTTTGTCAAAAGTGCTGTTTTCAATTGGCTTTGGTAGCCACATCAACTTCGACATAGTAGTCCACCAATTTTCCTCCGAGGAGTGTTGGTAGTATCGAGGCCTGCTTCTCAGAGCTCCACTCTTTCTCAATGGAAACTATTAATCCATGCCCTGGAGAAATTCTTCTGTAGTAATTTCTGGAAGAGGCAAGTCAAATTGTGCCATCCCACTTCTGACACCAGTGTCATGCAACACATGGATGTGTAGGCAGTGCCCCATTCATCGATTTCACTCATTATCACCAAAACAGCTCAATTCCCTCTGAAGCTCTTCATGTGCCAGTCAACCTGGAATCTCCATGTCTTTGGAGGCCTCGACTGCCACAATATCAGTTGAGTGGCTACCAATTGCCAAATCCTCTCATCCCATAAACATTGGAACCTCAAAACATGAGCTTTCTAAAAGCCTTTGCCTACCGAACAGCACTCCATGAATCTACTGGTTATTCTCTTTTTCGTGTCAACTTTGATCGCCCATCCCTTCCAGTCCATATCATGGTGGGAAGAGTCCCTGCATCTAGTGAAGGAGAGGAGAAAGAAGTCCCAAATCTTGTAGAAAAACCCCAGCCGTTCCTTGAAAACTGTCTATGATGACATGCGACGAAGGTTGAGGCAGGCCCACCACCAGAACAAAGTGAGATACGACAAGAAAAATGCGGGAATCAATGTTTCTGTGGGAGACACAGCATGGCTGTATGCACCTGCCATCAAGCAGGGGAGAACTATAAGAAATTCTTATCTCTCAGGCATGGCTCATACCCCACCAGGATTGCTAGTGTGAACTACCGAATACAGTTGATTGGATCTGCTAAAATACTCGTGGTGCACAGGAACTGACTGAAAGTCTGCTACGGTGAGGCAATGTCCACGTCACAAAAGAAGAGACCAATTCCTCCAGCAGGCCCATCTCAACCGGTTTCTTTAGCCCCCAAACCATCTTATGCAGACATAGTCACAAGATGACGAGAAATCAGCTCAGCCACGGAATACACAAGTTCATCAAATTCTGGCCTAAATGATATAGCAGTAAGGCCACAAAGAAACCGCTGGCCTGCTATAGGGATTATGCCACTCTCGAATCTGCACTCTCGAACAGATTCTTGTGAGGACACAAGTAGCTAGAGGGGGGAATGGTGTAACATAGTCACAGAATGTTGATTCTAATCTGTGTGTGTGTGTGGTCTAGTCTAAGGTCAGAGATAGCCATGTGTATGGACTTAGTGTGGTTACATACCATATTCCATTTAATATACATCTGTGAACAGTTGTTTATCTACGGCAGTGTGTGGAGGGATGGTTTGTGGTATACAATGAGACAAGCAGGAGTGGAAGAAAGGCCTCTACAATGGGATGGAAGCTAGGATAGCATCGGATGGAGGTCAGTCGAGGTGGTTTGGGTTAGAGATGAGACTTAGGTGGGGGTGTCCTTTGTCACCAACATTATTCAACATGGATGTCTCAGGAATGGTGGATGAACTAGAGGGAGCTGTGCTGGGATTGAAGGTGGATGATACATGAGGTGTATTGCTCTGTGCTGATATTGTGATTTTGGCAGACACAGTAGTGGAGTTGCAAGAGATTTTGGGTGTGGTGCAGAACTAAGATGGAAGTTGAAGTTTAATGAGAAGAAGAGTAAGGTAATGATCATTAGGCAGGAATAGTGTGAAGTGGAATATTGATGGAGAGGAGTTGGAAATAGTGGAAGCATTCTGATAACTGGGTGTGGTTTGATGCGAAACTGAGACGGAATGTACACTTGGAGAAAATGAAGATTAAAGCAGAGGAATGGATTGGAAAGGCAGTGAGTGTGGATGAGTAAGGTGAATGGAAAAACAGAGGTAGGATGGTGTGGGAGCTGCTGGCTAGGCCAAGCCTGGAACATGCTGCTGAAGTGTGGCTGACAGGAAGACAGACTGCTTGTAGGAAATTAGAGTCAGCTCAGTTGAGAGTGGGAAGAAACCTATTAGGAGCTGGCAACACAGTGGCAGGAGTGGCAGTGCTGGGGGACTTGGGATGTAAAAAGTTGGCAGAGAAGAGAGAGGGAAAAAAAATCTCTATGGTAGGAGGTTTGCACAGGTGGAGGATAAAGATTGTGTCAGACAAGGATAGGGATAAGCTGGAAGAATATATACTGTTGAGGAGGAAATATGACCTGAATGCTGGAGCTAGGGTCAGCGAGGCAATGGAAGGTGAAGATCGAGAAATGTGTATGATTGGGAGGAGGATGTCGAGAGTGTGAGCAGTTTGAAGTGGTATGTTGGCAAAAGGTGATGGAGCAGACACGTATAGCTACAAGGTTATTACAGGAGTAAGGTTGATGCTTAGGTTGAGGACAGGGTCAGCAGGTCCATTGCAAGGACAAGAAGTGATTATGGCTGTGTAGTGATGAGAGATGCGTGTTGTGTGACAGGAAGGATGAGGAAAGGGAAACAAATTTTAGGGAAATTCATTTTCCAACCCCACCCACCCCCGCTTGACCACATACTCTAGTTTTAGCACCTAATGAAAAAAGTTGTTGTAAGCAGTAGGATTTCCTCTAGCCTCTGGTGCTAATTTCAGCTGTCTAGCACTTGGCAATCTGGAGTTATTCTTGTTGCAAAATCAGGCCTCGGGTTTTGAGGTATCCCCACTTTAGCTCCAGTAACTTGGGTATAGTTATACCTATATGGAAAATCAAGAGATCACACAGAGACCTATCTTTTGAGCCAAGTCCATTCCATGAAGTGTGCAGAATCTATAAAGTAGTAACCACAAGTTTTTTCACCAACACCCCCTCAATTTAATGTTTATAATTATGTCCGTGTTTATTACCTCATTTACTGTCATTATTTATTTATTTAATTTTGGTATATACCAATTTGTCTTGCTATTGAAATCGAAACACGCATATGAAAGTTGCAGATTTTCTATTGAATTGGAGACGGGGAGACGCGGGAGGCCATATATAGTCCCTTCCTCCTTTGCCACACTTGACTACACAATCAAAATGCGTCCAGCAACAATGCCACCTTACCCTAGTTGTTCATTTTACAGTGCTGGCTAAAACACACTGCCGCAAGCCTATAATTATCTATAGCTCTCGGGTTGACTGGGTAACGAAATGACTGTGGTAGCCGACTAAGGGGTGTGCGGGGCAATCGGTTGCCTGTGCGTTTATCTCACAGACGCCCTCTAGTGCGTATTGAATGTGGTTCAAAGTTCATGCGTAGGACCTTATGGCTGAAAAAAGCCAACTCGAAGAAGGTCATAAGTTATTGAGTGATGCTGGCCCATCCGGATCTACTACTGATGTAGTGATAGCTTCTGGAGCTTCTTCTATAGAAGAGAGATGCCCTATCTGCCTCGATGACTACCAAGACAAAGCCTTCATTACTACCTGCTTTCATATCCTCTATGCGTGTGTGGGTGCAATTATGTGTTTCATGGAAACATGTTCACCACCTTGGGAGGGGGGGGGGGGGGGGGGGGGGGGGGGGGCACATAATCAGCTGGAGTTACTGTGCACACATGCATTTACAGACCCTTTACCAATTCAATAAAGGTACAGCAGTTGTGTTACCTTGCACCCAACCCCTTCATTAGTTAGTTCAATGCCACACAACAATGGTAGCTGCTAGCTGGGGTTGTCAACTCATTCATTTTTATCGCGTGGACTACAGATCAAATGGCACCTCAGTCCCTTTGGTTCTGTGGAGAGATCTCTAACTTCACCAAGAAGCCATACTGGGATGCAATAGTACATGCTTAAGGAGCTGAAACATTCCTACAGCATGGCCTTTTGGTCTTCCAGGAAGAGAGTAAGGGTCACTTGCAACCCTAGTGCCTTGGCACTTGAGCAAAGTGACCTGGCATTAGGCTGCCTAGAGAGAACAGTAGAATATTAGACCGTTTCAGATTAGCTGTTACCTCCCTTGTGTGCCATGCATGTACTTGGAAGGGGATAGCAAAGGTTGCTATGATACGTGGTATCAATGCATTGATTTTATATTTTGGTTTGTAAGGCATGTATCTGTCGTGGGGCATGTATCTGTCGTGGCTTGGGGTGTGCTTATGCATATGTGTCACTGATGCTTGGATAATCCCACAATCATCCATGGATGCCCAAAATTCAAAGTTGTTTCTTAAGGTTATGGCTAGGGCTAAAGATAAGGTTAGGGCTAAGTATAGCCAGGTGGATGGTGCTAAGGGTAGGGATAGGATAGGGTCAGGGCTGAGGATAGTGACAATATTAGGTTAAGGCTAGGATAGGGACAAGATTAGATTAGCGCTAAGGCTATGGACAGGATTAGATTAGGGCAAAGGCTAGGATAGGGACAAGATTAGATTAGCGCTAAGGCTAGGGACAGGATTAGATTAGGGCTAAGGCTAGTAGGGACAGGATTAGATTAGCGCTAAGGCTAGGATAGGGACAAGATTAGATTAGCGCTTAGGCTAGGGACAGGATTAGATTAGGGCTAAGGCTAGGATAGGGACAAGATTAGATTAGCGCTAAGGCTAGGGACATGATTAGATTAGGGCTAAGGCTAGGACATGATTAGAGTAAGGCTAGGATAGGGACAAGATTAGATTAGCGCTAAGGCTAGGATAGGGACAAGATTAGATTAGGGGACAGGATTAGATTAGGGCTAAGGCTAGGATAGGGACAAGATTAGATTAGCGCTAAGGCTAGGGACATGATTAGATTAGGGCTAAGGCTAGGATAGGGACAAGATTAGATTAGTGCTAAGGCTAGGGATAGGATTAGATTAGGGCTAAGGCTAGGATAGGGACAAGATTAGATTAGCACTAAGGCTAGGGACAGGATTCGATTAGGGCTAAGGCTAGCATAGGGACAAGATTAGATTAGCGCTAAGGCTAGGGATAGGATTAGATTAGGGCTTAGGCTAGGATAGGGACAGGATTAGATTAGCGCTAAGACTAGGGACAGGATTAGATTAGGGCTAAGGCTAGGGATAGGATTAGATCAGGGCTAAGGCTAGGATAGGGACAAGATTAGATTAGCGCTAAGGCTAGGGACAGGATTAGATTAGGGCTAAGGCTAGGATAGGAACAAGATTAGATTAGCACTAAGGCTAGGGACAGGATTAGATTAGGGCTAAGGCTAGCATAGGGACAAGATTAGATTAGCGCTAAGGCTAGGCATAGGATTAGATTAGGGCTAAGGCTAGGATAGGGACAGGATTAGATTAGCGCTAAGGCTAGGGACAGGATTAGATTAGGGCTAAGGCTAGGCTAGGGACAAGATTAGATTAGCGCTACAAGGGACAGGATTAGATTAGGGCTAAGGCTAGGATAGGGACAAGATTAGATTAGCGCTAAGGCTAGGGACAGGATTAGATTAGGGCTAAGGCTAGGCTAGGGACAAGATTAAATTAGCGCTAAGGCTAGGGACAGGATTAGATTAGGGCTAAGGCTAGGATAAGGACAAGATTAGATTAGCGCTAAGGCTAGGGACAGGATTAGATTAGGGCTAAGGCTAGGGATAGATTAGATCAGGGCTAAGGCTAGGATAGGGACATTAGATTAGCGCTACTAGGGACAGGATTAGATTAGGGCTAAGGCTAGGATAGGGACAAGATTAGATTAGCGCTAAGGCTAGGGACATGATTAGAGTAAGGCTAGGATAGGGACAAGATTAGATTAGCGCTAAGGCTAGGGACAGGATTAGATTAGGGCTAAGGCTAGGGATAGATTAGATCAGGGCTAAGGCTAGGATAGGGACAGATTAGATTAGCGCTACTAGGGACAGGATTAGATTAGGGCTAAGGCTAGGATAGGGACAAGATTAGATTAGCGCTAAGGCTAGGGACATGATTAGAGTAAGGCTAGGATAGGGACAAGATTAGATTAGCGCTAAGGCTAGGGACAAGATTAGATTAGCGCTAAGGCTAGGGACATGATTAGAGTAAGGCTAGGATAGGGACAAGATTAGATTAGCGCTAAGGCTAGGGACAGGACTAAGGCTAGGATAGGGTAAGGAATCACAGGCTAGGGCTAGATGATCTTGGGATTATGATCTTGGGATTATACATTGCCAGGGTTTCATTTAGGGGGGGAGGGGGGGCTGCCCTCCCTTGGAACCTTTTTGCCCCCCCCCTTGGAAATTGTATTATTAAAATTCATTAGAAACTTTGTCACATCTTTAACCATCATGCCCCCCCCCCCCCTTAATATCCAGATTCCTCCAGTTGCCCCCCCTTGGACAATTTTCTAAATGAAACTTTGTTTGCTCAATGGCTTCTTTCCCTCTTCCTCTCAGTTCGGTGGTCTTCGTTATCTTCAGGTGCTAGCCATTTGAGTATGTAATTCCACTTTCAATGATATAATCAGTAGTTAGCCAGACCCTTTACCACTGCCATGTGGGTGATATCAGCACCACAAATCCCTTCTTCTGCAATGCAATTTAAGAACTCCCCTGGCATGCTAACTCCCCTGTCATGCTTAATAGTCCCATAATTTGATGGGCAGGCATACCACGCCTAAAACAAGTAGCGATGCCATCATTGGAGTGGTTGAAGTTTGTGGCACTGATCTCTCGTCCGAGGGAGCAGTTCTGATTACAGAAGTCCAAGACTGTCAAATATCAGAAGCTATAGAGCAAGCTTTCCCCTGTTACCTTTAGGCATGTCACACTCGGAGACAATTCCACTTGGAAGTTCTTCGGCCCCTTGTAGCCATCTTGCTGAGGCTATCTCCACTGCTGAAGTACTTAAACCTTTCAATCGAATTGACATACAATCATTAGTGCTAAGTATGTGTAACGCATGCTACCAGAACAGATTTTTGGTCGTTACCAGATTCTATCTTAGCGTAGTGATTGGTAAAGGGTCTTCTTGCACACAGGATCATTCCATTAAGGGGATGGTAAACCCTGAAACTCTTGCCATCTGTTTCACGATTATTCCTTAATGCTCTCTCTCTCTCTCGGAAGCACATGCCTTTTGCTTCGGCTGTGTTGTGAGGGCAGCAGCGGTGACGGGAAGAGAATGCCCTCTGTGCAAGGCAAGGTTCGCCAAGGTCATACACAACGTGCGTAGCAACGATGACTATGACGTGGTAAGTGCAGGGTTTGTTGCAGTTCAAATTGTTTGCCATTGTGTGCCTCTTCAAGCCCTTTTGTTGTAACGTCAGAAAGGTCCTCGCTGTATTTAAAGCTTATTGCCTCTTCTTGTGTGTGTGTGTCTGTTAGCAGGATTACACACAAAAACTCGCAGATGAATTTTCACAAAATCTTATGGACGGGTTAGGTGATGGTCAAGGACCTCTCCGTTAAATTTTGGAGCCCTAGCCCCAACCCCAGCCCTAGCCCTAGCCACGTTGCCATCGCTGCCAGAAACGGCACTTATGTTGTCGGCCATTTTGTTTGGGGATATACCTGCACATGCGTTGGCAATTATAGCTCACGAACTTATGCACTTGAAATCCATCAATAATTCCCATCAAAAATTGTTGGGAAGTGGCCAGGTTTGCAGTCTCTAATTGCTCTTGTTATTACTAAGTAAGCCCCGCCCTGCTCCCTTTGTGGCTCACGCCACGTGAGCTCTCGTCTGCACTAGCCATCGAGAGCTGTCTTAAAAATAATAATAATTATAATAATTAAATAATTATAATAATTAAATAATAATAATAATAATAATAATAATAATAATAATAATAATAATAATAATAATAATAATAATAATAATACATGTAATAATAATAATAATAATAATAATATACTAATAATATACTAATACATGTACTAATAATATATAATATACTACTACTACTAATAATACTATAATAATAATAATAATAATAATAATAATAATAATAATAATAATAATAATAATAATAATAATAATAATTAAAAAAATAATAAAAAAATATATAAAAAAATAATAAAAAATAAAATAATAATAATAATAATAATAATAATAATAATAATAATAATAATAATAATAATAATAATAATAATAATTTTATTTTTGAGCATTGTTTGAGCATTGTTTGGTTGCATGATGCTTGGCTGTATTGCTCAGTGCCAATCGTCTCATTACCAGATATGGTAAAAAGCTGGTTGGTGTTCAGCCAGCATCTATATATATATTATATTAAGCACATCTACTTTGCTGTTGGTTCTGGCCCCTATTTGTTAAGCATCAATCGAGCCTCCTGCTTGCTGCTAACTACACGATTTGTAGATCGGATGTCCACGTACGACATTCTCCAGGCTCTGCTCTGCCATAGTTTATCCGTTCACCACTCCGTCTAGCTAGTCCGGTACCAATCTACTGGTATGAGGATTGGATTATGCCTGTGCAATGGGCATAGCTTAGTGGCTTCTCAAAATTAATTAAAAAGTGCCTTTTTTTTGTGATTGTGCTTGATGGATGCAATTTGCTAATGTCCTCTCTAATTGATCTCTATGAAGATGAGCCATGCAACTAGCTGTATCTATAGCAATGTCGTTGTCCAGCTATATATTTATCAGCTTGCATGTGCATCTATGTCTACGACTTACCTTACCGAGTTATACAATCAGGAAGACCATCAGTAGAACAAGAGTTAGGATATCTTACCTTCATTAGTCTATATGGTTGCCGACCTTTAGAGGGACACTCGGACAGCGACCATGTGATGTCCGCATACGCAGGTAGTTGCTTGCTGCCAGTCTCTTGTGGGATCCGTTACACTAAGAATGGCCTGGGGCCAAACTCGGTCCACCCAGGCATTTTGTTTCCCACATTTTGCCCCTAGCCCATAGCTATGATTCTAGTACCTGGACCTTGCCCTGTCCAGCCCTAACCATGAGGTGACTGCTGCTGGTGAGTGCCTAGTACCCTAGCCATGAGGTGACTGCTGCTGGTGAGTGCCTAGTCTCTGCCCTAGCTATGAGGTGACTGCTGCTGGTGAGTGCCTAGGCTCTGCCCTAGCTATGAGGTGACTGCTGCTGGTGAGTGTCTAGTCTCTGCCCTAGCTATGAGGTGACTGCTGCTGGTGAGTGCCTAGTCTCTACCCTAGCCATGAGGTGACTGCTGCTGGTAAGTGCCTAGGCTCTGCCCTAGCTATGAGGTGACTGCTGCTGGTGAGTGCCTAGTCTCTGCCCTAGCTATGAGGTGACTGCTGCGGGTGAGTGCCTAGTCTCTGCCCTAGCCATGAGGTGACTGCTGCTGGTGAGTGCCTAGTCTCTGCCCTAACCATGAGGTGACTGCTGCTGGTGAGTGCCTAGTCTCTACCCTAGCTATGAGGTGACTGCTGCTGGTGAGTGCCTAGGCTCTGCCTTAGCCACGAGGTGACTGCTGCTGGTGTGTGCCTAGTCTCTGCCCTAGCCGTGAGGTGACTGCTGCTGGTGAGTGCCTAGTCTCTGCCTAGCCATGAGGTGACTGCCGCTGGTGAGTGCCTAGGCTCTGCCCTAGCCATGAGGTGACTGCCGCTGGTGAGTGCCTAGTCTCTGCCCTAGCCGTGAGGTGACTGCTGCTGGTGAGTGCCTAGTCTCTGCCTAGCCATGAGGTGACTGCTGCTGGTGAGTGCCTAGTCTCTGCCTAGCCATGAGGTGACTGCTGCTGGTGAGTGCCTAGTCTCTGCCCTAGCCATGAGGTGACTGCTGCTGGTGAGTGCCTAGTCTCTGCCTTAGCTATGAGGTGACTGCTGCTGGTGAGTGCCTAGTCTCTGCCTTAGCTATGAGGTGACTGCTGCTGGTGAGTGCCTAGTCTCTGCCCTAGCCCTGAGGTGACTGCTGCTGGTGAGTGCCCAGTCTCTAGCCTAGCCATGAGGTGACTGCTGCTGGTGAGTGCCTAGTCTCTGCCCTAGCTATGAGGTGACTGCTGCTGGTGAGTGCCTAGTCTCTGCCCTAGCCCTGAGGTGACTGCTGCTGGTGAGTGCCCAGTCTCTACCCTAGCCATGAGGTGACTGCTGCTGGTGAGTGCCTAGTCTCTGCCTTAGCTATGAGGTGACTGCTGCTGGTGAGTGCCTAGTCTCTGCCCTAGCCATGAGGTGACTGCTGCTGGTCTCTGCCTAGCCACGAGGTGACTGCTGCTGGTCTCTGCCCTAGCCATGAGGTGACTGCTGCTGGTGCCTTAGCCACGAGGTGACTGCTGCTGGTGAGTGCCTAGGCTCTGCCCTAGCCATGAGGTGACTGCTGCTGGTGAGTGCCTAGTCTCTGCCTAGCCATGAGGTGACTGCTGCTGGTGAGTGCCTAGTCTCTGCCTTAGCTATGAGATGACTGCTGCTGGTGAGTGCCTAGTCTCTGCCCTAGCCATGAGGTGACTGCCGCTGGTGAGTGTCTAGTCTCTACCCTAGCCATGAGGTGACTGCTGCTGGTGAGTGCCTAGTCTCTGCCCTAGCCATGAGGTGACTGCTGCTGTGAGTGCCTAGTCTCTGCCCTAGCCATGAAGTGACTGTTGCTGGTGAGTGCCTAGTCTCTACCCTAGCCATGAGGTGACTGCTGCTGGTGAGTGCCTAGTCTCTGCCCTAACCATGAGGTGACTGCTGCTGTGAGTGCCTAGTCTCTGCCCTAGCCATGAGGTGACTGCTGCTGGTCTCTGTGTTGGCAAAAGTCAAGCACCAACAGTGTCCTACAACAGTGTCCTACAACAGTGTCCTACAGGTCGCAGAAGCTTAAATGTAGTTTTAGTTTTTACGCAAACTCTTACCTATATCTATTGACAGTTACTTGATGGGATATTGATGAAGGGGGAAGGAGGATTTTCTTCAATCCTCCAACATGCTTCTTTTATATAAACAGATACAAATAATTAAAGGATTCTGTTTTTGGTGCCAAAAATACTTCGGTCTTCGTCAGGACGTATTATTCGATCAATCAATGATTCGCCCTGATGAAGGCCGAAGTATTTCGGTTGAAACGTCAGCACTAAAGCAAAACAAAAAGCTGATTTAGGTATCCTCTAGAGTATTTGATGTCGGCTGAAAGAAACCGTACAATTTCACTCCTTATTTTTAGGCTTAAAATTTGTAGGCATAAGATATAATTGACTGTTCACAAGTGGGAGGTGTTTCGGGTTGAGAGCATTAGTTAAATGATAATATTTTATAATCAAGTTATGACTTGATGTGATGCATGAGGGTCTGAGAAGAGGTCAAATGCTGCAGAATTATCAAACTTAAGTTGTTGGTACCAGGTCAAGCCACAAAAAATTACCTCGGAATGGAACCTGAGCCAGCTCTTTTAATTAATCCCAGGCTGACAGTTTTTTAAATTGACTTAGCAAGCAGCTTGTGATGGTGGTAGACACGTTTAGCACCCTTTTATCTGTGGACTGTCATGGCAACCAGGCTGCACTGTATTTATCCTTTTTGTGGTTATCTGCTTGTCTTTTTAGCCCACTCAAAGCCACAGTGATGGGCACTTTGCCTCAGAATTCACACTTTGGTTTTATCAGACACACGTGGGCCATGCTTTTCTTAGTTCAGTAGCATGCTGTCAGAAATAGAGAGCAGCTGTAGCCAGTAGTTGTAAGCATGCTGTCAGAAATAGAGAGCAGCTGTAGCCAGTAGCTTGTAGCCTAATGGAGTCTTTGACCAGCACACAGCAAATCCAAGCAGCCATGAGCAGGGTGTGTGTGACCTTCAATGTCTACTACTATCCTGGAGAAGTTCTTCAGTTCAAGATACCTCTGAATCTTTTGGCTTACAACTCTTACGGACAACTAGTGGTCAGGGTTTTATCGTTGAAGAAAGCTGTAGGGAGAGTACTGAAGCTCAAGGAGGAGAGCCTGGGAATATTTGGAATATTCTCTGGCAGGCTTGGCTGCCCTACGAAGCTGTGTTTAGGTTACTGCGTCGTTGATAAGGTGTTGTTAGAGTTCAGTTTCCAGCGTCTGGCTCCCAGTGCGGAAGAAGAGATACGCGTCATTGCCGAGGACGAACGTGCCCTAGAGCTGATATTTTGGGAGGTGAGGTTTCATTATGAAGCCAACAAGGTTTACTCCAGGCCGAAGAAGGATCTCCTCAAGAACATGGAACTTCAGGAACGGTTTACGCAGTTGGTGGCGTCCAGCAAGCCTCTGATGACCAAGCTAACGCTGGAGCATCACCAGAATCAGTCTCGTCACGGCTTCAGAAGTCACTCGGTGTTCGTGGATGTCGTGCGCCGGCTTCCTCTCCATTACTTGTCGTACTACTACGTCATGGAGTCCTGCACTTTCAAACACAGCTCAAACGCGAACCCCCTCGTCAAAGAGGGCACAGAGATCAACTTGGTGATCGATTCCGATAGACTCATTGCACTTGACCTGTCGGGGAATGAACTCGCTGCTTGGTGTTGGGATGATATTGACATTATACATCCTCAAATGAAGGTGTGGTCGGACGACGAACCTTTACGTGGGAAGTTCTTCACTTCCTGCATGTATTTTTATACCGTTGCCAAGCACTTTCAGAGGGAGCAGCGCAACAGCTTCTTGCAGTGATGGACTTCTCTGTCCAAGGTGGTGTGCTGTACGGCTTGAGTAAGACCTGGAGCAAGACTAGTACAAGAGATTATGTGGAATGGACTTATTTAATTAAGTGGACCTTGTATCCAAGTAATTACCAGTGGTGATTATGTCTGTACTGTCACTTTGCAAAGGCAGTGCTTGCTCACAACTAATTTATAAGAATCAATTATGAAAATATAATAATTAAGCACTGACCCTGAGTTCAATATCTATAAATAAGCAAAATAAATAACAAAAGTGGCTTAGAAGTAACAAAAGTGGCCTAGAATTAACAGAAGTGGCCTAGAAGTAGCCTAGAAGTAATAAGTGGCCTAGAAGTAATAGAAGGGCCTAGAATTAACAGAAGTGGCCTAGAAGTAACAAAAGTGGCCTACAAGTAACAAAAGTGGCCTACAAGTAACAAAAGTGGCCTAGAAGTGGCCTAGAAGTAACAGAAGTGGCCTAGAAGTAACAGAAGTGGCCTAGAAGTAACAGGCCTAGAAGTAACAGGCCTAGAAGTAACAGGCCTAGAAGTAACAGTCCTAGAAGTGAGTGAAGTGGCCCACAACTATATAACTATCTCTAGTGTGTGCTGAATGAAGTGAAACTGTGGAGGTTGACATCCTTCCTTGTGCTAGAGTCATGTCCGTGTTAGGAGGTCAGCACCACATCCTGCACTTGCTTCAGGTGTTGAAAAACCTTGGGTTTTTTTAGCACCTGGGCCTCCTTCCAAAAATCAACACCTCGTTAGAGAGTTCTTGGTTCTCACCTAGGGCTACCAGTAAACACTTTGGTGTGATTATATTGTATTTGGTGGAAATACTGCCACCCCCAAAAATTAACAACTCGTTAGAGACTTTTTTCCAGTTCTTGGTGTTATAATTATTATTATTACTTGTTTAATTATTATTATTATTTTTAATATAATAATAATAATAATAATAATAACAATATTAGACAACAAGATGAGGTTAAAAGTAGTCTGGCATACAAGATGTTCTCAGCACAGCAGCAGCGTTTCCACGCTGTATTGCTACCCGACAACCATTGGAACAAGTAGAAATGGGCCTTAGCCTCCCTAGTCTCCTCCTTAATTATCCTGCCCAACTCCTTAGGACATGGCCTCATCACCAAATACATCCGTGGTCTCGAAGCCCAGAGGAACGAAATAGTGGGTGTCTCTGATTGAACGGTACTTCTGTTTCTTCAGGAATTCGGTTATGTTGGCAACCATTCCGGAATCTCCAGACCTCAAATCCATATAAGAGGGAGCAAACACGTCTGAACATGTGCTATCCCAAACCAGAACCTTCCCATTCTTCCCAAGGCATAATTGTTGTCAGGACGTTTGCCATCATCACGATCTAGCCTACTGGTTCCAGGTGAGAGTGAATTTTGACGGAACATAGAGATCTTTGGAAGACTTGATTTATAGCAGCGTGTCAAGAGTGGCGGCCCTGACTTCAATTGATCCCACGAGTACCCTGCTGGTCAACTGGAGCTCCACACTGAAGACACAGGTGAGGACTACAAGAGGTACACCAAGACGAAGACCTGTGGCAACACGAATCACATTGTCATCCATCCTCAAACCAACTGCAGACATAGGGAGGGCATGGAGCCAGGCACCGGCTCTAACACGAGCAGGCGCAGTATCCTCCTGTGCTCCTTCCACAAGCTTGTCTAGGCAGGCCTTCACATGCGGAGTGTCCCAACATTTTTAGGAAAAGGAGGACTCATCTTAGGGAGCGGGAACATTTATGTCTTTGCTCCACACCTTCATACCTAACTGAAAAGCAGGATAATTACAGCCCTTAAATCTACTGGGCAAAATTTGGTGAACTCGATTGAAGGAACCTGAAGCGGATGCCAGGAAACCCGATGGAGCAACAACATGACAGCACTTCTGATCCCAAGACCACCAAATTTGACTGGGAGGGAAGCCTGTAGCCAAGTATCACTGTGCGATGGGATGCTAACATTAGTGATATTGCTGAGGATGGCACACTGAGCAGAGTCAAATTCTTTGAGCTTTAATGGAGAAGAAAAGCAGGGAGAAGTGCGGAGATTGAGTAGTAACTTTGGCATGGAGAAAGCATGACGGAGGAGACACAAAGCATTGTGTGAATAAAGATGGCTTAGCCTACTGCCCAAGAGCTCCAAGAGTTTAGTCCTGTACTCAATACATCTCTCAATGCCTTCCAGACCACCAATGCGAGTGCCTAGCAGAGTGGCTACTTCAGGGTTTACCGCTTGATTACCTGGGACAGCACATAAGAATTCTCCTATAGCAACCGGGTCGTGGCTGATGATCTCGCACTTGCTTCGGTTCAACTATAAACGCACTCTCCCAGCCTCATGTTCTATGCTACGAAAATCATCAACGACATCTGACACCAAACCACCCAGAGTTCCGTCATCCAGGTAAAACACATTGAACTCTGACTTTAAATGACTTTAAATGCCTCAAGAAACTGTGAACAGTTAGACAGAAAAGAAGTGGGCCCAATGGATCTACCTGTTGAACTCCTACTGCAGAATCAATAATGTCACTTGAGCTGTAGTCAGAGTGCACATAGGTGTAAATTTCAGGTGCAAATTCCTCAGTAGCTGCTAGCATTTTATCACGATGGATTGATGCGTTACGAAAGTCAAGTTAAGCAGGACATTGCCCGGTTGAAGGGACTGGGATAAACTCTGGCTGCATGGACCGTGGCGTCTGCACCGAGCTTAGTACCATAACTGAGCTGAGAAGGTACAAGAAGTCCACTCACAGCCTCTTTCAACGTAATACTAGAAACCTTGGCAATTAAACGTCTCAGCGTGCAACCGACCGCTATGGGCCTCACACCCCCATCCTTCTTATTGAGGGCAACTAAGGAGGCACCCCCCAAAAAACTGTCGCAACTGTAAACCACACAACATGACCCTTTACCTATTAATATAATTAATACAAATTTTAAAACACACTCCCCAACTCCCCAACGTATATATAATATAATATGTATAATATAATATGTATAATATAATATGTACAATATAATATGTATAATACAGTATATATGTAATATAATAAATATATATATTATAATATTATATAATTATATATTATGTTTATCACATGACATTTTTTAATAAAATCTTATACTTTTCACCTCCATTGGTGTCTCTAACTCACTGCTAAAGACACCTGGGATGTGCCTCTAACTCACTGCTAAAGACACCTGGGATGTGCCTCTAACTCACTGCTAAAGACACCTGGGATGTGCCTCTAACTCACTGCTAAAGACACCTGGGATGTGCCTCTAACTCACTGCTAAAGACACCTGGGATGTGTCTCTAACTCACTGCTAAAGACACCTGGGATGTGCCTCTAACTCACTGCTAAAGACACCTGGGATGTGCCTCTAACTCACTGTTAAAGACACCTGGGATGTGCCTCTAACTCACTGCTAAAGACACCTGGGATGTGCCTCTAACTCACTGCTAAAGACACCTGGGATGTGCCTCTAACTCACTGCTAAAGACACCTGGGATGTGCCTCTAACTCACTGCTAAAGACACCTGGGATGTGCCTCTAACTCACTGCTAAAGACACCTGGGATGTGCCTCTAACTCACTGCTAAAGACACCTGGGATGTGCCTCTAACTCACTGCTAAAGACACCTGGGATGTGCCTCTAACTCACTGCTAAAGACACCTGGGATGTGCCTCTAACTCACTGCTAAAGACACCTGGGATGTGCCTCTAACTCACTGCTAAAGACACCTGGGATGTGCCTCTAACTCACTGCTAAAGACACCTGGGATGTGCCTCTAACTCACTGCTAAAGACACCTGGGATGTGCCTCTAACTCACTGCTAAAGACACCTGGGATGTGCCTCTAACTCACTGCTAAAGACACCTGGGATGTGCCCCTAACTCACTGCTAAAGACACCTGGGATGTGCCTCTAACTCACAGCTAAAGACACCTGGGATGTGCCTCTAACTCACTGCTAAAGACACCTGGGATGCCTCTAACTCACTGCTAAAGACACCTGGGCTGCCTCTAACTCACTGCTAAAGACACCTGGGATGTGCCTCTAACTCACAGCTAAAGACACCTGGGATGTGCCTCTAACTCACTGCTAAAGACACCTGGGATGTGCCTCTAACTCACTGCTAAAGACACCTGGGATGTGCCTCTAACTCACTGCTAAAGACACCTGGGATGTGCCTCTAACTCACTGCTAAAGACACCTGGGATGTGCCTTTAACTCACTACTAAAGACACCTGGGATGTGCCTCTAACTCACTGCTAAAGACACCTGGGATGTGCCTCTAACTCACTGCTAAAGACACCTGGGCTGCCTCTAACTCACTGCTAAAGACACCTGGGATGTGCCTCTAACTCACTGCTAAAGACACCTGGGCTGCCTCTAACTCACTGCTAAAGACACCTGGGATGCCTCTAACTCACTGCTAAAGACACCTGGGATGTGTCTCTTAACTCACTACTAAAGACACCTGGGATGTGCCCCTAACTCACTGCTAAAGACACCTGGGATGTGCCTCTAACTCACTGCTAAAGACACCTGGGATGTGCCTCTAACTCACTGCTAAAGACACCTGGGATGTGCCTCTAACTCACTGCTAAAGACACCTGGGATGTGCCTCTAACTCACTGCTAAAGACACCTGGGATGTGCCCCTAACTCACTGCTAAAGACACCTGGGATGTGCCTCTAACTCACTGCTAAAGACACCTGGGATGTGCCTCTAACTCACTACTAAAGACACCTGGGATGTGCCTCTAACTCACTGCTAAAGACACCTGGGATGTGCCTCTAACTCACTGCTAAAGACACCTGGGATGTGCCTCTAACTCACTGCTAAAGACACCTGGGATGTGCCTCTAACTCACTGCTAAAGACACCTGGGATGTGCCTCTAACTCACTGCTAAAGACACCTGGGATGTGCCTCTAACTAACTCACTGCTAAAGACACCTGGGATGTGTCTCTAACTCACTGCTAAAGACACCTGGGATGTGCCTCTAACTCACTGCTAAAGACACCTGGGATGTGCCTCTAACTCACTGCTAAAGACACCTGGGATGTGCCTCTAACTCACTGCTAAAGACACCTGGGATGTGCCTCTAACTCACTGCTAAAGACACCTGGGATGCCTCTAACTCACTGCTAAAGACACCTGGGATGTGCCTCTAACTCACAGCTAAAGACACCTGGGATGTGCCTCTAACTCACTGCTAAAGACACCTGGGATGCCTCTAACTCACTGCTAAAGACACCTGGGCTGCCTCTAACTCACTGCTAAAGACACCTGGGATGTGCCTCTAACTCACAGCTAAAGACACCTGGGATGTGCCTCTAACTCACTGCTAAAGACACCTGGGATGTGCCTCTAACTCACTGCTAAAGACACCTGGGATGTGCCTCTAACTCACTGCTAAAGACACCTGGGATGTGCCTCTAACTCACTGCTAAAGACACCTGGGATGTGCCTTTAACTCACTACTAAAGACACCTGGGATGTGCCTCTAACTCACTGCTAAAGACACCTGGGCTGCCTCTAACTCACTGCTAAAGACACCTGGGATGTGCCTCTAACTCACTGCTAAAGACACCTGGGCTGCCTCTAACTCACTGCTAAAGACACCTGGGATGCCTCTAACTCACTGCTAAAGACACCTGGGATGTGTCTCTTAACTCACTACTAAAGACACCTGGGATGTGCCCCTAACTCACTGCTAAAGACACCTGGGATGTGCCTCTAACTCACTGCTAAAGACACCTGGGATGTGCCTCTAACTCACAGCTAAAGACACCTGGGATGTGCCTCTAACTCACTGCTAAAGACACCTGGGATGTGCCTCTTAACTCACTGCTAAAGACACCTGGGATGTGCCCCTAACTCACTGCTAAAGACACCTGGGATGTGCCTCTAACTCACTGCTAAAGACACCTGGGATGTGCCTCTAACTCACTACTAAAGACACCTGGGATGTGCCTCTAACTCACTGCTAAAGACACCTGGGATGTGCCTCTAACTCACTGCTAAAGACACCTGGGCTGCCTCTAACTCACTGCTAAAGACACCTGGGATGTGCCTCTAACTCACTGCTAAAGACACCTGGGCTGCCTCTAACTCACTGCTAAAGACACCTGGGATGCCTCTAACTCACTGCTAAAGACACCTGGGATGTGTCTCTTAACTCACTACTAAAGACACCTGGGATGTGCCCCTAACTCACTGCTAAAGACACCTGGGATGTGCCTCTAACTCACTGCTAAAGACACCTGGGATGTGCCTCTAACTCACTGCTAAAGACACCTGGGATGTGCCTCTAACTCACTGCTAAAGACACCTGGGATGTGCCTCTAACTCACTGCTAAAGACACCTGGGATGTGCCCCTAACTCACTGCTAAAGACACCTGGGATGTGCCTCTAACTCACTGCTAAAGACACCTGGGATGTGCCTCTAACTCACTACTAAAGACACCTGGGATGTGCCTCTAACTCACTGCTAAAGACACCTGGGATGTGCCTCTAACTCACTGCTAAAGACACCTGGGATGTGCCTCTAACTCACTGCTAAAGACACCTGGGATGTGCCTCTAACTCACTGCTAAAGACACCTGGGATGTGCCTCTAACTCACTGCTAAAGACACCTGGGATGTGTCTCTAACTCACTGCTAAAGACACCTGGGATGTGCCTCTAACTCACTGCTAAAGACACCTGGGATGTGCCTCTAACTCACTGCTAAAGACACCTGGGATGTACCTCTAACTCACTGCTAAAGACACCTGGGATGTGCCTCTAACTCACTGCTAAAGACACCTGGGATGTGCCTCTAACTCACTGCTAAAGACACCTGGGATGTGCCTCTAACCGACTGCTAAAGACACCTGGGATGTGCCCCTAACTCACTGCTAAAGACACCTGGGATGTGCCTCTAACTCACTGCTAAAGACACCTGGGATGTGCCTCTAACTCACTGCTAAAGACACCTGGGATGTGCCTCTAACTCACTGCTAAAGACACCTGGGATGTGTCTCTAACTCACTGCTAAAGACACCTGGGATGTGCCTCTAACTCACTGCTAAAGACACCTGGGATGTATCTCTAACTCACTGCTAAAGACACCTGGGCTGCCTCTAACTCACTGCTAAAGACACCTGGGATGTGCCTCTAACTCACTGCTAAAGACACCTGGGATGTGCCTCTAACTCACTGCTAAAGACACCTGGGATGTGCCTCTAACTCACTGCTAAAGACACCTGGGCTGTGCCTCTAACTGGGATGTCTTTATGGAAGCTAGCAGGAGTCACATCAGCTTAGAAGTCATTAGCTACCTAGTCCAGCAAGCTCAGGGCTGTGAAGATAGTTGCCGGCATTTGTAGCTCAGCCCACTTGCAGATGTATGTGGTCAACAAGCATAGTGCTGGAGTTACAAGCGCTGGAGTCACATGCGCTGGAGTTACATGCACTGGAGTTACATGTGCTGGAGTCACATGCGCTGGAGTTACATGCGCTGGAGTCACATGTGCTGGAGTTACATGCGCTGGAGTTGCATGCGCTGGAGTTACATGCGCTGGAGTTACATGCGCTGGAGTTACATGTTCTGGAGTTACATGCGTTGGAGTTACATGCGCTGGAGTCACATGCGCTGGAGTCACATGCGCTGGAGTCACATGCGCTGGAGTCACATGCGCTGGAGTTACATGCTCTGGAGTTACATGCTCTGGAGTTACATGCGCTGGAGTTACATGCGCTGGAGTTACATGCGCTGGAGTTACATGCGCTGGAGTTACATGTGCCGTGTTCCCACAGAGGCAGGGTGGGACAGGACCGAACATCCTGGGAGAGTCCCCAGCATGCTGAAGAGTCAGCTACCCTCACTAGGGACATTGTGCGATAACCCAAAGTGTACGTACCCCAGAAATCCAGGCTGTCCTGGGACAGTACTGGACATGCACTTTGAGCTCGAGTTACAGCAGTTGTGTATTGACGCGAGGAGAGAAGCTTGACCTCATTTCCTTGCGCAACACAATGCGAGATCCCATTACGTGGAGCAACATTTTGGTTCAGCATGATCAAGAAATGTCTTTCTGATCTCCCTAAAGTCTGGTTCACAACATGCCACTCTTACTAGTTACGCAAAGTGAAGCAGTGTGATGCATCAACTTAGTAATATTGTAAACATGAAGTTACATCGCGTTGCATCGCTTGAATAGACACGATTTTTATTCTACTTCTGGTTGCGACGCGTCAGTGGACATGTGCTGGTGTGCTTTATTGTGTACACCCCCCCCCCCCCCCCAAAATGTTTCTGCTTAATTAAGGAAGTGATGAAAGAAGAAAAGTTGATAGAGTAGTGAGTAAAGGTTGATAGAGGCAGTGAGGAACTTTCCTAGCATATCACACAAGTCGTACAGGGATTGAAGATTCATAAATTAATGGGTGGAGTTCATAATTCATTGCTGAATTTCAAATGGTTCGAAGTGATGTGATGCAATAAGGCTGATGTTGTGAGCTGCTCGAAGCGAGGCGAAGGCCTTGCAGCATTGTACCAGCCTGGGCTAATTTGGGCTAATTTTTTTTTCCTTTTCTTTCTAGAAGACTGGACGTGACTTTGTTTTGATGATAGTCCACAACACACTTGGTAGGAGGCCAGTCACCCAATGACAACTGGCACTTTTTGCTGAGGGCTCTTTGATAACTTATTTTAAATTTTAAAAATTCTTACTTGAGCTGGATAAATAGTTGGATGGTAGCTATGTGACTAAATCATAGCTAGACATGGGAAAAGTGATGTGAGGAGATTAGAGATGTGGAGTGTATTGCTGCAGGTGGTCTGAGTGTAGCAAGATCAGCACAAAAGTGCCTGAGGGTTTGTGAGTAGCACAGGTCTTGTTGGAGGCATTCTCAACCTACTTCAACCTGGCTCAACTCAGTGTGGGTGTGGTCCAGTGTGTGTCTCCATAGAGCTATTGTCAACCTACTTCAACCTGCCTCCACCCAGTGTGATGTTGGTCCAGTGTGTGTCCCCATAGAGCTATTGTCAACCTACTTCAACCTGCCTCCACCCAGTGTGATGTTGGTCCAGTGTGTGTTACCATAGAGCTATTGTCAACCTACTTCATCAACCTGCCTCCACCCAGTGTGATGTTGGTCCATTGTGTGTTCCTATAGAGCTATTGTCAACCTACTTCAACCTGCCTCAACCCAGTGTAATGTTGGTCCAGTGTGTGTTCCTATAGAGCTATTGTCAACCTACTTCAACCTGCCTCAACCCAGTGTAATGTTGGTCCAGTGCGTGTTCCCATAGAGCTATTGTCAACCTACTTCAACCTGCCTCAACCCAGTGTGATGTTGGTCCAGTGTGTGTCTCCATAGAGCTATTGTCAACCTTCAGCTGCCTCCACCCACAATGATGATTATACACCTTGTCATATCGTTGTTCTTCAGCATAAATTCCGACACGTCCAAAATCCGTCCTCTGGATCAGTGCCACCTGGAAATCGCGATCTACTTTTATCCATGTACAAGTGAGATACAGTTAGAGATTCATATGTTGCCAGGGTTCCTTTGTGTAGTTTATTCAAGGGGGTGAGGAGGGAGGTGGATAATGAATTATAGAGATGGCCGAGGGGGTGAAATAATTTTTAGAGGGGTGGGGGGGCAGGGTGAAAACCAGATTCAAGGCCTCCCCCCCCCCCACTCTTCTCCCTCGGTGTATTGCCAGGTTGAGTTCAGGTGATAATTGTGGTCCACTCGTCATAGAGACGGTCAGTAACAAGACTCACTGTGTGAGTTACGAAGGGCATTGTTGCACGGCAGAAGGGCTGAAAGTAGCCGCAGGTGTGAAGTCTTCGGGTTTGTGCACGCGGACACTAGAAACGAACGAAACAAAGGTTTCGTGTGTGAATTACACGGAAGTGGAGCAAAGGCTTCTAGCCATTGCTTCCTGTGTTGATACTGAGCGAGCACGATACTGAGATGCCGAGAGACTGTCCCTCTCAAACTGGACGACAGCACAACCATTAGTATGTCAACGGTCTTGAGCGGGCACTGGATGTATCCTAGGGAACTAGGGGAGAGCTACTAGCACACTGAGCTTGATCTTAAAATGCACTTGAATGACTGCTAGCAAGTAGTGAGTGGGTGGCAGTGGGTGGTTTAGTGACGCTTCACAGCTCTGCTGGTTCTAACGTGAGCCTTTGCTTCCAAGAGTTGCTGATAGGTGAGGACCAAGATGCACCCACCTGCTAGTGTAATGGCATTCTTGAGATCTGAGAAGGAGAAGGGAATCTGCAAGTGAGACTGTGCGAGAAATGCAAGATAAGTTGACTGGGAAAGACGGAGGAAGTGGAGAGTTTATACCACCAGAGAAACAAATGACACTTCAAAGAACTTCAGTGAGTGCAAGGGATGAGGAGAGAGCATCCAATACCAATAGAAGGTAAGAACTGAGGGCTGCACTGCCAGAAGTGCAAGGGATGAGGAGAGAGCATCCAATACCAGGAGAAGGAGAGAACTGAGGGCTGCACTGCCAGAAGTGCAACCTGGGATGAGGGGAGAGAATCCAATACCAGTAGAAGGAGAGAACCGAGGGCTGCACTGCCAGAAGTTCAAGGGATGAGGAGAGAGCATCCAATACCAATAGAAGGTAAGAACTGAGGGCTGCACTGCCAGAAGTGCAAGGGATGAGGAGAGAGCATCCAATACCAGGAGAAGGAGAGAACTGAGGTCTGCACTGCTAGAAGTGCAAGGGATGAGGGGAGAGAATCCAATACCAGGAGAAGGAGAGAAATGAGGGCTGCACTGCTAGAAGTGCAAGGGATGAGGAGAGAGCATCCAATACCAGTAGAAGGAGAGAACTGAGGGCTGCACTGCCAGAAGTGCAAGGGATGAGGAGAGAGCATCCAATACCAGTAGAAAGAGAACTGAGGGCTGCACTGCCAGAAGTGCAAGGGATGAGGGGAGAGCATCCAATACCAGTAGAAGGAGAGAACTGAGGGCTGCACTGCCATAAGTGCAAGGGGCGAGGAGAGAGCAGCAAGCATTGGTAGGATGAGAGCACTGAGGGCTGCAGTCAGCATCAAGGAGTGAGGCAGGGAATAACTCTCACAATTCTCACGAAGTATTTTTGAAAGTAATACCTACTTTACCCTTTTATGGCATGTTTGATGTTTTATTTAATAAATTCACAAACAACAAAGAATAGATTTTAGCACAATGGTGGATTATTTAGAGGAGGGTCTTCTTAAAATAATTGAACATTTTATAATCACAAACACGTAATAAATGAAATAAACACCTTCCAACTACAGCACACAAATATGCATGTATCTCACAGAGTTTCTGTGGGAACTTGCTAGTTATTATTATTTATTAATTATTATTATTATTATTATTATTATTATTAGTATTATTATTATTATTATTATTATTATTATTATTATTATTATTATTATTATTATTATTATTATTATTATTATTATTATTATTATTATTATTATTATTATTATTATTATTATTATTATTATTATTATTATTATTATTATTATTATTATTATTATTATTATTATTATTATTATTATTATTATTATTATTATTATTATTATTATTATTATTATTATTATTATTATTATTATTATTATTATTATTATTATTATTATTATTATTATTATTATTATTATTATTATTATTATTATTATTATTATTATTATTATTATTATTATTATTATTATTATTATTATTATTTTATTATATTTTATTATTATCATTATTACTACTATTACTACTATTACTACTGTTACTACTGTTACTACTATTACTACTTTTACTATTATTACTATTACATGTATTACTCTATTATGACGGCACTAAAGGAACCAAGACTCCACCCATGTTGACCAGAACTAATTATACCACCCTTCACCATTTAAAATCATGTAACCAATTAGATGAGATCCAAAGATCCAATGCAATAAAAAAATTATGCTGACCAATATTATAAAAGTCTGAATACTTACTAAAGCAGTGCTTCTCAACCTTTTTTTCTCCTGTGCCACATAAGACAATTTTGGAATGAGTGTGTGCCGCACCGGCAATCAGTGCGATGACTGAAACTCCTTCTGCTCATTCATGATGGCCTTGAAGTCCGGCTGCAGATGCGTCGACGCGATCCTGAGAGAAGCCAGCAAGTGGGCGTCCGTGAGAGCATTGCGCTTGTTTGACTTGGTATTCTTCATCTTTGAGAAGAACTGCTCTGCACAATAAGTGGAGCCAAAGAGAGAGACGAACTTCTGAGCATTCTGGGTCAGGTTGGGGAAGGTGGCGTGGGGCAGGCTCTTGTAGAAGTCGACCAGTTCCTTGCCAAGAAACTGTCCCTTGAGGTCGAGGCTGGCCTGCAGGTCGCACAACTCCAACTGCAACTCAATCGGCGCCTGAGACACGTCGAAGTTGAACGGCACACTGAAGAGCTCGAAGTCGGTGTTCCTCGCGCGGAACTCCTTGAACCTCGTGTCAAACTCCTTCTGCAGTTTGCAAATCTCGGCCGCGTAGCGCAAGCTACTGAACTCGCCGCCATCGTGCTCCTTCTGGCTCTTGAGGGAGGGGAAGTGGGCCAGGTTTCCTCTTTCGAGCTGAACTTGCCACAGCTGCAGCTTGGTCTGGAAGGCCTTGATGTGGGCAAACAGCTCGTGGACCAGCTTGTTGCGGCCTTGCATAGCCACGTTGAGGGTGTTCAGCTTCTCGGTGATGTCAACGAGGAAGGCGAGGTCACAAAGCCACTTTTGGTCCTCCAGCTCGGGTGCCGAGATGCCCTTCATGGCGAAGAACATGGACAGCTCCTCCTTGAGGATCCAGAAGCGCTGCAGCGTCTGTCTCCTGCTCAGCCAGCGTACACCGGAAAAGTAGATGACATCGCCGTAGCTGGCATCCAACTCCAGCAAGAACTGCCTGAACTGCCTGTGGTTCATGGCATGGGAGCGGATGTGGTTGACATGGCCGACAACCTTACTCATCACTTCCTTGAAGCTGACATCGAAGATCTTGGCACAGAGGGCCTCCTGGTGGATGATGCAGTGGCACCACACCAAGTGCTCGTGCGACAGACCCTGGCGGTCCAACTCCGCCATCACATGGCCCTGTAGGCCGCGACCCGTGCCCAACATGGATGGTGCGCCGTCCGTGGCAATGCCGATGAGGCGATTGAAGTCCAGTTTGGCATCGTTCATGGCAGCCCTCAGCTCGTTGAAGATGTCTTCGCCCGTGGTGCTGCTCTTCATGGAGCGGACAGTCAGCAGCTCCTCCGTCACGTTGAAGTTGGTGTCGATGCCGCGCACGAAGATGGCCAGCTGGGCCGTGTCCTTGACGTCCGTGGACTCGTCGAGGGCCAAGGCGAAATAAGAGAACTTTGTTGCCAGGGAGTGGAGCTTCTCGGTCAGGTTCTTGGACAAGCTGTCGATCCTTCTTGTCACTGTGTCATTGCTCAGGCTGATCTTGTTGATGACGGCGGCCTTCTCAGGGCACATGACGTCGAGGGCAGCCAGCATGCACTCCTTGACAAACTCTCCATCTGAGAAAGGCTTCATGCGCTTCGCAATGATCGCGGCCACCTTGAAGCTGGCCTCCGTGGCAGCCTTGCTGGTGTTGCCCTGCCTGACGAAAAGGTTCTGTTGGCAGCCGAGCTTGTTCATCAGCTCTTGGCCTTGTCCTCACGCTGCGGTCCCGCCAGACCATTGTAGTCCTTGCTGTGCTTGGCATCGTAGTGCCTCTTGATACAGTCTCTTTTGGGCCAGGACACCTTCTCATTGCAGATCAAGCAGATAATGTTGCCTCTGTCTTCCACGAAGAAAAATTCGTTGGTCCAGCACTCCTTGAATCCGCGGTTCTCCTCGGCGATCTTTCTCTTCCTGGTGGGGGCAGCCATACTGATGGGGGTGGAAGTGAAGGAAAAGGTGGAGAGGGGCACTTTTCCAACGTTGTTGATCAATTTTATGTTTCCTCCAAGTGTTACCAACTTCAATGTTTTGATTTGTACTTTTCTGCTGTTTCCGGTTAAAAATCCGAGTTACCAGATTGATCGTTAAAAAACGTGCGCGTTCTTAAAATAATGATTTGATGATTGTTGCCTAGTATAGCGCGACGGCGGTTGCTGCTAGCTGTGCCGCACTCAGACGCTCACTGTGCCGCATGCCGCAGGTTGAGAAGCACTGCAAAGGATTGTTGATGTAAAGGTTAAATGTGGTAAAGGGTCGTCTAATAGCTTTGTGTCAATGCAACATAGTCGAAATATATTGTTTGAGGGGGCGTGGTATGAGGGGGCATGGTTCCCTCTATTGGTGTATATGACCCCTGGTGTATATGACCCCTGTTATATATGACCCCTGTTATAAAATGGTGGATGCCAAACATGCAGCACACAAACAATAGCAGAGCTCATTTTTCATTCAAAGGTTTTGACCGACATGGAGCTCCCCAAATAAATCCCACATAGCTTGAATCCTCGCTAAACTAGTAAACCTGCAGTGCAAATAAATACATTCACTGTATAATTTTAATGCTTTAAAAAATCCAAACCGCTTGTGACGACTAATTTGGTTTTTGAAAATTGGTGAAGGGTGTCAACGTAATAAACATGTTTGCAAAACTGCACTCTGTTCAGGTTTATGGAGTTCTCACTCCTGGGTGTCCCTTTACCAAGTCTAGGAGGCTGCTTGGTGGAGTTCTCACTCCTTGGTGACCCTTTACCAAGTCTAGGAGGCTATAGCTGATGCTTGGTGGAGTTCCCACTCCTGGGTGACCCTTTACCAAGTCTAGGTGATGCTTGGTGGAGTTCTACTCCTGGATGACCCTTTACCAAGTCTAGGAGGCTGTAGCTGATGCTTGGTGGAGTTCTCACTCCTGGATGACCCTTTACCAAGTGTAGGAGGCTGTAGCTGATGCTTGGTGGAGTTCTCACTCCTGGGTGTCCCTTTACCAAGTCTAGGAGGCTGTAGCTGATGCCTGGGTGACCCTTTACCAAGTCTAGGAGGCTGTAGCTGATGCTTGGTGGAGTTCCCACTCCTGGGTGACCCTTTACCAAGTCTAGGAGGCTGTAGCTGATGCTTGGTGGAGTTCTCACTCCTGGGTGTCCCTTTACCAAGTCTAGGAGGCTGTAGCTGATGCTTGGTGGAGTTCCCACTCCTGGGTGACCCTTTACCAAGTCTAGGAGGCTGTAGCTGATGCTTGGTGGAGTTCCCACTCCTGGGTGACCCTTTACCAAGTCTAGGAGGCTGTAGCTGATGCTTGGTGGAGTTCCCTCCTGGGTGACCCTTTACCAAGTCTAGGAGGCTGTAGTTGATGCTTGGTGGAGTTCCCACTCCTGGGTGACCCTTTACCAAGTCTAGGAGGCTGTAGCTGATGCTTGGTGGAGTTCCCACTCCTGGGTGACCCTTTACCAAGTCTAGGAGGCTGTAGCTGATGCTTGGTGGAGTTCTCACTCCTGGGCGACCCTTTACCAAGTCTAGGAGGCTGTAGCTGATGCTGGTGGAGTTCTCACTCCTGGGTGACCCTTTACCAAGTCTAGGAGGCTCCTTGGTGGAGTTCTTCTGTGTAACTGTTGCCGAGTCCTTGAAAGAGGCCATGGCTGACCCTACATAGTCAGGTCTTCACTTGGGGAGTGGTGGTGGTACCACCAAACTAGCGGGGGTCTAGGGCATGTCCTCCAGATATTTTTATAATTTTATATATTTATTTAATTTATTTATTATTAACCATCTGTACCCACTTGTAGAATGATTGAGATTTTTTCTGCATTGTTAGCATTTTAGAGTTACTACTTTTGGAACCTGTGTCTCAAAAATAGAGATGACCGAGTTCCAATATAGTGAGTCAGCCTATTACATCATACTTACACTGGTTGACTATATAAATGGCTCACAAGTTTAGTTATATTATTTTGCAAACATGTTTGTTCTCTAAGATTCTTATTTCAGTGAAGCCACATCATCTCATAGTATTAGTAGCAGTAATGGAGATGAGTTGGAGGTGGAGAATTTCGATTTAGAATCTAGTCAACCCAAGAAGCACTGCAGCAGTAAAGTTTTATCTGCAGAGAAACACGTGACTCTCCCAAACCGCAGGAGATACTCTTAAGAAGTGCGAGAGAGACTTTATATGCTGGAATACGATGAGGATTGTGAGGGTGCATTTTTCAAAGTCTGCAGAAAATCTGGGAAGTCACTTCAGCAAACAGGAGGCGTGTGAGTTACCAAACCATTTTCACAAATGGAAGAAAGCTAATGAAAGCCCATGAAAAAAGTGCTCCCCATGCCTGGGCTAACCAAGCAGCTCTGGCAGCAGAGGGAGCTCTGAGAGAGGCAGAGGGAGAAGTCATTCAGCAGCTCCACAAAGTAAAAAGGCAAGAATAAGTGAAGAGCAGAGCAGCTAAAAAGTCTCTCATTCGCTGCACACACTTTCTTGCACGTAACTATATAGCACATACTACCACGTTGGAAAAACTGGTTGATTTCATCGTGTCTTGTGAAGGTGAGAACTTCATGGGGAATGCGGGGAGGAATGCTGTATATACACCTCTCAGCTGTAGTTGAGTTTGTAGAGGCTCTAGGCACGTGGATTGAGGAATCCACGATGAAGCATCTTCATAAAGTGTCCTATTACAGTATCGTGGGAAAAACAGAGAAATCTTCAAGTGAGCAGAATTGTGGGGATGGGATTTGACGGAGCAAGTTCGTTTTCAGGAAAGAAAACTTAAAGTCACTTCAAGACCCTCGCACCTCATGCCCATGTTCGTGCACTGCCACTTGTTACAGTTGGCTTGCGTTCAAGCTACTAATTCCACTCCAAGAATAAAGCTTGTACAACACTCCCCAAAGAGTACAGAATACCTTGAAGAGATCCAGCTTGTATTTCA
Organism: Cladorhizidae sp. MBARI D1340-BT2; assembly: GCA_028752905.1. NCBI lineage: Eukaryota > Metazoa > Porifera > Demospongiae > Poecilosclerida > Cladorhizidae > Cladorhizidae sp. MBARI D1340-BT2. Next base: position 39,750,544 of record JAQNBH010000011.1, read on the forward strand.
AATGCCAGAATTGAAGATTGCACAAGCCTTCTGATACTCGCTGGTTGGCACACGTGTCAAGCCAGTAAAAGTAAGCCAGGGTTTCATTTAGGGGGGGGGGGGCCGCGGGGGGGCGGTGGCTGCCCCCCCCTTGGAAATTGATTCTTATTGGGATGTTGATAAGTGCTTGACATCATGCCCCCCCCTTAATATCCAGATTCCTCCAGTTGCCCCCCCTTGGACAATTTTCTAAATGAAACCCTGTAAGCTATTCTGCGATGTGGATTACGTCCTTGGTAACACATAGACCAGAAGCATTGGGACTTTGCAAAGCTCTCGGTAAACATACAACAATTGCAGCGATGTTCATGCTTGACTACACACGCCCACTTGTAGCCAAACTCAGCAAAACACTCCCGACAGAATATTTGGACTTGTTCATCACGTCCAGACTTGTCCATGCAACCCTTCACATGTTGGATGACATAGTTGCAACAGCAGAAAATCGGGCACTAGAACTTTTGGATGAGAGTGAGAACTGGCAGGAGCAACAGGAATAAAAATTACTCAGGCAGACATCAAGTTGCTCCAGGGAAAAGTAGCAACAGCATTCATCGGTCATCTGGAAGACAACATTTTGAACCGGTTTGCTTCTTCTGGAGATGTTTTGTCAGCACTGAACATCTTTGATCCAAGGGTAGTGCCAAGTGTGGACTCTGAAGATCTGTCCTCCTATGGAGAAAAGTCTCTTAGCACACTCCTTGCACACTGTGGCAGAGAGAGATCTGCGGAGACATTACAGGCTGGAGGAATAGCAGAAGATATACACGACGTTATTAGCACAGAGTGGAAAACTTTTCGTCAGTTCGCAGCTAAGCAGCCTGAAGACAACATGAAGGGCCAGGCAAAAGAGCTGGTTTCAAATGAAATGTTTGAAAACTAGGTTCTCAAACTTGAACACACTTGCCGCCATCAGTCTGTCCATCCCTCTGTTGCTACTGCCTCTGCACAGAGAAGCTTCTCTCTCTCTCAGTTGAGATTGACAAACATCTTAAAAATGCACACAAAAAAATTAAGACAAATTAAAAGAGCAATAATAAAAATAGAGAGGAAAAATCTTTTATTCCCTTACACACCCACACACACACACATGCACACACACATGCACACTCGCACGCACACACACATGCACACACACACACATGCACACACACATATGCACACACTCGCACGCATGCACACACACATGCACATGCACGCACACGCACACATGCACACACACATGCACACACACACATGCACACACAACCATGCACACACACACCTAACACACACCCACACTTAACACGCACACACACACACCTAACACACACACATATGCACACCAACACACACATAGAGTCATTTAGAAGTGTCTGCACTTCACACTGGAGTCATTAGAAATCTTTCCAGGTGTCCGCACTAACTACACACTGGAGTCATTTAGAAAGTGTCTGCACTACACACTGGAGTCATTTAGAAAGTGTCTGCACTACACACTGGAGTCATTTAGAAAGTGTCTGCACTTCACACTGGAGTCATTAAGAAATCTTTCCAGATGTCTGCACTACACACTGGAGTCATTTAGAAAATCTTTTACATGTGTCTGCACTACACACTGGAGTCATTTAGAAAGTGTCTGCACTTCACACTGGAGTCATTTAGAAATCTTTCCAGGTGTCTGCACTACACACTGGAGTCATTTAGAAAGTGTCTGCACTACACACTGGAGGGCTTGGCCAGCGTAACGCACGTTATGTGTCACACACTTTATATGCACATTGCTTGGACATAATATGTCAACGTATGAGCCTGGGTAAGGGTTTATAATCAAGAAGCTTTAGTTATCCATCAAATTTCATGGAAAAATATTAAATATTTTGGGAGCTAGGGGGTAAATAGTGCTCGTTATGCATGTTACGAAATCCTGACGCCAATTTCCCCCACCAAACTTTGATACAATACTATTCAAACTAATCGTGGAAATTTCCCAATTTTTACATGTTGGCTATCATTAACCAAAATTTCATGGTTCTATCAATACCCATGTCCCCACTGCATAGCCATCATAAGAAAGTGTACCGTAACCCATGTTACATAACACACGTTACACACACAATTGGTATTTACTGAGAAGCTTGCATGTAGCAGAGAAATTATCTATTTGCAGAAGTAAATGATTTCACATTACATTCATCAGTTTGTAAACACTTTATCTACATAACATGTAAATAAATCGAGTGGGGGGGGGGGGGGGGGCTGATTTGGGCAGTCAATTGATTTGTTTCTCTCCAACCAACCCTTGGGTCATAATATTTTCATCACTGTCACTCAGTACAAAGAATCTGCTGGAATTACTTGTGGGGGCTGGGGGCTTCACACGGGCTATGATATCCTCCCGAGGGATGGGAAGGCAATCTGGCTTCCGTGGCCAGTTCCATCGCTTGAAACCAGTCAGCTTCATAAAAGACAGCAGAACGTGACTATATGTGGCACTCAGAACTTCTCCGATATATGATTTCCTGTCGTACACTGCAGCAAGAAACTCCCCAGTTTTGAAGTTTGCTATCACAAAATTCTCTGAGCCTACTTCCACCTCTTCATCGTTATCCTGCTCATCCTCATCATTCTCCTCCTCTACCGCAAAATCCATAGTGAGTCGGGAGAGTGTCACCTCACCGTTGGTGTTTTTGATGCAATGCATCTCACGAATGCCATTCACAGCCGGTATTGCTGCCCAAAATGCATCATCCAATGCCATCTGCCTGTTACGCAGTTTGATCTCATCCTCGGCAACGTTAATCACACTTACTGTGGGCATTGACGCTGCAGCTGCAGCAAATGTCGCAGAATCACAAACGAGGCAACTGCGCGCCTTGACCCTGTTCCAAACAAACCGTTTAGTGCTCCCGCCAGTCTCGTCAACAGGTCCCTTCCCATGACTTGTAGAAAAAAGTTCCATTTTATCTTCACTGAGTGTCTTTCTTGCCGGACTTCAAGGCTGCCCACAATGAATCTGCTCTTGAATTGTGCCGACGTCCTATATGACCATATCTCGAGCTGAACTGTGAGAATATATATGATTACTAGACTATTATTTCATCAATTTGAATTGGTTGATGAATTTGACCTCATCTAGGAGTGTCTCGAGGATCTTGTCAAGGTAAGGCAGGATGGTGAACTTTGAGTGATCCCTGTGGTCCGATGTCAGCACACCAGATGGTGCTCCCCACCGTACCACAGGGAGTAGGTGCGATGTCAGCACACCAACATGGTGCTCCCCGCCGTACCAACAGGGAGTAGGTGCGATGTCAGCACACCAGCAATGGTGCTCCCCGCCGTACCACAGGGAGTAGGTGCGATGTCAGCACACCAGCAATGGTGCTCCCCGCCGTACCACAGGGAGTAGGTGCGATGTCAGCACACCAGCAATGGTGCTCCCCACCATACCACAGGGAGTAGGTGCGATGTCAGCACACCAGATGGTGCTCCCCGCCGTACCACAGGGAGTAGGTGCGATGTCAGCACACCAGCTCCCCGCCGTACCACAGGGAGTAGGTCTGATGTCAGCACACCAGCATATGGTGCTCCCCACCATACCACAGGGAGTAGGTGCGATGTCAGCACACCAGCTCCCCGCCGTACCACAGGGAGTAGGTCTGATGTCAGCACACCAGAATATGGTGCTCCCCGCCGTACCACAGGGAGTAGGTGCGATGTCAGCACACCAACATGGTGCTCCCCGCCGTACCACAGGGAGTAGGTCTGATGTCAGCACACCAGCATATGGTGCTCCCCACCATACCACAGGGAGTAGGTGCGATGTCAGCACACCAGATGGTGCTCCCCGCCGTACCACAGGGAGTAGGTGCGATGTCAGCACACCAGCTCCCCGCCGTACCACAGGGAGTAGGTCTGATGTCAGCACACCAGCATATGGTGCTCCCCACCATACCACAGGGAGTAGGTGCGATGTCAGCACACCAGCTCCCCGCCGTACCACAGGGAGTAGGTCTGATGTCAGCACACCAGAATATGGTGCTCCCCGCCGTACCACAGGGAGTAGGTGCGATGTCAGCACACCAACATGGTGCTCCCCGCCGTACCACAGGGAGTAGGTCTGATGTCAGCACACCAGCATATGGTGCTCCCCACCATACCACAGGGAGTAGGTGCGATGTCAGCACACCAGCTCCCCGCCGTACCACAGGGAGTAGGTCTGATGTCAGCACACCAGAATATGGTGCTCCCCGCCGTACCACAGGGAGTAGGTGCGATGTCAGCACACCAACATGGTGCTCCCCGCCGTACCACAGGGAGTAGGTGAAGAGTGACAACCCCGCATGCGTCCAATGTGCTGATTGGATTTCGTCTTGCTTAATACACTCCAAGTTCCTGAGAAGTGCACCTGCAGGGAGGAAAGAATAGTTACAGTATTAAGTTATGGCTGAGTAAATTAGGAGGAGTGAGAATGAAGGATGTGAGTGAGTTAATCAAGGAGAGGGAGAAAGGGGGACAGTGACATACACTTGCAGCATTGCTTGTGTAGAGTTGTACTCCTGAGTATTTCTCCATAGCTCTCCGCTGTTTGTTCTAGCTCTCCATCTGTTCCCTCTTCACGAGAACATGCTTGAGGAAGGTAAGGGATGCGTAGGATGACGTGTGATATCAGATCACTCATGGTGCTTCTTGACCAATCTTCCATCCTCATTCTTCTCCCAGGCGAGCCAAGAGACAGACTTCTCAACCGTTATCACATCGTCCATTTGTTTGCGGAAGAGCTGACCTCGCAGCAGGTGTGACAGCCAGCACTTGGTAGTGTGGGTGGGCAAATGAGGGAGGTGGCTGTAGTGTGGGAATAGCGGGAGACTTCAGGCTCAATTTTGTTGAGTGCTTCTAGTGCCAGTATCAGGGCTAGGGCTAGGGATGTATGACATCGCCGTGATGCTGACATATACAGGCGTGGTGTGGCATCTGACTCGTGCACAGTACATGTAGTGGTCGCAAATCTTTGAATTTAGATATACCAATGATCTTTTCATCTGGATACTCCTGCAGAAAGAGCGCGTGGCACTCCTTGAGGCTACAAACAAGATGGCGTTTTTGTACCTTCTCTTTTCCCACCGCATCCTTTCGCCCTGGTGCTTGACGACTGATGTCATCTCGCTCATAGAAAGCGATGACTTGCTTCTCGAGTTCACTTGTTTGTTTGTGAATGTCTGGTTGATGAGGATCAATAAATCCTATATCTTCAGCTCATTTTCTGCAGACACAGCTTTCTTTTTGGTAGGCTCATTAGGAAGGTTGTGACGAACTCGTGACGGGGCTTTTCCCAATGCAAGACCACTCCCATAGGCAGATTTTGAAGGGGTATCAATGACAGGGGGTTTAGGTGCTTGGGCTTTCAGTGCACGGTTCTTCTGTACACGAAGACATGTTCTTCTTTCACTCTTCTCTCTTCATATGCCCGAGCTAGATCAGAGAGTTTTGACAGCTCTTGCTTCTTCTTCAATCGGGAACTTCTCATCCTCTCTGCATTCTTTGCCTTACACTTCTCATGTTCTCCCACCACCATCTTCTTCCTCTCCCGGTAGAGCTTTTGGCGATCAGCATTGGAAACAGCTTTCTTAGCTGGTGATGACCTGAAATCAATCAATTGGTAGAGCAATCAATTCCCTACTAGATGACAATCAACTGAGCACAAAATTCTCAATAACAAATTTTATAGTACCTGTTCATGTTGACAACCAAAACTCAGTGTAGGAAATCTTGAAGTTGAAACCTTGGTAAAGGTAGAGAAGTCAGATAATGCACATACTGTACATGTGTAGTCAACTGGCCAGCTGATCTCCCACCTCTGATTGGCTGAGTGCTTAGTTCAAAGAGCCTTTGAAGCTTAGGAGACAAAGGAGACCGTGAATCCTTTGATGGCAGCATGTGACTTCTCTGTAGTATCAATGTAACATGTACTGTAGTATCAATGTAACGCATGTTACAAAATGTCAATGTAACGCATGTTACGCACTTTGAAGTAGGATTATCTGATAACCACTCATTGGATTTCCACCATTTTTTGCATGAAACTTCCTTCTAAGTAAAGGGAAGAGATTATGCAATTATTTGTGGCTAGGTCAAATATTTTGGAGATGGTGAGAACTCTTTGATGTTTTGCGTAACGCACATTACAGGACAACTGATTTTTAAAAATCAACACAGGGCTCACTACAGGGGGTCTGGGGGTAAATTTTGGGGGAGGTCATGAAACTAAGCTGAAAAATCTATGCAGAAATATCATGATATGTACCATAACTTTATACATACAGAAATTTGACTATATTGCAAAGTTCCACCTTTTTCCCCCAAAAACACTATTGAAAATTTTGGTCATATTGGAAGCAATGGTGTGAGGACATGGATAATGATATTGACATAATTTTTACTTTTTCTGGAGCCCCAAGGAGTCTACTTTCCCATGCATTAACATTTTTAGCCTTATTATTCGAGCCTCACATGCCAGGATTTCGTGGCCATGGCCCAAGGTGGACCTGCAGAGAGCGATGGCCTGCTATTCTGCTAACTGTAGAAGGCTTCTCGAGTGTGTAAAGGAATCTAGCTAAAGAATATTTAGCTTCTTTTTGTCCATAACAAACTTAATTTTGGTAAAGCATGACTATATTCCTACAGCTGAGAGCGTGCCTAAAATATTGTTGATTTCTTCAGGTTTCTAGGCCTACAAATATTCTAGGCCTACAAATATAATTTTTTTGTGTCAAAAGATAGCTCTTTCTATGTGCTTTCAAGTGATATGTATAATGATATATTTACAGGTGTTTTTCTATCTAGGTACCTGCAGCCACCTCAAAATTACCATTCACAGCTTCCCATCTTGGATATTGGAACAAATGACTTCAAATTTATTGTTTGTTTAGATAATGCATTACTCTTTGTTAGCAACGATCAGATTAAAATAAAAAAATATTCCCACTGTTTGCTGGATTCATATAGATGCCACGCCCACTAAGCAACATAACTTTTAATTATTATGAATTAAAAAAAAATTGATCGTTGAACACAAAGAGCAAAGAAAGAGCTTCAAAATGATATAAGGTTTGGGCAATTATTATTATTTTTACCTAGTTATGCTGTGATAAAAAAAAAATATTCCCACTGTTTGCTGGATTCATATAGATGCCACGCCCACTAAGCAACATAACTTTTTATTATTATGAATTTAAAAAAAATTGATCGTTGAACACAAAGAGCAAAGAAAGAGCTTCAAAATGATATAAGGTTTGGGCAATTATTATTATTTTTACCTAGTTATGCTGTGAATGGCGATTGGAAACCAGAATTTGACAAAAAGCTGTTACAGCCGTCTAAACATGAAACTCGCCCTCCGCGGATAGTCTTCTTTCCCATTTCTTTGTCAAGAATTGAATGGAGGTGTATGTACAAAAGTCACTATAAGTCCAGAATGGAGCATCCAAATCTTCTCAAATTTGGATTGCAGTATCTTACGGGTCCTGGCAACATATTTATGGGAAGAAACCCCCCCCCCCCCAAAACAAAAACAAAAAAACAACAACAACATTGTTGGACCTGAAGCACCCCCTTAATCTGGTAAAGGAGGTTGCACTGTTGAATCCTTTTGTTTAAATCTGGTAAAGGGTGAGTAAAGATAAAGGGTGAGTAAATAATAAAATTAGCACTGTTGATTGCTCCTGGGAATCCATCAAGAACAGCAACAGCGATCATCAAGCTGCTGCATTGTAAGACACACACCAGCACTGGCTAGCCCTCAACAGCCACATGTGTTAGTGGTTACAATGATAACTAGCATGTTCATTCAACAGTAACCTGTTGTGTTCTCCGGTGTGGTCCAGTCATGCATCCACTGTGTGGCGTTGAACTCTATTCCGCCAACAGAAAGCCTGTAAGCAATACGGTTGTGTGTTGCCACATAACAACTCTTGACTGCAGTGATCTGGTGCAGGTTGGGTGTGTTGTCGGTAGGCACACACAGTCCTGTGCTTATTTCAAAACTCCTGACTGCAGTGATCTGTTGCAGGTTGGGTGTGTTGTCAGTAGGCATACACAGTCCTACGCTTATTTCAAAACTCTTGACTGCAGTGATCTGGTGCCGGTTGGGTGTGTTGTCAGTAGGCATACATAGTCCTACGCTTATTTCAAAACTCCTGACTGCAGTGATCTGTGGGGTGTTGTCAGTAGGCATACATAGTCCTACGCTTATTTCAAAACTCTTGACTGCAGTGATCTGGTCAGGTTGGGTGTGTTGTCAGTAGGCATACACAGTCCTACGCTTATTTCAAAACTCTTGACTGCAGTGATCTGGTGCAGGTTGGGTGTGTTGTCAGTAGGCACACACAGTCCTGTGCTTATTTCAAAACTCTTGACTGCAGTGATCTGGTGCAGGTTCGGTGTGTTGTCAGTAGGCATACACAGTCCTACGCTTATTTCAAACTCTGACTGCAGTGATCTGGTGCAGGTTGGGTGTGTTGTCAGTAGGCACACACAGTCCTGTGCTTATTTCAAAACTCTTGACTGCAGTGACTGCAGTGATCTGGTGCAGGTTGGGTGTGTTGTCAGTAGGCACAAACAGTCCTGTGCTTATTTCAAAACTCTTGACTGCAGTGATCTGGTGCAGGTTGGGTGTGTTGTCAGTAGGCACACACAGTCCTGTGCTTATTTCAAAACTCTTGACTGCAGTGATCTGTTGCAGGTTGGGTGTGTTGTCAGTAGGCACACACAGTCCTGTGCTTATTTCAAAACTCTTGACTGCAGTGATCTGGTGCAGGTTGGGTGTGTTGTCAGTAGGCACACACAGTCCTGTGCTTATTTCAAAACTCTTGACTGCAGTGATCTGGTGCAGGTTGGGTGTGTTGTCAGTAGGCACACACAGTCCTGTGCTTATTTCAAAAATCTTGACTGCAGTGATCTGGTGCAGGTTGGGTGTGTTGTCAGTAGGCACACACAGTCCTATGCTAACATTTTGTCAAAACAATGTGAGCTACATTGCAGTCTTGTTTAGATTGTGCCGTATAGAATGTTTGCTTGATGTAAGGTTCAACATGATGAACAGAGATAAATAACTTCCTTGTGTTGTTAATTGGTGTGGGAGATATTACGTACTTGTGGTTGGTTTTCGTTGGTATGATGTTCATCGGCGGCAGTGCTATCCCATAGCCTCATAAACTATGGCTGCTGGGGACATTACGTAGTGCACTCCTTCAATTATTGATGTTTGGGCCGGCCGAGGCTGGTTTTATATCGTGTAAATTCGACATGTCAAGTTGATAAACACATTAATTAAAGTTATAGCTGTTTATTTGTGCTTGTTACCTGATGTGGTGCTTTTCCATTTAATACCCACCTTAGTTACTGTTGTAACTAAGCCACAGCTAGGTACCAGAATACATACACACGAACATAACCTGCTGGAGATACTTCCACACCCTCTGCTACAGTGGTTGAGAAGTGATTTTTATAATGCAGTTTAAAAGAGTTTAAAATAATGCAGTTTAAAATGTAATTTTTTTCCGCTTCCATTTTTTTTTGAGGGTAGGGGTTGGCTGCCCCCCCCTTGGAAATTGTATTATTAAAATTCATTAGAAACTTTGTCACATCTTTAACCATCATGCCCTCCTTAATATCCAGATTCCTCCAGTTGCCCCTCCCCCCCTTGGACAATTTTCTAAATGAAACCCTGGGGGGGGGGGGGGGTCTGCCTTTTTAAAATGTGGGTTGAAACCATATAGGGAGTGAGTGCTTTGATGCACACTGAATGTGTTGTGTATTCGGACGTATTTAAAAATTAATATTTTACATATTTGTCTTTGGTTTAGTTGGAGAAGAAGCTTACGAGTGGGAGATGCTGCCTCGGCCATCACTACTCGAACCATCAGGGGAGGAGGAGGAGTTGTGGAGAGTTCCTCTCAAGCAGGACGTCGTCGGTTTGACACCTCACTGAATATTGGTCGAGCCAGAGGTGCAAGTGGTGGTGAGCAAGGTGTGGAAGGTGGAGGTGGTGATGTCCGGGAGCAGGGGAGGAGCATCCGAAGACATTGCAGTTGTTGGTCTTCTACCACTAGAAGGTGATATTGATAGTATCCAGTGGCTTGTTAATTTATTTGGGGGAAAGGTACGGTGGAAACTTCTAATGCAGATGCGCATGACCCAAAACTAATCCTCAGATATACTGCATTAACGTTTTTGCACACATGACACATGGACTCTATAAGGCACACAGACTCTATATGGCACACAGACTCTATATGACACAGACTCTATAAGGCACACAGACTCTACATGAATATGGCACAAACTCTATTATGGCACACACTCTATATGGCACACAGACTCTATAAGGCACACAGACTCTACATGAATATGGCACAAACTCTATATGGCACAAACTCTATATGGCACACAGACTCTATATGGTACACAGACTCTATATGGCACACAGACTCTAAATGACACAGATTCTATATGGCACACAGACTCTATATGGCACACAGATTCTATATGGCACACAGACTCTATATGGCACACAGACTCTATATGGCACACTGACTCTACATGAATATGGCACAAACTCTATTATGGCACATGGACTCTATATGGCACACAGACTCTATATGGCACACAGACTCTATATGGCACACAGACTATATGGCACACAGACTCTATATGGCACACAGACTCTATATGGCACACAGACTCTATATGGCACACAGACTCTACATGAATATGGCACAAACTCTATTTTGGCACATGGACTCTATATGGCACACAGACTCTATATGGCACACTGACTCTATATGGCACACTGACTACATGAATATGGCACAAACTCTATATGGCACACAGACTCTATATGGCACACAGACTCTATATGGCACACAGACTCTATATGGCACACAGACTCTATATGGCACACAGACTCTATATGGCACACAGACTCTATATGGCACACTGACTCTACATGAATATGGCACAAACTCTATTATGGCACACACTCTATATGGCACACAGACTCTATAAGGCACACAGACTCTACATGAATATGGCACAAACTCTATATGGCACAAACTCTATATGGCACACAGACTCTATATGGTACACAGACTCTATATGGTACACAGACTCTATATGACACACATACTCTATATGGCACACTGACTCTGTATGGCAAGGTGTATAGAAGAATATTTCATGTGCCGAATGAGTGAGAAACCATTTGTTAAAGTGTGGCACACGTCAGTATCATGCCACTGGTTATAGTTAGGTTAAAGTGTGGCACACGTCAGTATCATGCCACTGGTTATAGCTAGAGTTCAAGTGTGGCACATGTCAGTATCATGCCACTGGTTATAGTTAGGTTAAAGTGTGGCACACGTCAGTATCATGCCACTGGTTATAGCTAGAGTTAAAGTGTGGCACACGTCAGTATCATGCTACTGGTTATAGTTAGAGTTAAAGTGTGGCACACGTCAGTGTCATGCCACTGGTTATAGCTAGAGTTAAAGTGTGGCACACGTCAGTATCATGCCACTGGTTATAGTTAGAGTTAAAGTGTGGCACACGTCAGTATCATGCCACTGGTTATAGCTAGAGTTAAAGTGTGGCACACGTCAGTATCATACTACTGGTTATAGCTAGAGTTAAAGTGTGGCACACGCCAGTATCATGCTATTGGTTATAGCTAGAGTTAAAGTGTGGCATACGTCAGTATCATGCCACTGGTTATAGTTAGAGTTAAAGTGTGGCACACGTCAGTATCATGCCACTGGTTATAGCTAGAGTTAAAGTGTGGCACACGCCAGTATCATGCTATTGGTTATAGCTAGAGTTAAAGTGTGGCACACGCCAGTATCATGCTATTGGTTATAGCTAGAGTTAAAGTGTGGCATACGTCAGTATCATGCCACTGGTTATAGTTAGAGTTAAAGTGTGGCACACGTCAGTATCATGCCACTGGTTATAGCTAGAGTTAAAGTGTGGCACACGCCAGTATCATGCTATTGGTTATAGCTAGAGTTAAAGTGTGGCATACGTCAGTATCATGCCACTGGTTATAGTTAGAGTTAAAGTGTGGCACACGTCAGTATCATGCCACTGGTTATAGCTAGAGTTAAAGTGTGGCACACGCCAGTATCATGCTATTGGTTATAGCTAGAGTTAAAGTGTGGCACACGTCAGTATCATGCCACTGGTTATAGTTAGAGTTAAAGTGTGGCACACGTCAGTATCATGCCACTGGTTATAGCTAGAGTTAAAGTGTGGCACATGTCAGTATCATGCCACTGGTTATAGCTCGAGTTAAAAGGGGAGACAGTTGCATTTTTGGGGGGGGGAATGAGCTTTTTTCTGTTTTTTGTTTTTTTGTTGTGGTTACCACTTTATAACTCCATAGATTCTGTAAACTTCATGTTATGGACTTGATATATAGCTCAGATAGGTCACTCTTTGTGCTCTCTGTTGATACTAAAATATTTTTCATAAGTATAACTATAGCCAAGTTATGGAAGCTACATGTACAAGTGGAGGGACCCTAAAAAACCTGAATGCCTGAAACCTCCACATAAATATCTCCTGATTGCTAAGTGCTAAAGATTCAAATTAGCACCAGTGGCTAGAGGAAGCCCTACTCTATTCAATGAGTGTTTCAGTGTTATTTTAAGAGTTCATAGAGCAGAGGTTTAAAGATCGTAGAATCCTTCACAATGTCCCTCTTCTCAGCTCATTCGAGCATATTGGGGTAGTAGATGGTGAAGTGAATTGAACTTTAGTGTTGAAGATGATGTCCATAGCAACCATAAATATGTATACGCCCACACATGGACAAGCACCCGTAATTCAAATTTCCTGTGATGCCGCCAATGCGTCCTGATGACCCTTTCCAGATGACAATGCCTGCATCCAGCGAGAAGATTTTGCTGGTGGAGGAATTTCTTTCTTTGTTTCATTGTGACCAAGTCCAGTGGAAATCTAAACTCTGTGCTTTTCACACTCGTCTCGCAAGATAGACCCTTTACCACATTGCTACGCAGGAGAAGTTAGAGGTTTCGGTAAAGGATCTACATGTAAGTGACAACGACCTTCTCAATAATCAACTCGAATTTTACTCTCTTGACGTTTCATGCACCCAAAGTCAGGGGACCTCAGTCACACTTGTAATTGTGGGTCTAGGTACAGCCATGCCAAAGTTACATGCACCCAAAGTCAGGGGACCTCAGTCACACTTGTAATTGTGGGTCTAGGTACAGCCATGCCAAAGTTACATGCACCCAAAGTCAGGGGACCTCAGTCACACTTGTAATTGTGGGTCTAGGTACAGCCATGCCAAAGTTACATGCACCCAAAGTCAGGGGACCTCAGTCACACTTGTAATTGTGGGTCTAGGTACAGCCATGCCAAAGTTACATGCACCCAAAGTCAGGGGACCTCAGTCACACTTGTAATTGTGGGTCTAGGTACAGCCATGCCAAAGTTACATGCACCCAAAGTCAGGGGACCTCAGTCACACTTGTAATTGTGGGTCTAGGTACAGCCATGCCAAAGTTACATGCACCCAAAGTCAGGGGACCTCAGTCACACTTGTAATTGTGGGTCTAGGTACAGCCACACCAAAGTTAAATGCACCCAAAGATGAAGACCTCAGTCCCACAATTCAAGGTTACCAGGGACAGCTGAAACCTCGCAGTGTAGCTTATAAGGTCCAACACTGTAAATGCTGGTCGTTAAGCAAGAGTGCTCATAGCATCTTGTCAACAAGCAAATTGGCCTGTATGGCAATTTGCTGAGCTGACTTCATTAAAAATGAAGATTTATATATTTTGTGTTTAATTGAATTTTTTTTCTTTCCCAACGTTTCAACTAAATGACACATTTATACTCGCTGGCTTATTAGACTTTCAATAAACTCTCAGTTGACATAATAACATTATAATCACCTTCTCAATAATCAACTTCAAATTGTATTCTTCGACTAGATACTCTAGCCTTGATCAGGAATATTCCTGATGAAGACTAGAGCATCTAGTCGAAACGTCGAGTGAATACAATTTGAAGTTGTTATTGAGAAGATGATTATGATATAAGACTTGTCTGAATGCTCTATAATTTAAGACCTCAGTTTACCAGGTCAAGAATAAAGCACCAAGAACTCATCAGTTTGCAGCTGTGGTGAACAGTATATTGGCGAGATGATGAGGAGGAGTTTGGAGACCTGCATCAAGGAGCATAAAGACGCGTGCAAGAAGGGAGAACTTGAGAAGTCTGCTATCGCAGAGCATGCATGGAACAAACATCACCTAATCTTGTGTGAGGAGACATCGGAGATTGGTAAGAGCCAGAAGATGCTGGGAGCAGATGCTGGGAGTTGCTCGTGAAGAAGGCGCTGCACATCTGTCTATCTTATGTCTAAGGATCACCGCTTCGATCGAGGTGTAGGGGTGGAGCTTCCCTATTGCTTGTCTCGACTATCAAGGCTATGCACATGAAACCATGCCCATTGTTATTTTTCTATGTGTTACTGTGCTTATGCATTCTAGCGTCGAGACGAATCGTCTATCACGTGCATTTCGTGTGAAGTATGTTGCCATGGAGGGTGGATGAGTCGTGCTCATAAAAAAAAAAATTCCCTGATGAAGATGGAATCATTCGTCGGTTGAAACAATAGCAAAAATAACAAAGAGCTGATTATAAATTAACTCGTCGATTTTTTTTGTTGTGCAATCAGCCAAGCTGAAATAAGATTTCTTCCTGCATACATGTACTAATAGATATTTTAGTTCAATTATCCAGCAATGGGCAAATGCTTGATTGGGGGGGGAGGAAGAGAGGAGCCGGAGACAATTAATAATAATAATTATTATTATTATATTATTATTATTGTTGTTGTTGTTGTTGTTGTTGGTGGTGTTGTTGGTGTTGGTGTTGTTGTTGTTGTTATTGTATAATAGAGTAGTAGTAATGATGATGATAATAATAATAATTACAATAATACTAATAAAGAGTGGTGTGCTGTTGCTGTGTTTCCTTGAAATGAGCCCTTTACTTATCATTTCCAGTAATTCTTTCTTCTGCAGGCTGAATGTGATGGTCTAGCTGCTGTACAGAACATAATTTTACTCGCTTTCCCATATTTCCCTAGCTCTACATCCCTAGCTCTAGCAAAAGCCCTAGCCCTACATCCCTAGCCCTAGCAAGAGACCAAGCCCTACATCCCTAGCCCTAGCAAGAGCCCTAGCCCTACATCTCTAGCACTAGCAAGAGACCAAGCCATACATATCTAGCCCTAGCAAGAGCCCTAGCCCTACATCTCTAGCCCTAGCAAGAGCCCTAGCCCTACATCCCTATCTCTAGCAAGAGCCCTAGCCCTACATCCCTAGCCCTAGCAAGAGCCCTAGCCCTACATCCCTACTAGCAAGAGCCCAATCCCTACATCCCAAGAGCCCTAGCCCTACATCCCTAGCCCTAGCAAGAGCCCAAGCCCTACATCCCTAAGAGCCCTAGCTCTACATCCCTAGCTCTAGCAAGAGCCCTAGACATCCCTAGCTCTAGCAAGAGCCCTAGCCCTACATCCCTAGCCCTAGCAAGAGCTACATCCCTAGCTCTAGTAAGAGCCCTAGCCCTACATCCCTAGCCCTAGCAAGAGCCCAAGCCCTACATCCCTAGCTCTAGCAAGAGCCCTAGCCCTACATCCCTAGCTCTAGCAAGAGCCCTAGACATCCCTAGCAGAGCCCTAGCCCTACATCCCTAGCCCTAGCAAGAGCCCTACCCTACATCCCTAGCCCTAGCAAGAGCCCTACCCTACATCCCTAGCCCTAGCAAGAGCCATAGCCCTACATTCCTAGCTCTAGCAAGAGCCCTAGCCCTACATCCCTAGCTCTAGCAAGAGCCCTAGCCCTACATCCCTAGCCCTAGCAAGAGCCCTACCCTCTAGCCCTAGCAAGAGCCCTAGCTCTACATCCCTAGCTCTAGCAAGAGCCCTAACCCTAGCCCTAGCAAGAGCCCAAGCCCTACATCCCTAGCTCTAGCAAGAGCCCTAGCCACTCTCCTCCCCCATCTATCATGACCTGATAGTCATCGATGAAGCCTCACTGTATAACACGACCACCTCTGATGTGCCAGGAGAGAAGCCCTCCCTAGCTTGTTTCTCTCTCTCTCCATGTAGGTCAGTGTACTTGGCTGGTGTGTGGGCACAGTTGCCATGCAGTTCAGGAGACAGAGGAAGGAGAGTGAGAGACACAAGTACGTGGCGTGTCACATCCTTTATGGCCGGATATTTTCAAGGGGTTTAATATTTATGGTTTAATATCCAAGGTTTAATATCCATGGTTTAATATTCATGGTTTAATATCCATGGTTTAATATTCATGGTTTAATATTCATGGTTTGTTTAATATTCATGGTTTAATATCCATGGTTTAATATTCATGGTTTGTTTAATATTCATGGTTTAATATCCATGGTTTAATATCCATGGTTTAATATTCATGGTTTAATATTCATGGTTTAATATTCATGGTTTAATATCCATGGTTTAATATTCATGGTTTAATATTCATGGTTTAATATTCATGGTTTGTTTAATATTCATGGTTTAATATCCATGGTTTAATATTCATGGTTTAATATTCATGGTTTGTTTAATATTCATGGTTTAATATCCATGGTTTAATATTCATGGTTTAATATTCATGGTTTGTTTAATATTCATGGTTTAATATCCATGGTTTAATATTCATGGTTTAATATTCATGGTTTAATATTCATGGTTTAATATCCATGGTTTAATATTCATGGTTTAATATCCATGGTTTAATATCCATGGTTTAATATCCATGGTTTAATATCCATGGTTTAAAGTCCGTTTAATATTCATGGTTTAATATCCATGGTTTAATATCCATGGTTTAATATTCATGGTTTAATATCCATGGTTTAATATCCATGGTTTAATATCCATGGTTTAATATCCATGGTTTAATATCCATGGTTTAATATCCATGGTTTATCCATGGTTTAATATCCATGGTTTAATATCCATGGTTTAATATCCATGGTTTAATATTCATGGTTTAATATTCATGGTTTAATATTCATGGTTTAATATTCATGGTTTAATATTCATGGTTTAATATTCATGGTTTAATATCCATGGTTTAATATCCATGGTTTAATATCCATGGTTTAATATTCATGGTTTAATATTCATGGTTTAATATCCATGGTTTAATATCCATGGTTTAATATCCATGGTTTAATATTCATGGTTTAATATTCATGGTTTAATATTCATGGTTTAATATCCATGGTTTAATATTCATGGTTTAATATCCATGGTTTAATATTCATGGTTTAATATCCATGGTTTAATATCCATGGTTTAATATTCATGGTTTAATATCCATGGTTTAATATTCATGGTTTAATATCCATGGTTTAATATCCATGGTTTAATATCCATGGTTTAATATTCATGGTTTAATATTCATGGTTTAATATTCATGGTTTAATATTCATGGTTTAATATCCATGGTTTAATATAATATCCATGGTTTAATATCCATGGTTTAATATCCATGGTTTAATATCCATGGTTTAATATCCATGGTTTAATATTCATGGTTTAATATCCATGGTTTAATATCCATGGTTTAATATCCATGGTTTAATATTCATGGTTTAATATTCATGGTTTAATATCCATGGTTTAATATCCATGGTTTAATATCCATGGTTTAATATCCATGGTTTAATATCCATGGTTTAATATTCATGGTTTAATATCCATGGTTTAATATTCATGGTTTAATATTCATGGTTTAATATCCATGGTTTAATATTCATGGTTTAATATCCATGGTTTAATATTCATGGTTTAATATCCATGGTTTAATATCCATGGTTTAATATTCATGGTTTAATATCCATGGTTTAATATTCATGGTTTAATATCCATGGTTTAATATCCATGGTTTAATATTCATGGTTTAATATTCATGGTTTAATATTCATGGTTTAATATCCATGGTTTAATATCCATGGTTTAATATAATATCCATGGTTTAATATCCATGGTTTAATATCCATGGTTTAATATCCATGGTTTAATATCCATGGTTTAATATCCATGATTTAATATTCATGGTTTAATATCCATGATTTAATATTCATGGTTTAATATTCATGGTTTAATATTCATGGTTTAATATCCATGGTTTAATATCCATGGTTTAATATCCATGGTTTAATATAATATCCATGGTTTAATATCCATGGTTTAATATCCATGGTTTAATATCCATGGTTTAATATCCATGGTTTAATATCCATGGTTTAATATTCATGGTTTAATATCCATGGTTTAATATCCATGATTTAATATCCATGGTTTAATATTCATGGTTTAATATCCATGGTTTAATATCCATGGTTTAATATCCATGGTTTAATATCCATGATTTAATATTCATGGTTTAATATCCATGGTTTAATATCCATGATTTAATATTCATGGTTTAATATTCATGGTTTAATATTCATGGTTTAATATCCATGGTTTAATATTCATGGTTTAATATTCATGGTTTAATATTCATGGTTTAATATAATATCCATGGTTTAATATCCATGGTTTAATATCCATGGTTTAATGTCCATGGTTTAATGTCCATGGTTTAATATTCATGGTTTAATATCCATGGTTTAATGTCCATGGTTTAATGTCCATGGTTTAATATCCATGGTTTAATGTCCATGGTTTAATATCCATGGTTTAATGTCCATGGTTTAATATTCATGGTTTAATATTCATGGTTTATTTAATATCCATGGTTTAATATTCATGGTTTGTTTAATATTCATGGTTTGTTTAATATTCATGGTTTAATATCCATGGTTTAATATTCATGGTTTAATATTCATGGTTTAATATTCATGGTTTAATATTCATGGTTTAATATTCATGGTTTAATATCCATGGTTTAATATCCATGGTTTAATATCCATGGTTTAATATTCATGGTTTAATATCCATGGTTTAATATCCATGGTTTAACCGATTAAACGCCGTAAGCGCCATATGGCGCGAGACCTTACATCCTTCGCCACACAAAAATATATAAAATGAACCGTTACGAGCTAACAGCCCTGGTTGGGTTCTGCACATGCCTAGTAGACTAGAGAACGTCACAAAAATGATTATTTCCGGTTGATGCATCGTGCAACAAAAATCCTGCGGTTGAACGCCATTTTTGTTGGTCGAGCTTTTTTTTTTTAACTGCTCAAAGATGCTCTCCTGTGAGGACGTTATTTCTCAACTTTTAGCCGACGATTCTGGCGATTCTGGGTCAGATTCATTTGGGGAAGAAGGTGAAGACATCTATGCATACCGAGGAAACACTCTGGATCCAGTTGCTCTAAGAGAAGAGGCGTGCTTGGATGGACTTCTCGATTGTAAGTTTCTTCTAACCTTAGCGCTTCATAGCCTTTGTTTACCATAGTCAACTGAGAGTGTACTATTGCCAAATACTAGCTTATTCTGTTGGTATTCCAAATTCAGACAGGATAGTTATAGAAAAAAAGTTATAGCTAAGAGTGTAGGTTTGAGTTGTTGATTTTCATTTGAATTTGAATTTACAAATGTTGACCACAAACTTGATATATATATCTTGTTTTTCCCACCCTCCCCACTACTTTTCCTACAGCATCAGATGATGAGAGTGGAGATGAGGCATCTATGACTCCTTTTGTTACATTGGAGGATGAGGAAGCCTTGCCTGAAGTCTCTACAGGGTGTAGGAACACGACTGGTGCTGGAGTTATGCGAGGGAGAGGCGGGCGAGGGAGTACTGGCCGAGGGAGAGGCGGGCGAGGGAGTACTGGCCAAGGGTGAAGCAGCTCAAGTGGTAGTGGAGTCGTAAGTGTTGCTAGTGGTCCTCCAAAAGGTACTGGTAGTAGGCGGGCCAGAGGTTATAGGCGTGTGCGAGCATCTGGCACTGGTTCTGTCCGAGCATCTGGCACTGGTTCTGCCCAAGCATCTGGCACTGGTTCTAGGCTAACTGAGGTCACAGGTAAGTGGGAAATAAAGGAGCCAACTCCTTTGAAATTGGACTATACAGCAACAGCTGGTCCAACTTCTTCATTGCTTGGTGCATCAAGTACATTTTTAGATGCATTTTACTTTTTTTTAACTCTTGAAGTGTGGGAACTCCTAGTAGCAGAGACGAACAGTTACGTTTCTAGGATGGCTAGTCTCTCCAGGCCATGGGTAGATACTAATATAGAGGAAATGAAAGCTTTTGTAGGAATGTTGATAATAATGGGAGTTTCCACACTTCCATACTTAGAATTGTACTGGTCCACTAATCACTCGGATTTGTCTGGATCTTTGGTTCGTAAAGTAATGCCTAGGACTCGGTTTTTGGAGCTAATGCGTTATGTACATGTAAATTCTATTGATGGTTTGTTGGTTACAAAGGGTAACCTGAATTATGATCGGCTTTATAAGGTAAGGAAGTTATTAGATTTGATTACTCCTAAGTTTGAGAGTGAATATACTTTGCATCAAGAGCTTAGTATTGATGAAGCTATGATTCCCTTTCAAGGTAGGCTTGGCTTCAAACAGTATATGAAGGACAAACCAATAAAATGGGGGATAAAAGTGTTTGTCCTTTGTGATGCTAGGAATGGGTACATTTATCGGTTGCAGATTTATACAGGTAAGAACGTGGAAGTAGCTGATAAAACTGGTTTGTGTAGTAGAGTTGTTTTAGATTTGTTAGAAGGATTAGAACATAAGAACTTCCATGTGTACATGGACAATTATTATACTAGTCCTAATTTATTTCAAACGCTTACAAGTAAAGGCTTTGGTGCATGTGGTACAGCTAGGTATACTAGGAGGAACTTTCCTCCAGATTTAGTAACAAAAGCTTCGATTAGAAATAGAGGTTATTATGATTATAGGTCTAATGGTGCACTCCTGGCTTTAGTTTGGGTAGATAAACGGTCAATCTACATGATAACTAATATACATCCCGCGGAAAATAATTTAGTACCTCCTACTGTAAAAAGGCGCAAAATTGATGGTTCTAGAGAGGATCTGCCATGTCCCCCATGTTTGCCTGATTATCAGTCATTCATGAGAGGTGTGGACAGAGCAGATCAGAGAATAGGCTACTATAATTTGGGTAGAAAGTCTAGGAGATGGTGGAAAAGGGTTTTTTCGTATTTGATAGAAGCTTGTTTATTGAATTCATTTATTTTGTTTTCTTCTGTCCGAGCTCCAATATCAGTAAGGAAGGGTAATTATCTAGAAGCTAGGATTGTTCTAGCTAAATCTTTGATTGGTTCTTTCTCTTCTCGGCAGCGTGCAGGTCAACGTTGTAGTCATGCAAATAGTCAGCTAGATCGCCTCAATTTAAAACTAGGTCATTTCCCACAGTGCTGTGCAAAGAAGCGCTGTGTAGTTTGCATTTGTAAAGGTTACAGGCATGAGGCAAGGTCCCAGTGTTGTTTTTGTAAGGTTCCTTTGTGTGGTGGATCAACAGGCCGTGACTGTTTTCGTAAATACCATACCTTGGTGGACTATCAGTAATGTTTATGCACCCCCTGCTCCTTTCTGTGCTTCTCTCTTGTTCCCTGCTCCTTCGTCTACTTCTCTCTTGTTCCCTGCCCCTTCGTCTACTTCTCTCGTTCCCTGTCCCTTCGTCTACTTCTCTCGTCTCTCCAGTATTCAAGTGTTATTCTTATCCTGGTATCTCATGTTTGTGTAGAATAAAAACATGGTGAAATATCATGCCGGAGACCAAGCAAGCTATACCCAAGACTGAGCAAGTTCTACTCTACCCGTGACAGCAAGACCGGAGCTCTACCCAAGACACTCCCTTACATAATTGTGTTTTATATTATGGTTTTATTCTAGTATGTGTTAGCATTTTCACTCTCTTATAATTTGTTTTTTGTATTATTATTTGTTAGCATTTTGATGGGGAAAACAACCCACTGGCTTTGCATATGGTAGAGGGTTTGTAAATAGATGCTCCATCTTGTGTTGGCATTATAATGTGTGTATAATAGTGTGAAAATATGAAAATATTCACCCCCAAGAAGATGACAAGGTTTTATAATGCTGGTTAGTTCTGCCCAGTTGGTAAGGAAGGCTCGATTTTTTTACAGGAAGTAGAGCTATCATGTGGCTTAATATGACCCAAGTTTCATGGGTGGAGTCCCTGCAGAACGGAAGATATAAAAATAATAAGTAAAATACCTCGTTAATTCATGAATAATTTGCCCGCGGGTACTAGGAATACGGCGTGTAATCGGTTAATATCCATGGTTTAATATCCATGGTTTATCCATGGTTTAATATCCATGGTTTAATATTCATGGTTTAATATTCATGGTTTAATATTCATGGTTTAATATCCATGGTTTAATATCCATGGTTTAATATTCATGGTTTAATATTCATGGTTTAATATTCATGGTTTAATATCCATGGTTTAATATCCATGGTTTAATATCCATGGTTTAATATCCATGGTTTAATATCCATGGTTTAATATCCATGGTTTAATATTCATGGTTTAATATCCATGGTTTAATATTCATGGTTTAATATTCATGGTTTAATATCCATGGTTTAATATTCATGGTTTAATATCCATGGTTTAATATTCATGGTTTAATATCCATGGTTTAATATCCATGGTTTAATATTCTTGGTTTAATATCCATGGTTTAATATTCATGGTTTAATATCCATGGTTTAATATCCATGGTTTAATATTCATGGTTTAATATTCATGGTTTAATATTCATGGTTTAATATCCATGGTTTAATATCCATGGTTTAATATAATATCCATGGTTTAATATCCATGGTTTAATATCCATGGTTTAATATCCATGGTTTAATATCCATGATTTAATATTCATGGTTTAATATTCATGGTTTAATATCCATGGTTTAATATCCATGGTTTAATATCCATGGTTTAATATCCATGGTTTAATATAATATCCATGGTTTAATATCCATGGTTTAATATCCATGGTTTAATATCCATGATTTAATATTCATGGTTTAATATCCATGGTTTAATATCCATGATTTAATATTCATGTTTAATATTCATGGTTTAATATCCATGGGTTAATATCCATGGTTTAATATCCATGGTTTAATATTCATGGTTTAATATCCATGGTTTAATATCCATGGTTTAATATCCATGGTTTAATATCCATGGTTTAATATTCATGTTTAATATTCATGGTTTAATATCCATGGGTTAATATCCATGGTTTAATATCCATGGTTTAATATCCATGGTTTAATATCCATGGTTTAATATCCATGGTTTAATATCCATGGTTTAATATCCATGGTTTAATATCCATGGTTTAATATCCATGGTTTAATATCCATGATTTAATATCCATGATTTAATATTCATGGTTTAATATCCATGGTTTAATATTCATGGTTTAATATTCATGGTTTAATATTCATGGTTTAATATCCATGGTTTAATATCCATGGTTTAATATCCATGGTTTAATATAATATCCATGGTTTAATATCCATGGTTTAATATCCATGGTTTAATATCCATGGTTTAATATCCATGGTTTAATATCCATGATTTAATATTCATGGTTTAATATCCATGGTTTAATATCCATGATTTAATATCCATGGTTTAATATTCATGGTTTAATATCCATGGTTTAATATCCATGGTTTAATATCCATGGTTTAATATCCATGGTTTAATATCCATGATTTAATATTCATGGTTTAATATCCATGGTTTAATATCCATGATTTAATATTCATGGTTTAATATTCATGGTTTAATATTCATGGTTTAATATCCATGGTTTAATATTCATGGTTTAATATTCATTGTTTAATATAATATCCATGGTTTAATATCCATGGTTTAATATCCATGGTTTAATGTCCATGGTTTAATGTCCATGGTTTAATATTCATGGTTTAATATCCATGGTTTAATGTCCATGGTTTAATGTCCATGGTTTAATGTCCATGGTTTAATGTCCATGGTTTAATATCCATGGTTTAATATCCATGGTTTAATATCCATGGTTTAATATCCATGGTTTAATATCCATGGTTTAATATCCATGGCTTAATAGCCATGGTTTAATATCCATGGTTTAATATCCATGGTTTAATATCCATGGTTTAATATCCATGGTTTAATATCCATGGTTTAATATCCATGGTTTAATATCCATGGTTTAATATCCATGATTTAATATTCATGGTTTAATATCCATGGTTTAATATCCATGATTTAATATCCATGGTTTAATATTCATGGTTTAATATCCATGGTTTAATATCCATGGTTTAATATCCATGGTTTAATATTCATGGTTTAATATCCATGGTTTAATATCCATGATTTAATATTCATGGTTTAATATCCATGGTTTAATATCCATGGTTTAATATCCATGATTTAATATTCATGGTTTAATATTCATGGTTTAATATTCATGGTTTAATATCCATGGTTTAATATTCATGGTTTAATAATCATGGTTTAATATAATATCCATGGTTTAATATCCATGGTTTAATATCCATGGTTTAATATTCATGGTTTAACATCCATGGTTTAATGTCCATGGTTTAATGTCCATGGTTTAATGTCCATGGTTTAATATTCATGGTTTAATATCCATGGTTTAATATCCATGGTTTAATATCCATGGTTTAATATCCATGGTTTAATATCCATGGTTTAATATCCATGGTTTAATATTCATGGTTTAATATTCATGGTTTAATATCCATGGTTTAATATCCATGGTTTAATATTCATGGTTTAATATCCATGGTTTAATATCCATGATTTAATATTCATGGTTTAATATCCATGGTTTAATATCCATGGTTTAATATTCTTGGTTTAATATCCATGGTTTAATATTCATGGTTTAATATCCATGGTTTAATATTCATGGTTTAATATCCATGGTTTAATATTCATAGTTTAATATCCATGGTTTAATATCCATGGTTTAATATCCATGGTTTAATATCCATGGTTTAATATCCATGGTTTAATATCCATGGTTTAATATTCATGGTTTAATATCCATGGTTTAATATTCATGGTTTAATATCCATGGTTTAATATTCATGGTTTAATATCCATGGTTTAATATTCATGGTTTAATATCCATGGTTTAATATTCATGGTTTAATATCCATGGTTTAATATTCATGGTTTAATATCCATGGTTTAATATCCATGGTTTAATATTCATGGGTTTAATATCCATTGTTTAATATTCATGGTTTAATATCCATGGTTTAATATTCATGGTTTAATATTCATGGTTTAATATCCATGGTTTAATATTCATGGTTTAATATTCATGGTTGGATATTAAACCTCGTGGGTTTGACAGTTTAGAATCCAATTCACAAAAATGTACGAAAGAGAAAGCAGAGCAGGGCGTGGTTTACACTAGACACTGCCAGGGGTGTGGCTTACACTAGACGCTGCCCAGGGCATGGCTTACACTAGACACTGCCCAGGGTGTGACTTACACTAGACATTTTCCAATTCACGAACATTTCCCTCACAAATTCCTCTGTTAGTCTACCAGCTAATTTAAATCCTCAATAAAACTCCCCGCCGTGCAATATTACTTTCTTGAACAGTTAAATGGAGATTGACTCACTATGAATATCATGGCTTCATGCCATACAGGAACTGTGATCTATTGTCAAAGAATTTGACCTAGTTATTGTCTCGTAGTACTGTTGAGCATTGCATTACATCATGCCACACTGCATTACATTAAGTTACATTACAAGACATATGTAGATCATGACAGTCTTCACTTATTAAAAAAAAAAGTACATAATAGATTACACTTAGTTACTTTACGTTACTGCATTACTTTTCTTTACTTATTTGATTACACTGTGTTACTTTGCTCAATTTATTAGATTACACTTCATAACTTGAATCACTTATATGTTAACACTGCATTACATTAATTAGATTTTACTGCATTAATTGCAATTGCACTGACACTGCCTGACATTGTATAATTATTTTTGTTGTTGTTGACTCTTTGAATTGTAGGTGCCAGCTACTTCAGAAGGAACCCGGCTAGCCGACATCGGCTCATGGATTGGCTGTCCCGAGATGTTGAGGTCCTGCTGGGTCGAGAGCACGTCCAGTTCATGAACCAGCTTGTCTTCTCCATCATTGACAAGTTAGTCAGGCTCCATTCTGCTCGTTAACCAGCTTGCCCTCTCCATCATTGATGAGTTAGTCAGGCTCCCTTCAGCTCATGAACCAGCTTGCCCTCTCCATCATTGATGAGTTAGTCAGCCTCTCATGAACCAGCTTGCCCTCTCCATCATTGATGAGTTAGTCAGCCTCTCATGAACCAGCTTGCCCTCTCCATCATTGACAAGTTAGTCAGGCTCCATTCTGCTCGTTAACCAGCTTGCCCTCTCCATCATTGATGAGTTAGTCAGGCTCCCTTCAGCTCATGAACCAGCTTGCCCTCTCCATCATTGATGAGTTAGTCAGCCTCTCATGAACCAGCTTGCCCTCTCCATCATTGATGAGTTAGTCAGCCTCCCTTCAGCTCATGAACCAGCTTGCCCTCTCCATCATTGATGAGTTAGTCAGGCTCCCTTCAGCTCATGAACCAGCTTGCCCTCTCCACCATTGATGAGTTAGTCAGGCTCCCTTCAGCTCATGAACCAGCTTGCCCTCTCCATCATTGATGAGTTAGTCAGGCTCCCTTCAGCTCATGAACCAGCTTGCCCTCTCCATCATTGATGAGTTAGTCAGCCTCTCATGAACCAGCTTGCCCTCTCCATCATTGATGAGTTAGTCAGCCTCTCATGAACCAGCTTGCCCTCTCCATCATTGATGAGTTAGTCAGCCTCCCTTCAGCTCATGAACCAGCTTGCCCTCTCCATCATTGATGAGTTAGTCAGGCTCCCTTCAGCTCATGAACCAGCTTGCCCTCTCCATCATTGATGAGTTAGTCAGCCTCCCTACTGCTCATGAACCAGCCAGTCCTCTCCAGCATTGATGAGTTAGTCAGCCTCTCATGAACCAGCTTGCCCTCTCCATCATTGATGAGTTAGTCAGCCTCCCTTCAGCTCATGAACCAGCTTGCCCTCTCCATCATTGATGAGTTAGTCAGGCTCCCTTCAGCTCATGAACCAGCTTGCCCTCTCCATCATTGATGAGTTAGTCAGCCTCCCTTCTGCTCATGAACCAGCTTGCCCTCTCCATCATTGATGAGTTAGTCAGCCTCCCTACTGCTCATGAACCAGCCAGTCCTCTCCAGCATTGATGAGTTAGTCAGCCTCCCTGCTTGTTTCCTCTAGCAGTGACCTTTGATTTGCGGGTATTACTATGTACCCCTAGGTCATCTTCAATTTAGTAACCTCCCAACTGCCTTGTTTAGTAGCCTCCCCTTCCCCTGGTTTAGTAGCCCCCTTTCACCTTGTTTAGTAGCCTCCCATCTCCCTTGTTTAGTAGTCCATTTCCTTGTTTAGTAGCTTCCATCTCACAGTCTAATCTACCTTGTATAGTAGCCTCCCTTTATACTTTAGTAGTCTCCCTTCTTTTGGGGGCCTCCCATGTTTTGTTTAGTAACCTCCCATTTCCCTTGCTTTTAGTATCCTCCCTTGTTTAGTAACATCCCTTCTCCCTTGTTTAGTAGCCTCCCTCCCTCGTTTTTGTTTAGTAGTCTCCCATCTCCATTGTTTAGTTGCCTTCCTAGATCCCTTGTTTAGTAGCCTCCTACCTCCCTTGTTTAGTAGCTGCCCCTCCCTTGTTTTGTTTAGTAGTCTCCCATCGCCATTGTTGCTTCTCATCTTCCTTGTTTAGTAGTATTCCTTCTCCCTCATTTAGAATCCTCCCTCTCCCTTGATTAGTAACCTCCCATTTCCCTTGTTTAGTAGCCTCTCCTCTCCCTCGTTTCTTAGCCTCCGTAGCCTCCCACTTCCTTTATTTAGTAGCCTCCCACCTCCCTTGTATAGTAGCCCCCCACCTCCCTTGTATAGTAGCCTCCCACCTCCCTTGTATAGTAGCCTCCCACCTCCCTTGTATAGTAGCCTCCCACCTCCCTTGTTTAGTAGCCTCCCACCTCCCTTGTATAGTAGCCTCCCACCTCCCTTGTTTAGTAGCCTCCCACCTCCCTTGTTTAGTAGCCTCCCACCTCCCTTGTATAGTAGCCTCCCACCTCCCTTGTATAGTAGCCCCCCACCTCCCTTGTATAGTAGCCTCCCACCTCCCTTGTTTAGTAGCCTCCCACCTCCCTTGTATAGTAGCCTCCCACCTCCCTTGTTTAGTAGCCTCCCACCTCCCTTGTTTAGTAGCCTCCCACCTCCCTTGTATAGTAGCCTCCCACCTCCCTTGTATAGTAGCCCCCCACCTCCCTTGTATAGTAGCCTCCCACCTCCCTTGTTTAGTAGCCTCCCACCTCCCTTGTTTAGTAGCCTCCACCTCCCTTGTTTAGTAGCCTCCCACCTCCCTTGTATAGTAGCCTCCCACCTCCCTTGTTTAGTAGCCTCCCACCTCCCTTGTTTAGTAGCCTCCACCTCCCTTGTATAGTAGCCTCCACCTCCCTTGTTTAGTAGCCTCCCACCTCCCTTGTATAGTAGCCTCCCACCTCCCTTGTTTAGTAGCCTCCCACCTCCCTTGTATAGTAGCCTCCCACCTCCCTTGTTTAGTAGCCTCCCACCTCCCTTGTATAGTAGCCTCCCACTTCCCTTGTATAGTAGCCTCCCACCTCCCTTGTATAGTAGCCTCCCACCTCCCTTGTATAGTAGCCTCCCACCTCCCTTGTTTAGTAGCCTCCCACCTCCCTTGTTTAGTAGCCTCCCACCTCCCTTGTATAGTAGCCCCACACCTCCCTTGTATAGTAGCCTCCCACCTCCCTTGTATAGTAGCCTCCCACCTCCCTTGTTTAGTAGCCTCCCACCTCCCTTGTTTAGTAGCCTCCACCTCCCTTGTTTAGTAGCCTCCCACCTCCCTTATTTAGTAGCCTCCCACATACCCTGTTTAGTAGCCTCCCACCTCCCTTGTTTAGTAGCCTCCACCTCCCTTGTTTAGTAGCCTCCCACCTCCCTTGTTTAGTAGCCTCCCACCTCCCTTGTTTAGAAGATATGACTAATAAGAATTCGTGAGGGGGATATTTGTGGACTGCATAGCACAGAACTACTTGTATTGCATTCTAGCTTGTGCCCCCACAACGAATATTCACCCCCTGAAAATTCTCCCCCCCCACTGTGGTATGTACTCTGCTTGCTGTTCAGGGTGGACTTGGGAGATGAGGCGTTTGCTGCTCACCTGCAGCCATTTCTGAATGATAAGACGGTTCATTTTATGCACGAGTTGATCTCCTTTGCCAAATCTCCGTATGACATGATAGCGTACGATGCAAGGGTGATTTACGATTGGCCGCCAGGCCATCCACTAAGGAACAGACCACACCCTGTTAGCTGCACTTCCGGTTAGTATTCTGTGTAAGTGTGTGTGTGTGTGTGGTTTAGCATTGGGAGTCTGTGTGTGTGTATGTCTGTGTATTGTGTGTGTGAGTAGTGTGTTTATATGGTGTGTGTGTCGTGTGTTGTATGGAGTGTGATTGTGTGTTGTGTGTGTGTGTGTAGTGTGTTGGATGGTGTGTGTATGTGTGTTTTTATGGTGTGTGTGTTGGATGGTGTGTGTATGTGTGTTTTTATGGTGTGTGTGTTGTGTGGTGACTGTGTTTGTACTGTGTGGTGTGTGTATGTGTTTTTTATGGTGTGTATATGTGTGTAGTGTGTTGTATGGAGTGTTTGTGGGTGTGTGTGTAGTGTTTTGGATGGTGTGTGTATGTGTGTTTTTATGGTGTGTGTGTGTTGTGTGGTGACTGTGTTTGTACTGTGTGGTGTGTGTGTGTGTAAGTGTGTGTGTATATACGTGTGCATGTGTGTGTGTATCTGTGCTATATGTTGCACCTATGTACCAAACCTTCTTCACATGGACATTTTCTAACCCTTTCAATTTAATCCGTGTCGACGTAGGTTAGCTAACCTGGTTTTAATCCAGCTTTGGTGCTAGCCCGCAGCCAGTTAAGCTAAAACCCGGCTTGGAATCAGAGTTATGTAGAGGCCTGGTGTCGACATGGTTTAAGTGCACCCGAGTATAAGTCTCATCCTCAATTCTAGTACCACTTTGCTGGGGTTTTTTCCAGCTTAACTGATGCATAATGTATGAAAATAATCACACACGAGCAGGCTACGTGCTGTATCCGTGGACTCCCAAGAAGTCAGGTGTTATGCGTAGTGTCGAGACAAAGTGTGTTACCTCTGTCAGGTCCAAAACTCCCTTGTTAGATTCAGACATAGTGGAAGAGAGAGAGAGAGCCTGGGGCAAAGTGACCTGTGAACCCTGTACATGCCAAGTCCTGGTGCTGCATGGTTACCTGTTTTCGGCCAGAGTAGACTGAAGAATTGCCATTCCTCACCGACGGTTCTACCACCATGGATGATTGCTTCCTGATCATGAAAGGACAGACAGTTGCATAATAATTCACACAATAAAAAATACTTCTCGATCACGTAGGGTAGGGCTTGGTCGTTTTGCCCCAGCCATAGCCCTAGCCCTAGCCCTAGCCCTAGACACAGCCCTAGACACCAGAAGCAAAAAATGGCTGTGTGTTTGTTTCGGTTCTTCTTTGTCGTCCTTGTCGTCAGAGAATGGGTTGCCAGAATCTTTTCGATTGTCTAGTTTATAGGTAAGCCGTGCAACTTCTGTCACTCTTTCAGCTGCCACCTCTCCTCTGCTTTAGCAGTGAACGTCGCCATCATCCGTCACCACTGAGATCCCACAGGTATTGAATGCTAGACTGACTGTGCATGGGCATGTGTGGTGCGAACACACGCTGCGATGACAACACCCTATCATTGGACTTCGTACATAAGCAGGCAAACACTATTCAATGGTGAATACGATTGCAAAGTGACGGCGATTCGAGGAAATATGTTACCATGCAGACACCAGGACCCATGCCACTTAGTTACTCAAGGAATAGGAGGACAGCCTCTAAAATTCTCTTGGCAGTTCTATACGGGTAGGCATGTGCTCCCTCCCGGCCCATCCACTCTCCCGGCCCATCCGCTCTCCCGGCCCATCCACTCTCCCGGCCCATCCACTCTCCCGGTCCATCCACTCTCCCGGCCCATCCACTCTCCCGCTGCCTTCAACCAGTGCCGTGCCGCTACTCTCAAGGGTTTCCTGCTCTCTCCTTGTCTATTCACTATGCACACGCCTTCTTCTATGTGCTTTCACCTGGCACCTTGCTATCAATCTCCAGAGCTTCTCTATTCTCTCTGTGCAATTCTAGACGACGTTGTCTTTTCTTCCTCCCTTTCCCCCCATTGGTCTGTGCTCCTCCTCGTCCTGTTCCTCACATTTCTCTCGGTAGTGTAGCTGTTTCGTGCAGGGACCACCAGATTGGGTGGTGCTAGGATTTCGAGTAGCACCCTTTGGCAAGCTCTGCTCGTGCCGAATCATTAGCTCATGGCCGCGGAGGAAACCAAGTAACACTTGGACTCACTGACTCTTCCCACGCTTTGTCTCGGCAGCTTTAGCTAGCTGTAGGTGAGAAGATGTGTTAACTGACGGACTAATAAACTGGCCATCACCCCTGCAGAGACTCTCACCCCGCAGAGACTCTCACACCGCAGAGACTCTCACCCCTGCAGAGACTCTCACCCCACAGAGACTCTCACCCCGCAAAGACTCTCACCCCCGCAGAGACTCTCACCCACGCAGAGACTCTTACCCCGCAGAGACTCTCACCCTGCAGAGACTCTCACCCCGCAGAGACTCTCACCCCTGCAGAGACTCTCTCCCTGCAGAGACTCTCACCCCCGCAGAGACTCTCACCCCACAGAGACTCTCCCCCCGCAGAGACTCTCACCCCTGCAGAGACTCTGTGATATATTTTCTCTCGTAATTAATGCTAGAAGCCACTAATAATAATTGACATCACACATGTAGCACCTACAATAACACGCTTCAAATAAGGCACCATATTAGCTGTTATAAGGAAACAGCTTGAAAAACTGCATGAAGCATACGCAAGTGTTTCCCCGGGCTGCCGCTTGATTCTGGGCTGAGTGCACTTCCCCTCGCACTTTATTCTGACTGGCCCTGGAGGAGGAGGACACTTACAGTTGGCCACGTGGGAAAGTATTAATTGCCATACATATGCTCCACCTGTAATTAAATAATGCACTTATGTTAGATAAGAAGGAGAAGGCACTCACATGTTTTGTTGAACATTGTTTGCTTTGCTGATAGTTCCTGCAGTGTTTGTGGATACTCTGACAGTGCTGGTGGGCTAATCTTGCCATTGTGGCAGCAGTTCAGGGCCTCCATATTAAACCTTGAAGCATCACAATTGCTGGCACAGTGTGGACAAGCCCCCAGCTAGAAGCTTGCATTGCTAGACTTCCACTTATACATCTTCTCGCTAGTCTCTGCCTTTCTCTGCTCAGCTCTCTCTAGACATTCCTTTCCTCGTGTGATAATGCTTTTCTTCTTTCTCTTTCCAGTTTCCTGTTAGATACAGTGATAATTGCTCTTACATCTTCATAATCAGTCCTCGACCTGTCTCTACGCTGAAGTAGCTCTATCTCAGTCTTGTGGCATTTCTGGCAGTTGCTACATAATGCCTGCATATGCTCAGTAGTGGGACACATACACACATACAGCCAAGCATATTATATTAAATAATAATACAATTTCAAGTTGATTATTGAGATTTAATTGTAGGAGTAGTATAGTAGTAGTACAGTAGTATAGTAGTAGTAGTAGTATAGTAGTAGTACAGTAGTAGTATAGTAGTGGTAGTTGTAGTAGTATAGTAGTAGTAGATGTAGTAGTAGTATAGTATAGTAGTAGTAGTATAGTAATAATGATAATGATATGCTTAGGTCAGGTGACACGAGAACAGTCGGGCTCTCAATATATTATAGTATTTTGTTTTATGTGCATTTGAACTAGCTACATGTACGAGTGTATCTTTGTAGCTTAATTTGGGGCATAATTTTCACTCTATTTTCCTACTACTATACTACTACTACTACTACTATACTACTACTACTATACTATTAGTACTACTACTATATTACTACTATACTACTGTATTACTTTACTACCATATTACATACTACTACTGCTACTATTATACTACTACTATACCACTACTATACTACACTATACTACTACTATACTACTACTACTGCTGCTATTCTACTACTACTGCTATTACTATAGTACTACTACTACTACTATACTACTAAAACTACTATAACTATACTACTACTGCTATACTACTACTATACTACACTATACTACAACTACTATACTACTATTACTACTACTACTACTGCTATACTACTACTACTACTACTATACTACTACTACTATTCTACTACTACTATACTACTACTACTATTCTACTACTACTGCTATACTACTATTAGTTATAATGATGATGACTAGTAAAGCTTGCTTTCCTTGCTTTACCTCTGATGTCATCATGATGTGACGACCCCAAAGGGAAGGAAAAATAAAAAATGGTGATGATAATAGTATTGTCAGTGGAATATAATCTTTTTAGGTGTCTCTTAAATCCATTACTGGATTGAAAGTGCTGGATTGAAAGTGCTGGATTGAAAGTACTGGATTGAAAGTGCTGGATTGAAAGTACTGGATTGAAAGTGCTGGATTGAAAGTGCTGGATTGAAAGTGCTGGATTGAAAGTGCTGGATTGAAAGTACTGGATTGAAAGTACTGGATTGAAAGTGCTGGATTGAAAGTTCTGGATTGAAAGTGCTGGATTGAAAGTGCTGGATTGAAAATGATGGATTGAAAGTGCTGGATTGGAAGTACTAGATTGGAAGTACTGGATTGAAAGTGCTGGATTGAAAGTGCTGGATTGGAAGTACTGGATTGAAAGTGCTGGATTGAAAGTACTGGATTGAAAATGATGGATTGAAAATGATGGATTGAAAGTACTGGATTGGAAGTACTGGATTGAAAGTACTGGATTGAAAATGATGGATTGAAAATGATGGATTGAAAGTACTGGATTGAATCTCAGAAGGTAGCCAGTTCTAAAGTGAAATAGCTTGTGGAAAGAATGAGTACATGAATGGATGTCCTAGTGGGTGTGTCCTAGTGGGTGTGTCCTAGTGGGTGTGGTTGACAGGGTTGCTTGGTGATTGGGCAGCTTCCTGTGTCTGTTCACCTCTGCACTCTAGCGGGGCACGCACACAATGCACTCGCCCCGCGTAGTAACTGCACCAGGAGGCGGAGTTTTATGATCTCCCTCCTCACTTGAAGACTGCGTAGGCCAGACCAGGACAACAGGATCATATAATCTTCATCCCAACTTCCAGGTGCCATCCGTTAAGAGAAAATCATCGTACTTAGTCCTGCAGTGTTCAGTACAGCGTGGATCCCATGCTGGAGTTGTGCACTTAAAATAGGGGGCAAGCAAAAGTTTTGTAAAGTGAAGCAAAGTCTGCTGACATGAATTCTAGTTTAGAGATGGCAAGTACCCAATAGATAACTACAAGTTTAAACAGCTTTGTAACTTCCTCGAGCAATTAGGGCGTGCGGGGGGGGGGGGGGGGGGGGGGGGGGGGGGTTATTAGGGTCTTGGTTTGTTGTTGTCCCATCTCTGGCTAGCTTTGCCTGCTAGCTGGTAAAGGAAGACCTTCAGCTAATGCCATGTAGTCTGTTCTCACTTGCACAGCTGCCAGGCCAGTCTAGCTTCGAATTTATGCCGGGCATTTTCTCGATCGTTCTCTTCAAGTTCACGACCATTCCCGGTTCACATAGGGCCCACGTTATTTAAGACAGTGTACCATTCTTATTTCTTACGGGCGAACGTATGGTGAATACATACATACGCCCAAGACTTCCATCTCACTCTCCTACTGCCACTCACCAATGGCTGACTGTGCACCATGGTGAAGTTATGGAGCTCTCGAGAAGGAATAACTTTTTTCAATGGAATGACACTCTTGTCATGAATTCCACTTGACCGACACTGACTTCGCACGAGAAACACACAAGTGGTCAAGTGTGAAGCAAGATGGATAATTAAAGTGCAATGTCGAAGTGCCCATCAAAGTTGGCACATTCCATATTTTTCCAAGTGTCAGATTTTGCAATTTTGACCTTTAGCCCCCGCCCCCGCCTTATTGGAAATAAATACTCTATGAAAATTATAATTCCAAATTATTGGTATGCGATCACCAATGGTACAATTGGCAAGGTCAGACAGAGCTCACTTTTAGCCGCTGCTTTCAAGACTCTGGCTAGAATCTAGACAGTGATAATCTTCAAGATCTTGTTCTATCTCCCCCCCCCCCCCCCCCCCCACACACACACACACCACACCACACACTTACCTTGTGTAAAATATGTCCCTTTGTCTACCAGAAGCCTTTGTCTACCAGAAGGCTCTAAACTTGATGCATTGCAACAACAATCCGTTTCTCAATTCCACGCACTCTCTCAGCCAAAAACCTGAAAATCGGTAAAAGGTTCTCAATTTCATAAACATGCTTAAGTAGTTAAAAGCAACAGACCTTCACTACAACCAGGGAACTACTTATGATGCACGTGTCTGTGTGTATGTATTGATAGGCATGCATGTCTACTAAACACGGTCAATAATAACATGTTTGTGTGAACAAAAGAAGCATGGACTTTGTACTTTCCACCTCATGTTAGGACTTATGTCTGTAGGCATGTTCTTGTTGGGTGAAGTGATTTTTGCTGAGAATTTGGTGCCTTCACCGTATCACATAGTGCATACTATGCCTGTCTGGATGGTTATTCACCCTGTCATAGTGTCATGTAGTAGGCACACTAGCCTATGCCTGTCTGGATGGTTATTCACCCTGTCATAGTGTCATGTAGTAGGCACACTAGCCTATGTCTGTCTGGATGGTTATTCACCCTGTCATAGTGTCATGTAGTAGGCACACACTAGCCTATGCCTGTCTGGGTGGTTATTCACCCTGTCATAGTGTCATGTAGTAGGCACATTAGACTATGCCTGTCTGGATGGTTATTCACCCTGTCATAGTGTCATGTAGTAGGCACACTAGCCTATGCCTGTCTGGATGGTTATTCACCCTGTCATAGTGTCATGTAGTAGGCACACTAGCCTATGCCTGTCTGGATGGTTATTCACCCTGTCATAGTGTCATGTAGTAGGCACACACTAGCCTATGCCTGTCTGGATGGTTATTCACCCTGTCATAGTGTCATGTAGTAGGCACACTAGCCTATGCCTGTCTGGATGGTTATTCACCCTGTCATAGTGTCATGTAGTAGGCACACTAGCTATGCCTCTCTGGATGGTTATTCACCCTGTCATAGTGTCATGTAGTAGGCACACACTAGCCTATGCCTGTCTGGATGGTTATTCACCCTGTCATAGTGTCATGTAGTAGGCACACACTAGCCTATGCCTGTCTGGATGGTTATTCACCCTGTCATAGTGTCATGTAGTAGGCACACACTAGCCTATGCCTGTCTGGATGGTTATTCACCCTGTCATAGTGTCATGTAGTAGGCACACACTAGCCTATGTCTGTCTGGATGGTTATTCACCCTGTCATAGTGTCATGTAGTAGGCACACACTAGCCTATGCCTGTCTGGATGGTTATTCACCCTGTCATAGTGTCATGTAGTAGGCACACACTAGCCTATGCCTGTCTGGATGGTTATTCACCCTGTCATAGTGTCATGTAGTAGGCACACACTAGCCTATGCCTGTCTGGATGGTTATTCACCCTGTCATAGTGTCATGTAGTAGGCACACTAGAGTATGCCTGTCTGGATGGTTATTCACCCTGTCATAGTGTCATGTAGTAGGCACACACTAGCCTATGCCTGTCTGGATGGTTATTCACCCTGTCATAGTGTCATGTAGTAGGCACACTAGAGTATGTATGTCTGGATGGTTATTCACCCTGTCATAGTGTCATGTAGTAGGCACACTAGACTACATGTATGTCTGTCTGGATGACCTACTCATCATTCACCCTGCCATAAGTGTGTCATCGTTTTCCTTCTCTAAAGATACACACACTTGCAAATACATGCTTTCACATGGACACACACACACACACACACACACTTACACACACACACACTTACACACACACTTACACAAACACTACACACACACACTTACACATACACTTACACACACATACACATGCTCACACACATGTATGCACACATACCCAGGCAAACATCACGTAATATGTGCACACATACACACCACTTACAGGTCATTGTGCTGGGCGTAGACCGTGTCTCTCCAAACAAGAAGTGGACATGAACCAGAAGATCTTTCGGGAGCTGACGTCAACATGCTTCAGTGATGACAGTCCTGATTCCAGCCCCTTGCAGTTTTGCTCAAGTCCTATCATCATCCATGGCTCCAGCTCGGAGGACGAAGTCTCAGCTACTCACGTACGAAGATACAGAGAGCACCTCCCCTCCCCCCTCACCCCCAGTGTACTCTGTGTCCTTGAAGTGTTTATTATAGCCACTCCCCCTCTCTCTTCTTATGACTCTTCCAGCGTACAATGAGAGGAAGTAGTAGCAGAAGTAGTAATAGTAGTAGTAGCAGCAGCGGCAGCAGTATAGTAGTAGAGCAGTGGTATTAGTAGTATAGTAGTAGTAGCAGTAGTAGTAGTGTAGTAGCAACAGTAGCACAGTAGTAGTAGTAGCAGTAGTAGCAACAGTAGTAGTATAGTAATAGTTGTAGTAGTAGAGGTAGAATAGTAGCAATAAATAGATAATTATGTAGTACGATTTTGCCACAAAATACTTTGTGGTCAACAATTATAATTAACACTTAAAACTGATTTGCATTTCCTCATATTTGCATGTAGTAAACATGTTAAGGATATTGCCTATCATTTTACCTGTAGGACTCCCACCTCCCTGGAACTCGTGCAGTGACTGAGATTTCGCAGCGGGGACCCAGACCACTGAATCCACCCACGCAGGGTAACAGAAGCTCTGTTGAGGATGAAGAAACAAATTCTCCCGTTGAGAACCGTTCTGCGGCAAGCCCTACTGTTCCTCCAGCCTCTCTCTTAGAAGTCGGAAGGCCGACTGTTTTAGAAACACGAAATGCAAGTCGTCTCGAGCCACAGGTGTTGGCGAGTGAAGTTAACGAATCGCTGGATGTGATTGAGATTTTCGTAGGTGCAGCCAACATGGAGATGCAGTCCAGTTTTACTGGAATGTCGTCGTCTATGACGCAGGAGGAGGGAAAGTCAGCAATGGAAAGTGGTTTGTCGGGAAGGCCATTAGACGTGAAACTTGGTTGTGGAGAAGGGGATTCAGAAAGGCCTGCAGTGACACGTTATGGAATTAAGGACGATTCGTCTGTAAAGTCTCCTAGGCTTGAGAAGCGGTATAGAAACCGCTCGAAGGATCGAAGAAGAAGCAGTGATGTGGATAACCTCCACTACCATCACAATCACCATCACCACCATGATCGCCGGAGAACAGTTAGTCGCAGTCCTCCACACAGAAGAAAAATGACAGAAAGTCGGAAAGGGAAGAGTAGTGGTCGTGGAGAGAGACGAAGTCCTAGTGAGTCGTCCGAGAGAGACCGGAAATCAGCACAGCGTAAGCAGAGGGTGGTCGAGGAAGGCTCTGAGAAAGATGACCGACGAGAGAGGGGACACAAATCTGCGATGTACCCGGACAAATTGGAGACCACATCAACAAAAGAGGCTGGAAGAAATCAAAGGTTGTCATCATGTACGTCCATTAGTACAGAATCTGGGGGCGAATACCGTCATCGACAGCACCACCATCACCAACGCAAACATAACAAAGAGAAGAGGAAGAAGAGAATGAAGGGTAAAAAAGCTTCCAAGAAAAAATTGATTGCTGATCATGGTAAAGCAAGCAGAAACTTGAGTTTGGAAAGTGACCAGCACAAACATGATTCCAGTGTCTCTCGAACTGCTGTCAATATGAGCCGAGGCAAGGACCATGTGACTCAAGAGGATCTTTTAAACGAGACACATGCCATTGAGGAAGGCATTAGAAGTGGTAAGCTCAAGATTCTGAAAAGTTCGTTGAGAAAAGAGAGGATCGAACTTCTACACAGGCATAAGCAGGGCACATCCACAGGGGATGGAACTGGGGGTGGAGCTGACATGTGCTTGGATGAAGTTTTACGGGCAAGGTTGGCAGAGCTGGATGAAGAGATTGTAACTGAAAAAAGGCAGCTGCTTCTGGTTATGAAGAGAATGGAAGAGAGGAACTTTAACTGAAAAGTATTATGCAATAAAAACATGATTTTGTTTGTTTTTCTGGTATTTTAATTATACGTCACGTGAATCAATTCTTTCATGCCAGCTGACACCTGCGAGTTTTTATATTTTTAGTAGTTGCTATACTTCCAGCGCTGGCTGGAGTTTGTTTGTCGGCCAAGTCTTGTCGCAGCTGCCCCGCATGCTTTAAGAGAATTCTACCTGACCTTACTAGTTCCAATGACTACCTTCCCGCGCAGCCCGTCGTTAGAGAGACCTGCAGAAGGTAGGGAGAATGGTGAGTCGATAAACGCAACAGTAAAATTTGCAGGGTACGGTTGTAGCGTAGGTCTCGGTTACTCAGCGAGGTATCTTACTTTCGTAGCTAGTGGGACTTGTTTCCTATATGCACACGTGATGAACAGTTAGTTGGAGTGCAGCTCGGTTTGTTTTCATTGTAGGCTGGTGTTATCAGCAGAGGTGTTCATTTTGCATCTTGTAGCGGAATGATTATTGGGGGTGGAGCTAGACATTTGTTGCATGCACTAGAGTGATTGGGGCTGGCTGAGTGCTACTGCACTTCAACAGGGAGCACTGGTTCAACATTACATTGGGTTGAGCAGAGGTTGAAGTAGGTTGACAATAGCTTTATGGAGACATACTGGACCAACACCACACTGGGTGGAGGCAGGTTGAAGGAGGTTGATAAAAGCTCTGGCGACACACACTGGACCAACATCACACTGGGTAGAGGCAGGTTGAAGTAGGTTAATAAAAGCTCTATGGCGACACACTGGATTTAATCATACACTGGGTTGAAGTATATGGTGTGGTGAGTGAGTACCAGTGAGTGTGCGTCCTCGGAGCATAGGTACTCGAACAGGATTGAAACTAATCATGTGCACCCATATGCACAATTGTTTCTAGTACCCCTGTGTTTTACCCTTCAGGAGCTACAGTGGTAATATGGTTTACTTGAGAGTTTTCGAAGCTTATAGGTTGTTACTATAGGCTACAGGTGTGTTAGCTGCATCTGAAATTGAAATTGCATCTGAAATGAGTCTGGAGCAAACAAAAAATTTCACGCTTACTCTCACGCGTACTGGTGTTGTCATGGTTACCTTTGTTATTATTATTAGCCTAGTGCTTTATCTGGTTGCTTATTAAAAATGATATAGTCGAGCCCAACACTTGCTCTATCAAAACTTTTTTGTGTGTATCTTTTGTTTTCCTGGTTTTAACTGCTAAAGACAAGCCACAAAGAGAGGGGACTGTGCTGTGGGCGTGAGTGTCTTGGTTGCATGAATCGGAACACTTTTTGGATTGCCATTCAGAGACCTAAGCACCATTTCAAACAGGACTGGAACAAAAACTAGAATTAAAAAATAAATTTCAAGGTGGTATTATTGGTGTGTTTGTGGCCCAGTACTGTGGACACGAAAAGCCTTAATCCTGCCCACAGTTAGTTGAAGCAAGTTAGCCAATGGTTCTGTGTCTAATTATAGGGATGTCAGATGCAAATTGTAAGAATTATGGATGGATCTTAACTTCATCCTTACTTTGTTGCGTGCACATGGTACAATCCTCTGCCATTTTTGGTGGAGTGTTCTCCAACCAACTCTTAAATTAATAAATATAAAAATAAAAGATTATTATTGCTGTAGAGTCGGGAATTCAGTTCAGTCTTCGTATTTTGCCAAAGTGCGCAGTCGCTGAGCAGCCTCTTTGCAAGACAATTATTTTTTTAACTCGTCTTTTCTGTAGACTCGCATGATTTCCAGCGTGGTGGTTGCAGCGTGTTGGAAACCTCTCTTGCCTATTTCAATGGTGGCCAACATTAGACCTTGCTCTGGAGATTATTTCGCGCATGCACATTGACTCCTCCCTCTAACTCCACCCACTGGTTGACTCGGAATCCTAGATTAGTGCATTGAGCTTCTTAATTCTCCGGGCAATTCCGTTGCTTGGAAGACGGCTGCAGTATCTTGCAGCTCTCAAAATATGCATGATCCTTGTGGTTGTATGTGTGCGTGCATGTGTGTGTGCATGAGTCTTAGCTTGGCCCTAATGCATGATAACATGTAATTAATATCCATGATAACATGTAATTAATATCCATGACTGTTTAGGATTCTCAAACGTTGCTTTTGTCTCCTGGCTGTGATATTAACCAAGTGTTTTTGCATTCCAATATGGCCAGTGCATTGACCAAGCAAGGCACACTTGCATTCCATGTTCACGAAACTAGGAAAAGGAGATGATGTCGTCTTCTCACTCTGACCTTTGGCTATAGCTACTCACCCAACTGAGTGAATCAACAGCGCCGCTTGCAGCAGAGGGTTTTTTCCCACCTTTTTCGCAGCCTTGTCGTTCAGCGTGCTTCCCAAATCAGAGGCGGGGGGGGGGGGGGGGGACTAGGGAGATCTTTTGGGGGCGGTGGGCGGTGGGGATTAAAAAAAACGTGTGCTGCAATGAATTGCAGGTGTAGGAACAGTGATGATAAATTTGGCAGCTCGAGCTTCCTATACAAATTACGATGACGGAAAATTCTCCCGAAATACTTAGGAAGGATTATATCACAATGACAATTTTCTGAATCGCAACGAATGACAGGACAATGGTCTTCCTCAACTGGAAACACGTTTGTTTGTTGGCAAGAAGTTGGTCATTCCTCGGACGGTCGAAGGATCTCCCACAGCACCACTGGAGGAACATTGAAGAAACCTTGGTTACTGGTACTTGAACCATTGATGGAGTTGAAGGGATATGTATGAAACGATGAAATGTGCTTGTAAACACTGACGGTGAAGACTTATGCGATTTATAACCCCAGCACCTACTGGAAGCCAAATAATGCTGACTCGGCAGAGTTTGGTACTGGGTAAAGCTTCTTCAATTCATGGCACTGTTGTGTGCGTGGAATGGAGTGCGTGGAATGGAATGGAATTTTATATTTTACGTGCGGTGCTATACATATTTTTATTATTGGCAGTTTGATGCTGGGCTTGTGGAGTACAAGTAGTGATACGTCCACCGCCTGTATACCTAAGAGAGGTCATTCAATACCTAAGAACATTCTTGAATCATACACACACGAACACACACGAACACATGATCAGTGACGGGGTACGGTTACCCCTTGGCCTCGTGCTCCACATCGTAGGATGGATCGGCCCCCCGGTGAATAGCCTGGAGAGAGCTATTGGGTCACTGTCGGTACAAATGAAGTGCTGGCACGCAGAGTAGCATGTGGTTGTTAAGAGCTCTCCCCCAAGAAAGAGAAATTTGACAAGAAGTACATAACTTACATCTCTGTCTACAAATTGCTCCCCCCAGGCAGCCTTTGATGACCCCATAACAACATCCTCCCTTTTCCAAGACATTCACCGGATACCTCCCCCCCCCCCCCCCCCATTTTATTCTAGGTTGCTATAAAAGCCAGATGCGTAGAGGAGACTGTGATAGTTATGTGTCCATTTAAATGGGAGGGTGGGGTGGGTGGGAACGTGGGGATTTTTTGTCTGGTAATACAGAACACAAGTTCCCCTCAAGTTAGGACGGGACACACACAGTTTGCTTGTTAATACAGCTTCATCCTGGAGAGTGAGGAAGAACGAAGTGAAGGACCTTCCGGAATATTATTTTTTTGTTGACCAGGCAGATAATTCAGATTGATAATTGAATAGGTGAATATAAGATTATATTATTGTTAGCACATATACATTTAGAAAAGGAGTTCGGAGGGCGCAACAAGCATCTCGCCTACAAAAAATATTTTATTAATTTTTTTAAAATCCTGTAAGCAACTCGTTACCGTGCCATCATCCTGTAGGTGATATAAAGTGAAAGAGGTACTGTTGAGCCACAACATCTGTTGATACAAACATGGCACATATATGCATGTCCAAATTGGCTTGATGCGTAGTGACCCACTGTAGTAAGCTTGTGAGAGCTGAAGCTTAAGTCTCCTATCGAGTCCTACGATGCATGCTGGGCCTTGTGGCCAGCCTGTTTGTAAAAGGAACTTACTTACAAATGAGTAGCCTTGCAATGGAGTAGGGCTTCACAGCAGCTTTTGATTTGCACACAAACATCTCCTAATCGGGGCATCAACCACTAAAAGGCCCTGATGACGCGCACCATTTGGAACACAACCTCTTCATTGGTTGTAGTTAAACTGTTACACATTCATATATGCATACATACACACATACATACACGACTAAACGCATACACACATACATACACATACTGCATTACACATACATACACTACATACACACATATACATGCATAACACATGTACACTTACATACATGCATACACACATTATACATACATGCATGCATACTACTATACTCACTGGCATTCGGAGTTTGGTTTAAGTTTGGTAAGTCTGTTTGACCTCACAGGCTCTACCTCCAGATATACACATGTATACATGCATGCATACATACCTACACACATGCATGCATGCATGCATACACCTACATCCTTACATGCATGCATACACACCTACAGACATACACACATACATACCCACACATACATACACACACAAACACATACATACACACACAAACACATACATACAAACATTATTCACACATGCATGCATGCATGGAGGAGGAGATGTTGTAGGAGGAGATGTTGTAGGAGGAGGAGATGTTGTAGGAGGAGATGTTGTAGGAGGAGATGTTGTAGGGAGGAGGAGATGTTGTAGGAGGAGATGTTGT
Source organism: Cladorhizidae sp. MBARI D1340-BT2 (assembly GCA_028752905.1). Classification (NCBI taxonomy): domain Eukaryota; kingdom Metazoa; phylum Porifera; class Demospongiae; order Poecilosclerida; family Cladorhizidae; species Cladorhizidae sp. MBARI D1340-BT2. The sequence continues at coordinate 39,794,729 of JAQNBH010000011.1, forward strand.
AGGAGGAGATGTTGTAGGGAGGAGGAGATGTTGTAGGAGGAGATGTTGTAGGAGGAGATGTTGTAGGGAGGAGGAGATGTTGTAGGAGGAGATGTTGTAGGAGGAGATGTTGTAGGGAGGAGGAGATGTTGTAGGAGGAGGAGATGTTGTAGGAGGAGATGTTGTAGGAGGAGATGTTGTAGGAGGAGATGTTGTAGGGAGGAGGAGATGTTGTAGGAGGAGGAGATGTTGTAGGGAGGAGGGGATGTTGTAGGCATGCATGCATGCAATAGTCAGCACTAGGGACAGGACATTGGCTTTGGCTACAGTTAGCACTGATCTTGGGTTGGTCTAGTGCTTCCTCTATCTGTAGATACCATACGATTGGGTTAAATGTCAGGCTTGTATTAGTATCTAAATTGAAGACAAGACCTATAAATAGCATATAGGTACATGTCAGGATAGATTGCGTACTGTAGGATATCAAAGAAGAACTCTTGGGTCACCACAATCCATCATGCTTATTGGCCCATCCTCTCCCCTGCCCCTCGTCCAACTCTCTTCCATGCACGTCTATTAAGCGTAGAACAATGCTGGCCGGCATGGTAAAGACCTGGTTCTACAAATGTGGCCCAGCTCATTGTACACACGTGCGCCGAAATGCACATACCCAGCCTCTCCTGTCAGCTTGATATTAACTTTAGGGCCAGGGAGATTTGGCACACTAGAGTCCGAGATCAGAGTCCTGAAGACGGCTGATGATTATTAATGTAATGCGAGCCTATGAGTGCTGGTCTCTAGACATCTGTGCCGTGTCATGATTCAGTGGTGCTGTGGATCTGGGCTCTAGACATCTGTGCCGTGTCATGATTCAGTGGTGCTGTGGATCTGGGCTCTAGACATCTGTGCCGTGTCATGATTCAGTGGTGCTGTGGATCTGGGCTCTAGATATCTGTGCTGTGTTGATGATTCAGTGGTGCTGTGGATCTGGGCTCTAGGCATCTGTGCTGTGTTGATGATTCAGTGGTGCTGTGGATCTGGGCTCTAGACATCTGTGCCGTGTTGGATGATTCAGTGGTGCTGTGGATCTGGGCTCTAGACATCTGTGCCGTGTCATGATTCAGTGGTGCTGTGGATCTGGGCTCTAGGCATCTGTGCTGTGTTGATGATTCAGTGGTGCTGTGGATCTGGGCTCTAGACATCTGTGCCGTGTTGGATGATTCAGTGGTGTTGTGGATCTGGGCTCTAGACATCTGTGCCGTGTTGGATGATTCAGTGGTGTTGTGGATCTGGGCTCTAGGCATCTGTGCTGTGTTGATGATTCAGTGGTGCTGTGGATCTGGGCTCTAGGCATCTGTGCCGTGTTGGATGATTCAGTGGTGCTGTGGATCTGGGCTCTAGATATCTGTGCTGTGTTGGATGATTCAGTGGTGCTGTGGATCTGGGCTCTAGACATCTGTGCCGTGTCATGATTCAGTGGTGCTGTGGATCTGGGCTCTAGACATCTGTGCCGTGTCATGATTCAGTGGTGCTGTGGATCTGGGCTCTAGGCATCTGTGCTATGTTGATGATTCAGTGGTGCTGTGGATCTGGGCTCTAGACATCTGTGCCGTGTTGGATGATTCAGTGGTGTTGTGGATCTGGGCTCTAGACATCTGTGCCGTGTTGGATGATTCAGTGGTGTTGTGGATCTGGGCTCTAGGCATCTGTGCTGTGTTGATGATTCAGTGGTGCTGTGGATCTGGGCTCTAGATAGGCATCTGTGCCGTGTTGGATGATTCAGTGGTGCTGTGGATCTGGGCTCTAGTGTGCTGTGTTGGATGATTCAGTGGTGCTGTGGATCTGGGCTCTAGACATCTGTGCCGTGTTGGATGATTCAGTGGTGCTGTGGATCTGGGCTCTAGGCATCTGTGCCGTGTTGGATGATTCAGTGGTGTTGTGGATCTGGGCTCTAGGCATCTGTGCCGTGTTGGATGATTCAGTGGTGTTGTGGATCTGGGCTCTAGGCATCTGTGCCGTGTTGGGTGATTCAGTGGTGTTGTGGATCTGGGCTCTAGACATCTGTGCCGTGTTGGATGATTCAGTGGTGCTGTGGATCTGGGCTCTAGATATCTGTGCTGTGTTGGATGATTCAGTGGTGCTGTGGATCTGGGCTCTAGACATCTGTGCCGTGTCATGATTCAGTGGTGCTGTGGATCTGGGCTCTAGGCATCTGTGCTGTGTTGATGATTCAGTGGTGCTGTGGATCTGGGCTCTAGACATCTGTGCCGTGTTGGATGATTCAGTGGTGTTGTGGATCTGGGCTCTAGACATCTGTGCCGTGTTGGATGATTCAGTGGTGTTGTGGATCTGGGCTCTAGGCATCTGTGCTGTGTTGATGATTCAGTGGTGCTGTGGATCTGGGCTCTAGGCATCTGTGCCGTGTTGGATGATTCAGTGGTGCTGTGGATCTGGGCTCTAGATATCTGTGCTGTGTTGGATGATTCAGTGGTGCTGTGGATCTGGGCTCTAGACATCTGTGCCGTGTCATGATTCAGTGGTGCTGTGGATCTGGGCTCTAGACATCTGTGCCGTGTCATGATTCAGTGGTGCTGTGGATCTGGGCTCTAGGCATCTGTGCTATGTTGATGATTCAGTGGTGCTGTGGATCTGGGCTCTAGACATCTGTGCCGTGTTGGATGATTCAGTGGTGTTGTGGATCTGGGCTCTAGACATCTGTGCCGTGTTGGATGATTCAGTGGTGTTGTGGATCTGGGCTCTAGGCATCTGTGCTGTGTTGATGATTCAGTGGTGCTGTGGATCTGGGCTCTAGATAGGCATCTGTGCCGTGTTGGATGATTCAGTGGTGCTGTGGATCTGGGCTCTAGTGTGCTGTGTTGGATGATTCAGTGGTGCTGTGGATCTGGGCTCTAGACATCTGTGCCGTGTTGGATGATTCAGTGGTGCTGTGGATCTGGGCTCTAGGCATCTGTGCCGTGTTGGATGATTCAGTGGTGTTGTGGATCTGGGCTCTAGGCATCTGTGCCGTGTTGGATGATTCAGTGGTGTTGTGGATCTGGGCTCTAGGCATCTGTGCCGTGTTGGGTGATTCAGTGGTGTTGTGGATCTGGGCTCTAGACATCTGTGCCGTGTTGGATGATTCAGTGGTGCTGTGGATCTGGGCTCTAGATATCTGTGCTGTGTTGGATGATTCAGTGGTGCTGTGGATCTGGGCTCTAGACATCTGTGCCGTGTTGGATGATTCAGTGGTGCTGTGGATCTGGGCTCTAGGCATCTGTGCCGTGTTGGATGATTCAGTGGTGCTGTGGATCTGGGCTCTAGGCATCTGTGCCGTGTTGGATGATTCAGTGGTGTTGTGGATCTGGGCTCTAGGCATCTGTGCCGTGTTGGATGATTCAGTGGTGTTGTGGATCTGGGCTCTAGGCATCTGTGCCGTGTTGGATGATTCAGTGGTGTTGTGGATCTGGGCTCTAGGCATCTGTGCCGTGTTGGATGGTTGAGTGGTGCAGTAGACGATTTCCGTGTCATTCGTGGCTGTTCAAAGTTGTTGTCCACCTAATTATTAACCCCAATTTGCCCGAATAGACGAGAATTATCAAACAAAAATAGCTCTAGGCCAAATCCTAGCCGCTAGTCCTGGCCCTTATGTCTAGCCCTGCTGTGCGTGTGTGGATGCGTGCGTGTGTGGATGCGTGCGTGTGTGGATGCGTGCGTGTGTGGATGTGTGTGTGTGTGGATGTGTGTGTGTGTGGATGCGTGTGTGTGTGGATGCGTGTGTGTGGATGCATGTGTGTGGATGCGTGTGTGTGTGGATGTGTGTGTGTGTGTGGATGTGTGTGTGTGTGTGTGTGTGGATGCGTGTGTGTGTGTGTGTGGATGTGTGTGTGTGTGGATGCGTGTGTGTGTGTGGAAGTGTGTGTGTGTGTGAGTGAGCTTGTGGGTGCACATACCTATAGATGTGTTGGTGCTGATTTAATTTGTGTAAATGTTATCAGGAATTTTATTCCTTTCCCATTCAAGTGCACTCTCTAGAAGTGTGTGCTGCAGGAGGAGAGGGAAAAACAGGAAAAAGATTCACAAGCCACATTCAAATCGCTATGTGATGTGTGTGTGTGTGCGTGTGTGTGTGTGTCTGTACCTATTATATTTCCACTGAACTCTCAAGTGTTTGTGTAGATGAGCTATTGTCAACCTTGTTTTCCAACCTGCCTCCACCCAGTGTGGTGTTATCCCAGTGTGTGCCCCCATAGAGCTATTGTCAACCTACTTCAACCTCCCTTCAACCCACTGTGATGTTGATCCAGTATGTGTCCCCATAGAGCTGTTGTCAACCTACTTCAACTTCCCTCCACCCAGTGTGATGTTGATCCAGTTTGTGTCCCCATAGAGCTGTTGTCAACCTACTTCAACCTGCCTGAACCCAGTGTGATGTTGATCCGGTATGTGTCCCCATAGAGCTGTTGTCAACCTACTTCAACTTCCCTCCACCCAGTGTGATGTTGATCCAGTATGTGTCCCCATAGAGCTGTTGTCAACCTACTTCAACCTGCTTCAACCCAGTGTGATGTTGGTCCAGTATGTGTCCCCATAGAGCTGTTGTCAACCTACTTCAACCTGCTTCAACCCAGTGTGATGTTGGTCCAGTATGTGTCCCCATAGAGCTGTTGGCAACCTATTTCAACCTGCCTCAACCCAGTGTAATGTTGATCCAGTATGTGTCCCCATAGAGCTGTTGTCAACCTACTTCAACCTGCTTCAACCCAGTGTAATGTTGATCCAGTATGTGTCCCCATAGAGCTGTTGTCAATCTACTTCAACCTGCTTCAACCCAGTGTAATGTTGATCCAGTTTGTGTCCCCATAGAGCTGTTGTTAGCCTAATTCAACCTGCCTCAACCCAGTTGGACGTTGATCCAGTGTGTGTGTCCAGTTGTCAACCTACTTCAGCCCATCTTATTTACATATCCCATAGTGGTGATGGTCCAGGCTGTCTTCAAAAGGTCAAAACAACATGATGTGTGCATGACTTCCCCGCATGAGAATGCACATCCAATTTCCTAAGTGCCTCTGTAGAGCTTCCTAAGCAATAATCTGCCACTGCTCATTCGTGCAGTCTGTGCCGTCTGGTTCTCAACTCCATACAAAATTTTCCCTTGCGTGTAGCAACTTTGGAAGTGGGAGGTGAGGGGTTGGGGAGGGAGGGATGATGGGGGGGGGGGGGGGGATGGGGGAGAGGTGGTATATAGTAGGGATGTACATGTAATACATCTATTGACAATCCTCATCATCCATGCAATCCTAAGTTAAGAGTTGTTGTCCACCTAATCTTAGCAATAACTGGCAGGAAAGACTTTGAACTAGCCACTAGCCTAGGTGGGGGAGAACTTTGAATTAACCCTAGGCCTTATCCTAGCAGCAAAGAACTTTTAACTAGCCATAGTCCTAGCCTAGCCTAGGAAAGACTTTGAACTAGCCATAGTCCTAGCCTAGCCTAGGAAAGACTTTGAACTAGCCATAGTCCTAGCCTAGCCGACTTTGAACTAGCCATAGTCCTAGCCTAGGTGGGAAAGACTTCATAGTCCTAGCCTAGCCTAGGAAAGACTTTGAACTAGCCATAGTCCTAGCCTAGCCTAGGAAAGACTTTGAACTAGCCATAGTCCTAGCCTAGTCTAGGAAAGACTTTGAACTAGCCATAGTCTTAGCCTAGCCTAGGAAAGACTTTGAACTAGCCATAGTCTTAGCCTAGCCATAGTCCTAGCCTAGCCATAGTCCTAGCCTAGCCTAGGAAAGACTTTGAACTAGCCATAGTCCTAGCCTAGTCTAGGAAAGACTTTGAACTAGCCATAGTCCTAGCCTAGCCTAGGAAAGACTTTCAACTAGCCATAGTCCTAGCCTAGGTGGGAAAGACTTTGAACTAGCCGTAGTCCTAGCCTAGCCTAGGAAAGACTTTGAACTAGCCATAGTCCTAGCCTAGCCTAGGAAAGACTTTGAACTAGCCATAGTCCTAGCCTAGCCGACTTTGAACTAGCCATAGTCCTAGCCTAGGTGGGAAAGACTTCATAGTCCTAGCCTAGCCTAGGAAAGACTTTGAACTAGCCATAGTCTTAGCCTAGCCTAGGAAAGACTTTGAACTAGCCATAGTCCTAGCCTAGTCTAGGAAAGACTTTGAACTAGCCATAGTCCTAGAAAAGACTTTGAACTAGCCATAGTGCCTAGGAAAGACTTTGAACTAGCCATAGTCTAGCCTAGCCTACGAAAGACTTTGAACTAGCCATAGTCCTAGCCTAGCCTAGGAAAGACTTTGAACTAGCCATAGTCCTAGCCTAGGTGGGAAAGAACTTATAACTAGCCTAGGCAGGAAAGAAGTTTGAACTACCCCTAGTCTAGGTGGGAGAGAACTTTGAACTAACTGTATCCCTTGCTTAGGCAGGAAAGAACTTTGAATAGCTCTAGCCTAGGCAGGAAAGATTTTAAGCTCCCTAGCCTTAGCCTGGGCAGGAAAGAACTTTGAACTAGAGGTAACCCTTGCCAAGTATAACTGTAGGTGGGAGAGAAGGCCATCATGTACAGAAGCTGAGGTTGCCAATGGCGTTACTGGATGCCTCGTCTACATCGCATGTATGCTGCCATACTGAAGTGCACTAATACTTGAGAACACTGCATGGAGAGATGTTCTCAAGGGGGGTGCAGATGGTAACTGCCTGAAGAATCTGCGCTCAGTGCTCTGTTGCTCTTTGTCGAACCTATTTGTGACTTAGAGTCCCAACTGTGAGAACCTAGGTTTGAACCCATTAAAAATACCCAATAAGTATACAACGTGGTTGCTGAGGTGATGACATACATAGGTCTAATAGGACTGCTCTAGGACTAGAGCCACAGGAAAGAGTATTCCTTAGGACTGTAGGTTGTTTTAGAGGTATCTAGGGATATTACAATGACCTTCTCAATAATCAACTTGAATTTTTACTCTCGCGACGTTTGGACTAGACGCTAGAGTCTTCATCAGGAATATAGTTGATTATTGAGAAGGTCATTGTAATTTCGTAATGTCAACTGAGAGTTTGATGAGAGTTTATCTAGGGATAGTTCCAAGTGTCTTGGGTCATTGTTCCTATGCGGGACAGATTTGGTGCCATTGACAATCTGACTTATTTCCTTATTGGTCATTCCGTAATAATCCTACCTCTCCTGCGGGACCTGAATTCACTTTGTTTGGCCCTGGTGGGGTAATACCACTCCACACCTCATTCCTAAGCCTATCTTTTAAACTTATAAAAATTAATTTGCTTTTCTGAAGTCTATTACAATTCTATTATTTTCTTTCTTCTCATTTGTTGAGTTAAGGTCAAATCTTATGACTTTGTGATTGTTGGTTGCTTTGACTCACTTTTTAAAATGTCGGATGACAGACCTCTCCTAAAGCAAAGTTCATATGAGGAGTGGATAAGGATATGCCAGCTCTATCCTATTAACCCTTTCACTTCTGGTGACGCCATCTCCGCTAAAATTCATAGCAGCTTCTTTGCTGCCTAGATGATGCTCTCGCAGCTGATAGCTTTCAAAAAGACTCCCAGCATGTCTTGAATCTTTCTCTAGTGTATAAATAGCATATGTGAAGAAGTCCTTGAAATTCATCCTCCAGGACTAAGATATCCATGGATCTATCTCTGTTGTTTTCTCTTGGCATGCACTTGAGAATACATGAGGTCCATTGTAGCTACCAACTCTGTAAATGCTCTGATACACATCCATAATTACTCAGTTTCTTGATTGTTAATTATCCGGTGTGTAATTTTGTTGATGGTGCAAACAAGCTAATTTAAGCAGAACAAATGACCCGTGCTCCTTCTGTTGTGTGCGTAGAGTTCTTGCTTCTGTGCCAGGACCTTGAAGGAGGCTGTGGCTGACACTACATGGGTACAGTCGACAATAGCAACAAGATGTGGAACGTGTTGATATGTGTAGCGGTCAACAAGGAAACAAGTTGAAAGAAGTGTTTGAAGGTCCTGCTATCCCGGAAGCTCTGAGTTTGGACTCTGTAGAACTCTTGACTTGTGCAGTCCTCCGCCACTCGTTTATAATATACCAGAAACAAACAAACAAACAAACACTTGAGATTATGTTCAACAACACAACAACAACAACTGTATTGGATTGACCTGAAAGGAAACAGAGCTCCTATGATGGTAGAGGGTCATCAAATGGGTGTGGTCTATATTAGAAGCACGGTCTTGTTTTCTTTCTCGTTGTCAAACCAACACAGCTGTTTGTTTCTAAAACTGTTTGTTTCTATTGTTTCTAAAATTAAAAAAAATGTTCTCATCTCGATGTATATATATATATAAATATATATACAGGAAGTAATTAGTGAAGTACAAGTCTACTGGGATGCCCCTCCCCCAAACAATGGACCACAATTTTCATCAGTTAGTGCGTCAAACAATTTTAACCCCTCTTCCCCCCCAAAAAATCCCCCCCCCCCCAAAAAAATAACAACACAAAACAACACTTTATCTGTGATTTGAGACGGAAAAAATTACCTTTGACTGAAAACCCCCCCCCCCCCCTAGCTTTAATTATCACTCATTAGTTCCCAAGACACTTGTGTGTGCGGACAGACTGTGAGCCACGCACAAGTGGACATCTCTCTGGCTTCTTACCACACTCCCAGGAAAGGAAAGAGGCAACCAAGTGCATACATTTTTTGTCGTACAGCTTGGCTTCCCTAAATCATGTGTGGGAGAGCCCTTATGTAATTGTGCTGATGTGTAGCCACTAATATATAAACGTGTTGTGGGGAGCTTCACTTCCTGAGCTGTGGCAGCTGCTGTGCTTGCTGCAACACCGCACCACCGTCCATACCCTTAACCGTCAGATTCTTACGAATACCTTGTGATGGTCTATCATTCCAAACTTTTAAATAGCTCTTGCACGCTCTTCGGGAGAATCTTGAAAAATAGCTGCTGAAAATTTGTATGACATTGCCTCTTGTGTTGGTGATGGCCGAGTTTCCTGCTTGGCTCCTCCCTAGACTTGAGCAAGATTGGTGACTTGCAGCTGCTGCTTGATCACCATAAGCTTCCACCTCTCTGGTGCAGAGAGCTGCACTCCACTCCCACCAGCATGCTCCATGGAGGCCCATCTCAAAAGCCCACAAACTGTGTGTATGATTTACATTGGGTCTGGAGTGTGTGAGAGTATTAATCTCAGGATGGCACTTCCTGTAGTATACTAGAGACTTCTTGTAGTATACTAGACAACATTCTTTGACCTGCAAATAGGTTCAATGAAGAGCTATCTCTCTATTCTCTATGCAACACCATGGACACACAAATACCCCCCCCCCTCCCCCCTTCCAGTTCTGTACAAGGAACCCCAGGTTCTGGTTTCCAGGTATGAAGACCCCTGGATACCCACTTCCCCTCTCTCCCTTTCTGTCACAACTCTCTCTATAGCTACGGAGCACTATCATGTTCCTCCCTCCAAATTATACAGCCCCTCTCCCCCCATTATAGCCACTCCCATTATAGCTCCTCCCCATTATAGCTCCTCCCCATTATAGCTCCTCCCCATTATACCTTCCCCATTAAGCTCCTCTGCATTATAGCCCCTCCCCTTTATAATCCCCATTGTTAATCCCCTCTCACATTCTAGCCCCTCCCCTATTATGGCCACTCCCCATTATAGCCACCCTCATTATAGCCCCTCCCCCATCATAGCCCCCTCTCCTCATCATAGCCCTCTCTCCCATCATAGCCCTCTCTCCATTATAGCCCTCTCTCCATTATAGCCCTAGTCCACTATAGCCCCCCCTCCCCCCATTATAACCCCTCTTCATGATATGGCCTCCCATTATAGCCCTCCTCCCTCTCTCCTCCCCCTTCACCCGTGTGATGGTGTAGTGGACACATGTACAAGTAGCTGTATGGATGAATATGTAGTAGCCCGCGTGCCAATTGCCTGCATCTTGTGTGTGTAATGTGTAATAGCCTAGTAGCCCGCGTGCCAATTGCCTGCATCTTGTGTGCATGCATGAGCATTTTGGATGTCTTGAGTGCCTATATATATTTGTGGGGTTGGATCTGCCACACATGCACCTCCAACAGCAACAACCACCAAACACTGATGGTTTAGTCAAAGAAAATTAATTGCATAGCTTGCACTCCCTCCCAGTCATCACTACGGCAACCAATGCTGGATAGTAATTTAGAATAGTAAACAAGTATATTAGCAATCATAATTAGCTAAGTCAACGGCCATACATTCTGTGTTGGCACAATCCGGACTATAACTTCCTGTTCCTATGCGGAGACGAGTGGGGACGAGTGTTGTTATGATTTCACTTCCAGTAGCCGATGGTAAAAGCCGATGGTAAAAGTGACAGGATTACATCGGACAGCAGCTAGTTGGACCTCTGTGGCACTGTTCTCGTTGCTTGGAACAGAACCAGGATCAATATCAGCTGGTATCTCTTCCTGGAACGTTATTGTAACCCCCCCCCCCCCCTTTGGGGATGTCTTCCTCCAATAGATGTCCAATAGATGTCCAACAGTGTTGTGGACAACCTCGGGTATCATCTGTGGATGTCCCGTATTCAAAGGGCTAAGCCACGAGGGGGTATAATAGGGCTATGTTTAGGTGATATTTTTTTAACCTTTGGACATGCCTAGGCAGGGTAGTTTCATCAGAATTTTTTGGTAAGGTTGGGGAAGGGGGGTTGTGTAGTGTGCCTGTTGGGGAAGGGGGGTTGTGTAGTGTGCCTGCCTGGAATTCTTTTCTTAGTCCACATTTCATATTTCATATTTCATATGTCTAGGGGGGGGGGTTGGGGGGGATGGGAGTGGAGGATTTCTGTTAAGGGGGTTATCTCCCCCCTTTTCTTACCTTAGCATGAGAATCCTGCCTGGTCCTATGTGAGCCGCTGCTCGAAGCATACGCTCCACACCAGACCATTCCTCCCACGGGCTCCCACCTGGTCCTGTGTTAGTCATTGCTCCAAGCCTGGTTCTTTCACTTGCTGTGTGTTGCACTAACTGGGCTGAGCATGGACTGGTTCACTTGCTAGGTGTTGCACTAACTAGGCAAGCATGGCCTGGTTCATTCTCTTGCTGTGTGTTGCACTAACTGGGCCGAGCATGGACTGGTTCACTTGCTAGGTGTTGCACTAACTAGGCTGAGCATGGCCTGGTTCATTCTCTTGCTGTGTGTTGCACTAACTGGGCTGAGCATGGACTGGTTCACTTGCTAGGTGTTGCACTAACTAGGCCGAGCATGGCCTGGTTCATTCCCTTGCTGTGTGTTGCACTAACTGGGCCGAGCATGGACTGGTTCACTTGCTAGGTGTTGCACTAACTAGGCTGAGCATGGCCTGGTTCATTCTCTTGCTGTGTGTTGCACTAACTAGGCTGAGCATGGACTGGTTCACTTGCTAGGTGTTGCACTAACTAGGCCGAGCATGACCTGGTTCATTCCCTTGCTGTGTGTTGCACTAACTGGGCCAAGCATGGACTGGTTCACTTGCTAGGTGTTGCACTAACTAGGCCGAGCATGGCATGGTTCATTCCCTTGCTGTGTGTTGCACTAACTGGGCTGAGCATGGACTGGTTCACTTGCTAGGTGTTGCACTAACTAGGCCGAGCATGGCCTGGTTCATTCCCTTGCTGTGTGTTGCACTAACTGGGCTGAGCATGGACTGGTTCATTTGCTAGGTGTTGCACTAACTAGGCTGAGCATGGCCTGGATCATTCACTTGCTGTGTGTTGCACTAACTGGGCTGAGCATGGACTGGTTCACTTGCTAGGTGTTGCACTAACTAGGCTGAGCATGGCCTGGTTCATTCACTTGCTGTGTGTTGCACTAACTGGGCCGAGCATGGCCTGGTTCATTCCCTTGCTGTGTGTTGCACTAACTGGTAGTGTGTGTGAGCTGTTTGTTCCAAGCATAGCAGCATGCCCACTGCACATAGCCACACCTATGTGGGCCACCCATATATATGATTGAATGCAAGTGTGAACAGGATGCCTACCAAAATACGACTGGGGAACTGAACGTCATTCTCTCATTACTTACTAAAATGGAAGCTTTGAATGTTCAGGTTATGTCAAGTACTTTTGGTTTTGACTATTTCCCCCGGCCCCCTCCCTGGGGTCGCCTAAAATCGACCTTTGAACTTATAGATCTCGTGCATAACTGTTCTACCTCGAGTCACTTTTCTTTTTATGGTTTCAAAATAAGTCGAAATAAGTCGTTTATTTTCCGGGCTTATTTGAGGGGCTACACGCCCACCACTCCTCGTTCCACCAAACAATGGCGTGTGTCTGGTAACACTGCGGGAGGGGGGGGGGGGGGGGGGGGGATTTCGTTGCTTGACAAGTGCTAATAATGTTTAATTTAGCATTTCCCTACAAGTGGTGAAATTAATTGCACACATGGATGGGGTGGGTGGGGGATGAATCCCCTCGCATTGCTGTGGGCGTGGTAATGGGGCGGCAGGAGGTGCAACCCCAGTCAAATAGATGCATTTATTTTCCTAGTAGTCATACCCATGCTGCTTTGGACCTGGGAAGCTGGAGCTGTAATGAAGCATACCAGTAGTGGTTGCCCTTAAGCCACTGCATGCTCAGTGCTGCCTCACCCTAGAGTCAGGGCTAGGGCTATTCTACTAGGGCTAGGGGTGGCCAGTGCTAGGGCTAGAGGTATTCTAGGGACAGGGCAAGGTGTTCTTGGGACAGGGCTAGAGTGTTCTAGGGCCACGACTAAGCCCAGGGCCTGAGTGTTCTATGGCCAATGCTAAAGCTAGGGGTATTGTGGGCCATTTCAAGAGCTAGGGGTGTTCTAGGAGTAGGGCTAGGGATATTCTAGTGCTATGGTTTGAGCTAATTAGGATGTTCTGGGGCCAAGAATACGGTCAGGACTAGTAAGTCTTGGGCTTCTACCATGTAACATACAACGTACATACACACATACATAACCTACATTCATGCATAGGTACATACATACACACATACATAACCTACATTCATGCATACAGCATACACACACACATAACCTACATTCATACATACATGTACATACATTCATACACACATACATAACCTACATTCATACATACACATGTACATACATTCATACACACATACATAACCTACATTCATACATACATGTACATACATTCATACACACATACATAACCTACATTCATACATACATGTACATACATTCATACACACATAACCTACATTCATACATACATGTACATACATTCATACACACATACATAACCTACATTCATACATACATGTACATACATTCATACACACATACATAACCTACATTCATACATACATGTACATACATTCATACACACATACATAACCTACATTCATACATACAGCACACACACACACATACATAACCTACATTCATACATACAGCATACACACACACATACATAACCTACATTCATACATACATGTACAGCATACACACACACATACATAACCTACATTCATACATACAGCATACACACACACATACATAACCTACATTCATACATACAGCATACACACACACATACATAACCTACATTCATACATACAGCATACACACACACATACATAACCTACATTCATACATACAGCATACACACACACATACATAACCTACATTCATGCATACAGCATACACACACACATACATAACATACAACAGACACACAACGCAACTTGCATTCATACACACATGCGTATACATGCATACACACATACATACATGCATACATAACACACACACACGTATAACGTATAACATGCATACAGGTGTTGAATCAATGTACGTAGAGGATATATACACTATCGAAAAAATTCTGTTTCTCTTCACAGATGAGATGGTCAGATTATCAGTTGAGAACATTCACAGCACAGGTATGTATGTGTGTTAGGTGTGCAATGCTCTGTCGATCATTCCCTGGGATATGCAACCACTGGAAAAACTAAAGGGTTCATCTGCGTAGGTGTCAGAGGTTCATCTGCGTAGGTGTCAGAGGTTCATCTGTGTAGGTGTCAGAGGTTCATCTGCGTAGGTGTCAGAGGTTCATCTGCGTAGGTGTCAGAGGTTCATCTGCGTAGGTGTCAGAGGTTCATCTGCGTAGGTGTCAAGAGAAGTATAATCAGATGCCAGTACTAGGTAACTTCCAGACTCTCTTTTAGATATGATGACCCTTTCCATATGTGTTGAAACGAACTCAGTGTTGCCATAGTGCTGGATTTTATCCAAACTGTTTGGATTTTTGACCCTTAAATTTTCTGTTTGGGATTTTTCATCATTAGAAAATTGTTTGGCATTTCATGCATATCAGACCATGTGCCGAACGTTTATTCAGCCACATTGGTCTCAACAAAACGAAGCACAGAAACAGACTAGGAATTTCTACATTAAATTCCTTTTAATTCTTTTTAACAGTGCAATTCAACGTTCCTCAAAAATGCTATGAATTTAAACCGAACACTGAACTATTAAAGACATGTGTAAATGCTATGAACACACTTTAGTAAGTTATTTCAGAAATTTTTGTTTGGATTTTTTGTTGCCCAAAAATTTGGATAACACAGGCGAGTAATTTGGAAATTTCCAAAAATAATTATGGCAAAACTGCGAACTTGAAGTGAAGCTATGGTGTCCACTAGCCGCCACTCAGCACTTAGTTATCTGTGTTGGTCTTGCTGGCGCAGGTTGGCACAAGGTGGAGGCTGGTTCTATTCGCGGCCATCGAGTAGAACTCGAGATTCTGCAATGTGGCGCGTTTGATGTCCGCAATATCAAGTTTAAAAAAATGATGCGTGGTTTTGCAAGGGCTTGTGGCGTACGAGGCAGCAATCACAATAGTGCAGGAACAGAATTATTTTGGTTTCGCTCGTCTCTAAACCTCGAGGAAACGACCTATTCAGAGTTCTCTATGCGCTATCTTGGAACTAGGGTGCTTAAGAACTCACTGTCCCGCCATGGAGCAGAGCCTGAAGCACTTCCTAACTTTCTCCTCGACTGTTATTGGCTCCTCAGGGGGGATGGTTATTGTTTTTCACGGAGGAGGAACAGAGGAGGAGGAGGAGGATCGATCGTTCACCAAAGAATCATGAGGTAAGTGCAACTGATTGAAAAGTGGCAACAAAAAAGATGAGGAATCATTGAAGAAATCATGAGGCTTAGAAGGTCTGCCTATCAGTGTTTCATACGGGGGGGGGGGGGGGGATTATAAATATACATCTGATAGATATATCTTCAGAGAAGCACAGTTTGTTTTCTCCCCCACCCCCTCCATCTCCCCCTCCATCTCCCCCACCCCCTCCAGACTAAAAATGCTGTGTGAGCATGCCTAGTATGAATGCACTCACTAATTAATTATTAAGAGTGCTATTGCCTTGTCTCTGCATGTATGTAATTTTAATTAATTAGGCACTAGTCATAATGAGTGACATTACAACTAACGACATTCCAGAGGAGTAGACACAAATGTGTGTGTGGTGTGTGGTGTGAGTACGTGTGTTGGCACTCTGCATGCATTACAACCTCACCAACCAGAGTCTCAAGTTCAGAGGAGCAAGATCTCTCTTCGATATTTTATTTGTCTGTGCCAAATAGTGTGCTCGACTTTATTCCAAGTGTGCATGTGACTCCTCCCACTAACTCCACCCACTGATTGACCTGATGTTTAGCCAGACTCCTCTTGCGTGTACGTGGTGTTGCTTAGCTCTAGCCAGGAACATGTGCTGGGTTTCTTTAGCCAGGAACATGTGCTAGCCAGGAACATGTGCTGGGTTTCTTGTGGCTTTAACATTAGCTCTGGAGAATATGGTAAGTTTTGTCATGATATCAAGTCTCGTTGATAAAGGTGGAGTTTTAATGTTAGGTGCTTGTCACGAGGTCAAAATTAGGCCCTATTTAGACCACAGGTTGTCCTTTAGGATTGGGTGGGCTTGTATTGGAGTGGGTGGGTGTGTCCACTTCGATTTTACACTGGTGTTGATTTGCAGGAATTCTGATGTGTGTGTGTGTGTTGGTGTTGTGCGTGTGCGTGCATGGTCTTGTTAACATGCCTGCTTGCTGAGACACATGGAGAAATCGACCTCAAATCGATGCATTTTTGTGCGAATAACAAACCCTTTACCGGTTATTAGCGAGTGAAATGGTGCTTGCTGTATACTGCAAGAATAATGGCAGTCATTATCCTTGCAAGCCTGAGAAAGAAGATGTGTGGACTGCTTGCTCTGCCTGTAACGGGTACAGCCGCAGAGGGAAAGTACATGTCTGTATAGGCGTCCATGTTTTCCCAACATGGCCGCTAGCATGCCTGTAATGTCCAGGGATGTTTGTTTAATTAATTGCAAATATCAGTTGTCACATGTTTCATGTATCTCTTTCCTCTCAACGTCACGGCAACAACAACAACAACAACAACAATAATGTAGATATGGTGGAAAATTTTCGCCGGCTACTGCCTCTAGTTTGTGTGGCCGATGGAATCGTCTCCACCTCCAAAAGAGTGCAATATTTGAACGACCTGGCCAAGGTGATGCCATTTATTTTCACACATCATTAGCAAGATATCCTGTTAATTAATCGGGGGCTTATTGCAACAACACACCACACTGAGTGTTAATTAATGATAACCTCCTGACCACTTGAATCTCGGTGGCGCCGTACCACCAAGTTAAGATTCCCTGGTTTTGGGTGCATGCAACTTTTGTTTGGTTATGTCTATACTTACAAAAAGAAAGCACCTGTACAGGTATAAGCTATTACCGTAAAGTACGCAGCAAGCGCCCACAGGCGCTTACCTTTCAAACCCCAAATCGTAGGTGTGGGCGCTTGCTACATGTAGTGGGCGCTTGCCTTGTGATATTGGTGAAAAATTCTTAATAACACACATCGGGCTGTTTTGAAACAAATAAGTCAAAGAGTAGTTCAAGCAAAAAATATCTATCTCTAGTCTGGGGTAAAATGTTATTTTGTTCTGGAAACTAACATTTAGCTAGTGCTATTCCTCAGGTTCACTGAAAGATGCCAAGTCGTTCACATCTTCATCCAATCAGCGAACGGATCTTCGTCGCTATCTCTCTCCTCTCTGTCTTCACTCAGCGTCGGAACGCGTGCATATTATTGCACACGTGGTGCGGTTGAATCCATCTATTTTGGCGCATGCGCTTATATTACGATCAATTTCTATATAGTGGGCGCTTGCTACATGAACCCTAGATCGCTGAAAACAGCCTAGTGGGCGCGAGGTCGCTTGCTGCGTACTTTACGGTAATATAAGTAGAGGCATAGGAACATGTGGAAGTTTTGCATGGCCCCTTCAGCCAAAGGTCTGGCAACACTAGCTTGCTAAATTGTTTTTGTCGGAATGTAATTATCTGCTGCTCTAATTAGCTGGGGTTGCCAAAAACTGAAGGAACTGATGGTAATGTATTATGGCTCGTTTAACTGACATCATCAATGGAGACGAGAGAGAATGCTTTCTGCATGTCCTGTTGTGGCTGCGAAGCTGACTTCCCGTCCACACTGAGACGAGAAGGAGGCGTAATCTTTAGCTTCAACTGGTGTGAAGCACGACATGAAGGCTGTGTGCCTGCGTGCAGCACAACTATGCGCTGATCAATCACCGCCACTGGAGTGGTGGTGAGATCAACTTTACCTCACTGAGTTCCCCAGTCTCTCTTTCCTTCCCACAAGAGAGGTAGAGATCGACTACGTTAGACTAGTGGGAGCTCTGAAGTTCACATTTTGACAAATTGTTCTGCCCTATTCCACAACACATGTGATGGTGTGCGGCCTATTCTTGTGGTGCCCTCAATGGGGTAGCATTGGAGTTGTAGGCATTGTGTTTTGGTTTGTGCAGGTGCAGTAACTCGTACGCTGTTGCCTTCCGTTTGTCCTGCAGGTCATCAAGCATGCAGGACACATCATAGAGCCAAACTACCCTGTAGAAAGAATTATTCTAAGGTGGACATCTATTGTGTGTATGCTACCTAACCAGTGTTGTGTGTGGTGAAGGGTTTCATGTTTTATTCATGGTGCCAGATCTCCATTTGCTCGATTCTCTCTTTTACTCCTCATCTTCTCTATCTCCTCTTCCTTCTCCTCCTCCCTCTGTCCTCTTCCTCGTCCATTCCTCCTGCCCTTACTTCTCCCCCCCCCCCCCCCCTCTACCCTTCCTAGTGCTCGTCTCTCCCTGTTAAGTGGTGTAAAAGAAGTAAGAGCAGGTGCTCTGAGGGTCCTTAGGTATCTCCTCACTTCCTGGGAAGCATTCAGCGTCATGCAGAAGCATCGCATCGACCTGTTAGTAGCCCGCTCTCTTGATGCCCCACCCAGCAGGGAGATAGAGAGACTGCAAGCATTGCGTTTTGTTCGCCAGGTATGTGCAAGAATATAATACATTCATATATTATATATATTCATATTATATAAATGCTGGCTGTTAAGCATCTACTGTAGATAGATCTCTCTTATTAACCCTTTCACTGCCAACTTTAGCCCAACACCTTTTTTAAATTAATTTTTTTTGTTGTATTTCATAACTTTTTTGTAACCATTAAATTTTGAAACAAAGCACATCATTCGATTGCAAATTGAAAGAGCTATAACTTGGTATGTGAATCAGCTCTATTGAAGCAGGCAAACAAAAGTTACTCATCTCTATCTCTACAACAGTAAAAAAAAGTCACTCTAACAACAGAGATCCATCCAGGAGCGATTTTTTCCTCTACTCCGTAGGATTTTGATTGATAGCAAGTCTGCAGTAGATGGCTCTGCAGCTTTCCACCGAAGAAGAGCCTCCAAAAGCTATCGGGACGGTCACAATGAAGTAAAGTCATCATTGTCAAAAAAATTATTGTTGCCGTGACCAGTTCGGAATCACATGCTACCTGGAATTTTTCTTTGATTGTATTTTTAACGTTTAGAGTTATCTTTCGCGCACCCCCTGGTAAAAAATTTAAATCTGTAGCTCGTTCGCATAATTTTTAATTAATTTTTACGCGAGCGATGTCGAGTTCGCGCCTGTAGGCGCTTATGGCGGTGAGAGTGTTAAGCACCCACTTCTTGTTGAGCACCTACTTCTTGTTGAGCACCCACTTCTTGTTGAGCTTGTTGAGCACCTACTTCTTGTTGAGCACCCACTTCTTGTTGAGCACCCACTTCTTGTTGAGCACCCACTTCTTGTTGAGCACCCACTTCTTGTTGAGCACCCACTTCTTGTTGAGCACACACTTCTTGTTGAGCACCCACTTCTTGTTGAGCACCTACTTCTTGTTGAGCACCCACTTCTTGTTGAGCATCCACTTCTTGTTGAGCACCCACTTCTTGTTGAGCACCCACTTCTTGTTGGGAACCCACTTCTTGTCGAGCACCCACTTCTTGTTGGGCACCCACTTCTTGTTGAGCACCCACTTCTTATTGAGCACCCACTTCTTGTTGGGCACCCACTTCTTGTCGAGCACCCACTTCTTGTTGGGCACCCACTTCTTGTTGAGCACCCACTTCTTGTTGGGCACCCACTTCTTGTTGAGCACCCACTTCTTGTTGGGCACCCACTTCTTGTTGAGCACCCACTTCTTGTTGGGCACCCACTTCTTGTTGAGTACCCACTTCTTGTTGGGCACCCACTTCTTGTTGGGCACCCACTTCTTGTTGGGCACCCGCTTCTTGTTGGGCACCCACTTCTTGTTGAGCATCCACTTCTTGTTGAGCATCCACTTCTTGTTGAGCACCCACTTCTTGTTGAGCACCCACTTCTTGTTGAGCACCCACTTCTTGTTGAGCACCCACTTCGTGTTGAGCACCCACTTCTTGTTGGGCACCCACTTCTTGTTGGGCACCCACTTCTTGTTGAGCACCCACTTCTTGTTGAGCACCCACTTCTTGTTGGGCACCCACTTCTTGTTGGGCACCCACTTCTTGTTGAGCACCCACTTCTTGTTGAGCACCCACTTCGTGTTGAGCACCCACTTCTTGTTGGGCACCCACTTCTTGTTGGGCACCCACTTCTTGTTGGGCACCCACTTCTTGTTGGGCACCCACTTCTTGTTGGGCACCCACTTCTTGTTGGGCACCCACTTCTTGTTGAGCACCCACTTCTTGTTGGGCACCCACTTCTTGTTGGGCACCCACTTCTTGTTGGGCACCCACTTCTTGTTGAGCACCCACTTCTTGTTGGGCACCCACTTCTTGTTGAGCACCCACTTCTTGTTGGGCACCCACTTCTTGTTGGGCACCCACTTCTTGTTGAGCACCCACTTCTTGTTGAGCACCCACTTCTTGTTGGGCACCCACTTCTTGTTGGGCACCCACTTCTTGTTGAGCACCCACTTCTTGTTGGGCACCCACTTCTTGTTGAGCACCCACTTCTTGTTGAGCACCCACTTCTTGTTGAGCACCCACTTCTTGTTGGGCACCCACTTCTTGTTGGGCACCCACTTCTTGTTGAGCACCCACTTCTTGTTGAGCACCCACTTCTTGTTGGGCACCCACTTCTTGTTGGGTACCCACTTCTTGTTGGGCACCCACTTCTTGTTGGGCGCCCACTTCTTGTTGGGCACCCACCTCTTGTTGAGCACCCACCTCTTGTTGGGCACCCACTTCTTGTTGAGCACCCACTTCTTGTTGAGCACCCACTTCTTGTTGGGCACCCACTTCTTGTTGGGCACCCACTTCTTGTTGGGCACCCACTTCTTGTTGGGCACCCATTTCTTTTTGAGCACCCACTTCTTGTTGAGAACCCACTTCTTGTTGAGCACCCACTTCTTGTCGAGCACCCACTTCTTGTTGGGCACCCACTTCTTGTTGAGCACCCACTTCTTGTTGGGCACCCACTTCTTGTTGAGCACCCACTTCTTGTTGAGCATCCACTTCTTGTTGAGCACCCACTTCTTGTTGAGCACCCACTTCTTGTTGAGCACCCACTTCTTGTTGAGCACCCACTTCTTGTTGGGCACCCACTTCTTGTTGGGCACCCACTTCTTGTTGGGCACCCACTTCTTGTTGGGCACCCACTTCTTGTTGAGCACCCACTTCTTGTTGAGCACCCACTTCTTGTTGAGCACCCACTTCTTGTTGAGCACACACTTCTTGTTGAGCACCCACTTCTTGTTGAGCACCCACTTCTTGTTGAGCACCCACTTCTTGTTGGGCACCCACTTCTTGTTGGGCACCCACTTCTTGTTGAGCACCCACTTCTTGTTGAGCACCCACTTCTTGTTGGGCACCCACTTCTTGTCGAGCACCCACTTCTTGTTGGGCACCCACTTCTTGTTGAGCACCCACTTCTTGTTGGGCACCCACTTCTTGTGGGGCACCCACTTCTTGTTGAGCACCCACTTCTTGTTGAGCACCCACTTCTTGTTGAGCACCCACCTCTTGTTTAGCACCCACTTCTTGTTGAGCACCCACTTCTTGTTGAGCACCCACTTCTTGTCGGCACACACCTCTTGTTGGGCACCCACTTCTTGTTGAGCACCCACTTCTTGTTGAGCACCCACTTCTTGTTGAGCACCCACTTCTTGTTGAGCACCCACTTCTTGTTGAGCACCCACTTCTTGTTGGGCACCCACTTCTTGTTGAGCACCTGCTTCTTGTTGGGCACCCACTTCTTGTTGAGCACCCACTTCTTGTTGAGCACCCACTTCTTGTTGAGCACCCACTTCTTGTCGAGCACTCACTTCTTGTTGAGCACCTACTCGACTGTTGGTTCTAGCCCCTGTTTGTTAAGCGTTGATCGCGACTACGTCTCCTCCTGCTCGATAGTCGGTGTTTCGTCCATAGCTGGAGAATAGACAACCTACTAAATGGGATGTCCACATACGATACTCTCCAGGTTCTGTTCTGCAACAGTTCTACCATTGACCATCCCTTCTAGACAGTCTGGTACTTGGTAGTCCTTACCTACTTACATACTTATAAGGAATCGATTGTGCATCAGCGCATGGGCACTCCTTGTTAATTAAACAGCTGCTCTCGGTACTGACAGCTCATTGTTTTGCCGCCTGTTGCAAATGCCCTGGCCTAACTTTTACGGTGCCCGTCTTGCTACCATACACTTCGACATTGTGTTGGTTTAACATGGTCGTAATTCGTAGGTCAAGCGAGCCCTCACCAGGAGGGAGGGGGTTGAACGGTTTGCATTTCCGTGCATGGCCGTACTTGCGGTGATCTATGTATGTATTTGCCTGCTGTACGTTCACATTAAAAGAAAAATGATGGTCGTCCATCTTAGATTAAATGGGTGTGCATGAACTGGAAATGGTTGTCATGGTGAATTGATTAAAGTCGAGGAAACGACTGCCATTCTATCTCGGCTGTATTTCACTCGTGTTTCTCCAGCCTGCCCATTGCATAGCAGGACATCTGGTTGTGCAGCCATGCTCAAGCTGGGCATCTGTAATAAAAAAAAGAGAGCATGCACGGTACACTAATTCTAATTCACTGTACACTAATTCTAATTCACTGTACAATTCACTGTATACTAATTGAATCAAAATTGAATTTAAAAAAGGCAGGAAACCTGAGGCCTGGCAGTTGCTTCAGCACAAAATGAGCTAGAATGTCAAGATTGAAATCTCCCGTGTTCAAGTTGTTTTCTCTGCTAGATCTCTACATGTATGGGTGTGGAGGGGAGGGGTGTGGAGGGGAGGGGGGAGTATATCTCATGATGGTGTGGGAAATCCTGGCATCATCTATGAAGAGAGCAACTTATTATTTTCTTTTTTGTGTGTGTGGGTGTGTGGTTGGGGGGGGGGCAGTGTTGTGGGTGTGGGTGTGTCAGGGGGGAAGGTGTTGTGTGTGTGTGTTCACCATACATTCACCCATGAAGACATTGCCATGCATAGTGTGTGTGTGAGTGCGTGTGTGTGTGTGTCTGTGTCCACCATACATTCAGCCATGAAGAGTCTGACTGGGTCAATCTCCCCAAATTAAACAAGTTGACATAAACTGGAAATGTTTTTCATTGTAAAGAGTGCTGCATTTTAGAAGAGCATGGTGACCACACTGGAGTGAGAATAGCTGCATGGTTGATAACTCATGGAAGGATGCTGGAGTTGGAGTGAGAATGGCTGCATGGTTGATAACTCATGGAAGGATGCTGGAGTTGGAGTGAGAATGGCTGCATGGTTGATAACTCATGGAAGGATGCTGGAGTTGGAGTGAGAATGGCTGCATGGTTGATAACTCATGGAAGGATGCTGGAGTTGGAGTGAGAATGGCTGCATGGTTGATAGCTCATGGAAGGATGCTGGAGTTGGAGTGAGAATGGCTGCATGGTTGATAACTCGTGGAAGGATGCTGGAGTTGGAGTGAGAATGGCTACATGGTTGATAGCTCATGGAAGGATGCTGAGTGAGAATGGCTACAAGGTTGATAGCTCATGGAAGGATGCTGGAGTTGGAGTGAGAATGGCTGCATGGTTGATAGCTCATGGAAGAATGCTGAGTGAGAATGGCTACAAGGTTGATAGCTCATGGAAGGATGCTGGAGTTGGAGTGAGAATGGCTGCATGGTTGATAGCTCATGGAAGGATGCTGGAGTTGGAGTGAGAATGGCTGCATGGTTGATAGCTCATGGAAGGATGCTGGAGTTTCATTGTCATTGCTGCAACATGGAGGTGGATTTTTCGCAGGGTAAAAACAGAATTCCTTGCCTGTGCTGTTGCTCCCTCATGCATGTAAGAGGGCAATGGCTGCCTAGTATGTACATACATAGGTAGTCTTCGTGAGGAGTGGTTGAGAGATATGCCAGTGATGGAGAGCACACTGAAGACAAACGGTATCAATACTTCTCTTACAAGATGACTGGAATTCTTGTCAGCTTCTGCATATTCTTCTCTTCAGTACTCTGACAATGCTGCCAGAGATAGCTGATGACTTCACTCTTAGTGTGCTTCCCATCTTCAGCACTCTGACAATGCAGCCAGAGATAGCACTGGTGGATGATGACTTCACTCTTAGTGTGCTTCCCATCTTCAGTGGACGCTAGTTTCAAGTCTCGGTGGAAAGATTCGTCATCTCTCGGTCATTCCTCTGCAGGCAAAGTTTCCACATCCTAACCTGCCAGCCATGATGTTGCCAGGCACTGTGTGCGCGACTTTGCACAACTGGGAATCCGAATATACAACTCTCGGCTACTTTTGCCGAGGCACTTTGCCACTCTCGGCTACTTTGCCCGGGCCACTTTGCCACTCTTGGCTATGTTGCCCGGGCCACTTTAACACTCTCGGCTACTTTGCCTGGGGCACTTTGCCACTCTCGGATACTTTGACCGGGCCACTTTGCCATGCTCGGCTACTTTGCCTGAGGTACTTTGCCACTCTCGGCTATGTTGCCCGGAGCACTTTGCCACGCTCGGCTACTTTGCCCGGGCCACTTTGCCACTCTCGGCTACTTTGCCAGGGCCACTTTGCCACTCTGGGCTACTTTGCCCGGAGCACTTTGCCACTCTCGGCTATGTTGCCCGGGCCACTTTGCCACTCTCGGCTATGTTGCCCGGGCCACTTTGCCACTCTCGGCTACTTTTCCTGGGCCACTTTGCCACGCTCGGCTACTTTGCCCGGAGCACTTTGCCACTCTCGGCTATGTTGCCCGGGCCACTTTGCCACTCTCGGCTATGTTGCCCGGGCCACTTAGCCACATCACAGTCGCATTTCATTGCTATGTTTACATTAAGTAATGAGATGCCTAGGGCCTCGACGTAGCGAGGGTAATGACTAGCTCACTAGAGCAATGCAATGCCAGGGTTTGATCAGCACAGTGCTTCAAGTGGCTTCAACTTGCCTCACATTCTAGTCAGCTATCTAATTGTTTGATGCTGAAATTGCTTGCAGCTAGGGTTATGTTAGAGGTAGCTAAATATAGAGTCAAGGGTTCCTGGGATGCAAGTATGATGAGATCCATGCTGCACAGTCAGTTACCCTCTCTAAGGATACACTGGGATTTTCCTACATAGGAGCTATGACACATTAATGGATCCTTGAACTGGACAGGGAACACTTTTATGAAGACCATGTGGACGGACAACATTTAACAGAATGCAGGTGGTCTGCATCTGACCTTTTATGTGGACCATGTGGACAACATTTAACAGAATGCAGGTGGTCTGCACAACATTTAACAGAATGCAGGTGGTCTGCATCTGACCTTTTATGAAGGCCATGTGGACAACATTTAACAGAATGCAGGTGGTCTGCATCTGACCTTTTATGTGGACCATGTGGACAACATTTAACAGAATGCAGGTGGTCTGCATCTGACCTTTTATGAAGACCATGTGGACAACATTTAACCTGCATCTGACCTTTTATGAAGACCATGTGGACAACATTTAACAGAATGCAGGTGGTCTGCATCTGACCTTTTATGTGGACCATGTGGACAACATTTAACAGAATGCAGGTGGTCTGCACAACATTTAACAGAATGCAGGTGGTCTGCATCTGACCTTTTATGAAGACCATGTGGACAACATTTAACAGAATGCAGGTAGTCTGCATCTGACCTTTTATGTGGACCATGTGGACAACATTTAACAGAATGCAGGTGGTCTGCACAACATTTAACAGAATGCAGGTGGTCTGCATCTGACCTTTTATGAAGGCCATGTGGACAACATTTAACAGAATGCAGGTGGTCTGCATCTGACCTTTTATGTGGACCATGTGGACAACATTTAACAGAATGCAGGTGGTCTGCATCTGACCTTTTATGAAGACCATGTGGACAACATTTAACCTGCATCTGACCTTTTATGAAGACCATGTGGACAACATTTAACAGAATGCAGGTGGTCTTGTGTGGGGTGTGTGCATGTCACTGTGCATGTCACTGTGCATGATGAATCTTGCTTAACTGTTGCTCCCTCTCACCATGCAGGCTCTGAATGTGTCTCCTCTGGATTTTCCTCTTTGTCTGCTCTCTCCTCTCGTGTCCATTGTAATGCACGATGCTGAACCCCGGGATAACCTCATGTGGGCATCCATGGCTACCCTCTGTGAGCTAGGTGAGCCTGTCATGTAAGAAGTAGTCCGCTAGAAGTGGTCCGGGGACTAATGAATAACTGAATGGGAGTGTTGGTGTAGAAGCTATATTTGACGTTGCGGTGCTGTTGGAAGGTGCTGAACTCTGGTCGAAGTAGGCTCAACTAGGTGCCTGGTGGGTACTTAGCTGGGCTCCTTACAAAGCAGGACCTAGGCATCCTCCTCCTTCAGCTCAGCAGTCATTGCATGGCTAGGGTAGAGTTAGAGCAAGGTAAAGGCTTGCTGTTGGAATCACAGCTAGAGCTAGGGGAAAGGGTAGATTTTGTAGGGGAAGAGATAGATTCTGAGCTGGGGGAAAGGATAAATTCTGAGCTAGGGGAAGGGGTAGATTTTGAGCTAGGGGAAGGGGTAGATTTTGAGCTAGGGAAAGGGGTAGATTTTGAGCTAGGGGAAGGGGTAGATTTTGAGCTAGGGGAAGGGGTAGATTTTGAGCTAGGGGAAGGGGTAGATTTTGAGCTAGGGGAAAGGATAAATTCTGAGCTAGGGGAAGGGGTAGATTTTGAGCTAGGGGAAGGGGTAGATTTTGAGCTAGGGGAAGGGGTAGATTTTGAGCTAGGGAAAGGGGTAGATTTTGAGCTAGGGGAAGGGGTAGATTTTGAGCTAGGGGAAGGGGTAGATTTTGAGCTAGGGGAAGGGGTAGATTTTGAGCTAGGGGAAAGGATAAATTCTGAGCTAGGGGAAGGGGTAGATTTTGAGCTAGGGGAAGGGGTAGATTTTGAGCTAGGGGAAGAGATAGATTCTGAGCTGGGGGAAAGGATAAATTCTGAGCTAGGGGAAGGGGTAGATTTTGAGCTAGGGGAAGGGGTAGATTTTGAGCTAGGGGAAAGGGTAGATTTTGAGCTAGGGTTAGGGGTAGATTTTGAGCTAGGTACATTTTGAGCTAGGGGAAAGGGTAGAGGCAAAGGCTTGGGCAATTTTGGCCCTCAGCCAATTATTGTGTGATATCCTCTCCCATTTCACCACTGCCTTCACCCTTCACATATCCCTCAGTTGTGTTCTTTCCTCTCTTCCTTTGTACATGCTTCTTCTTTCTCTCTTCGCACACTCTCTCTCCCAATGCTTCTAGATAGCCCTTTCTTCTCCCCCGTGCTTCCGGTTAACTCTTTCTCTCCCTCTCTTGCAGTTCTGCATAACCCTGAATTAGCTGTACGTGTGAGAGCAGTTAATGCTCTAGTACATGGACTTCTCAAGTGTCAGGCTTCCAGAATCACAGAATCAGTTATTCTTACTCTCGCCCATCTTCTCAACTCACCCATTACAAGAAAATACATCAGCTCTCAATTGGATATTGAGGTATGTTTGGTCTAGTTTTCACCAAGTGGCACTGCTAGTGTAGTGGTATCATGCAAGATTCCCATTCTTGCGACCCGGGTTCGATTCCCGGGCAGTGCACGTTTTTTCCCCTTTTCTTCCCAATATACTGGTACGTGGTCCTTCGACTTTTTTTCCCCCCCTTCTCTTTTCCCTTCAATATTTCGCTCTTCAATTTTTCCCCCCCTTGAATCCCGCCCCCCCCCCCCCTTCACTTGCACGGATACCCACTTTAGCAATTTCTCCCATTTTCTCTCCCTCCTATTTTATCTCTCATCTCCTTCCCACCATCTGACTTTTCTTAGAGCCTGCTAGCTCCTATCACTGACCTACAATACAGCAGGCTCATCAGCGAGAATGCGCGCCTTGGATCCTGTTCCCTAGATGGGAGGCATGTCGTGGAAGCCTCCAAGATGGCCCTGGTGTCCCTGCTGAAGACCTGGCCAGGGATCTTCTGCTTTTGTAACCCCAACAACTTTGGCATGGTCTCCCTACTCAATGTCTTGCCTCTGGCTAAGCCTGACGTGCAGAGAGAGATACTGGACGTGCTGTACGAGGTGTTCCAATTGAAGGTGCCGAAGTGGACCAGCAACTCCCACGATGCTGTCATCAGCATCGGTAATCTTGTAACCACAATGATTCTATATTGATGGCAATTGAATGGAAAAAACAACAACAATAACAACTACAATAACAACAACAATAGCAACAACAATATCAGCAACATGAACAACAATAGAAGGAACAATAGCAACAATGTATAGCAGCAACAATAACAACAACAATAATAACAACAATAAAAACAACAATAACAATATAAGCAACAATAGCAGCAACAACAATATCAACAACAACAACAATAGAAAATAACAATAGCAACAGCAATAAAACAATAGCAGCAACATAACAATAGCAGCAACATAACAACAATATAAACAACAATAACAACAATAGCAACAAAATAACAATAGCAGCAGCACAACAATAACAATAGCAGCAGCAACAACAAAAGCAACAACAATATAAACAATAACAATAGAAGCAGTAACAACAATAGCAACAACAATAGCAACAATAATAACAACAATAGCAGCAGCACAACAATAACAATAGCAGCAGCACAACAATAACAATAGCAGCAGCAACAACAAAAGCAACAACAATATAAACAATAACAATAGAAACAGTAACAATAGCAACAACAATAATAGCAACAACAATAATAGCAACAGCAACAACAACAGTAACGACACAACTTAACACTTTTGCTAATACAAAGTCGTGTACTAAGGGCATGGTCTTACATCAGATCAATTATTTTTCCTAATGGTGTCTCGAGAGATATTCTTGAAGTGGTCAAGCATTTGCAGTTCGTGACTATTTACAGGGGGAATATATGTGGATTGAAAGCCGTATGCTCCACTCCACCCCCTATGCCATTAATATTCGTGGATCCATTGTAACTGTGAAAACAGCAGATATTGAACCAAATCTTCACCTTCATTTCCTCCCTCCCTCCCTCCCTAGACCCTACCCAGCCCAAGAACGAATGGTCATTGCCTGAGGGGTTCGTGGCTGAGGAAGGCCAGGATCTGCTCCCACCCAAGACGATGGACCGGACAAACCTGATTGACTGCTACCAGGCCATCCTCCTCGCAGCTCTGATGACAGAGGACCTACTGGACGTGAGTATACGATAAGACAAACAACAATGACATGATCCCCCTTCACACTCGGTCTGCTGTAGCACGTGCACTAACTGGTGCGATGATTAGTCACCCCCCCCCCCCCCCCCCCCCCCCCCCCTGCCTTCATGTGAGGCTCGGTAAAGGGTGGGCATGGGTAAAGACACCTGCTGCAGGAAAAAGCTGCTCGGTGACAAGGAAAGGGCAAACATTGTGCACTACTGACACACCCCTTCCTAGGACGTGCCGGGATCCTTGGGAATATCCCGGGTTGTCCTTAGTGGAGATAACTGTCTATATATGTAGCATGGATTTTGGAATCTGGGCTAGGTCTTGGGGGTATTCTAGGGCTAGGGCCTGTGTAGCGGTGTTCTGGGTTAGGGCTAGGGAGGACCTGATAGGCTACCAGTTGCTGGGTTCCATGCTGATTAGTCAGTCACCTCACTAGGGACATCCAGTTGTCTGGGTTCCATGCTGATTAGTCAGTCACCTCACTAGGGACATCCCGGGATATATATATATATATGCATGTGTGTGTGTGTGTGTGCATGTGTGTGTTGCCATTGGTGTTTAATGTTGGGTGGTTTGATCTTGATCAGAGACACGGGTTTCTCAGTGATGGGCACATAATGAAGCAAACTTGTGCAAGCTGAATTTTGTGATTAACCCGTGCTTACGTACTCGGAAATTACGTAAATAACAACAAATATCTTCCCTGCTCCCTCCCTCCCCCCCCCCCTCCCTCCTCCTTCCTTACCCTCCCACCCTCCCCTCTTCCAAATAGGTTCTCATAGAGACGGTGCGTAAGTCAGAGAGAGAGGTGATGGTGATGGCCACCATTCTGCTTGCCCAGGTTCTCCACCTGATCCATGTCATACTGCCCACAGGCTATATTAACAACGCCCACAGCCTGACGAAACTTGTCGGCTTTGCTCTTGACTTCAACATCAACCAGGACATGGAACGCAAGTAAGTCTGAACAGTTTCAAATGCAACAATAATGCCCTAACATGAATAATGCCCTAACATGAATAATGCAATACCTTGAACAATTCCCCACCTTGAATAATACCACACCTTGAATAATACCACACCTTGAATAATACCCTGTCTACATGCTTTGAATAGTGCCCTATCTTGCATAATGCATAATGCATCTATAATGCATCTATACCAGGGGTGTATTTAGGGGGGGGCGGGGGGGGGCATACGCCCCCCCTTGTATCATTCTCGCCCCCCCCCCTTGAAATTAGACACCACCCTTATACATTACATACACCATCATTGTATCATTCTCGCCCCCCCTTATTTTTCCATATCTCAAGTTCGCCCCCCCTTGGCAAAATTTCTGTATACAACCCTGATCTATACTGAGCATTGTGAAAAGATATCGTAAAAAAATTAGTTGCAAAGCAGGTATCTAATTCCCAGCGAACTCTCAGTGGATATAATAAAATTGCAACGACCTTCTCAATAATCAAACTTGAATTTTACTCTCTCGATGTTTCGACTAGATGCTCTAGCCTTCATCATTATTCCTGATGAAGGCTGGAGCATCTAGTCATTATTCTAGAGCATCTAGTCATTATTCATGATGAAGGCTGGAGCATCTAGTCATTATTCATGATGAAGGCTAGAGCATCTAGTCATTATTCATGATGAAGGCTGGAGCATCTAGTCATTATTCATGATGAAGGCTGGAGCATCTAGTCATTATTCATGATGAAGGCTGGAGCATCTAGTCATTATTCATGATGAAGGCTGGAGCATCTAGTCATTATTCCTGATGAAGGCTGGAGCATCTAGTCATTATTCATGATGAGCATCTAGTCATTATTCCTGATGAAGGCTAGAGCATCTAGTCATTATTCATGATGAAGGCTAGAGCATCTAGTCATTATTCATGATGAAGGCTGGAGCATCTAGTCATTATTCCTGATGAAGGCTGGAGCATCTAGTCATTATTCATGATGAAGGCTAGAGCATCTAGTCATTATTCATGATGAAGGCTGGAGCATCTAGTCATTATTCATGATGAAGGCTAGAGCATCTAGTCATTATTCCTGATGAAGGCTGGAGCATCTAGTCATCATTCCTGATGAAGGCTGGAGCATCTAGTCATCATTCCTGATGAAGGCTAGAGTATCTAGTCATTATTCATGATGAGGCTGGAGCATCTAGTCATTATTCCTGATGAAGGCTGGAGCATCTAGTCATTATTCCTGATGAAGGCTGGAGCATCTAGTCATTATTCATGATGAAGGCTGGAGCATCTAGTCATCATTCCTGATGAAGGCTGGAGCATCTAGTCATTATTCCTGATGAAGGCTAGAGCATCTAGTCATCATTCCTGATGAAGGCTAGAGCATCTAGTCATCATTCCTGATGAAGGCTGGAGCATCTAGTCATTATTCATGATGAAGGCTGGAGCATCTAGTCATTATTCATGATGAAGGCTGGAGCATCTAGTCATTATTCATGATGAAGGCTGGAGCATCTAGTCATTATTCATGATGAAGGCTGGAGCATCTAGTCATTATTCATGATGAAGGCTAGAGCATCTAGTCATTATTCATGATGAAGGCTGGAGCATCTAGTCATCATTCCTGATGAAGGCTAGAGCATCTAGTCATATTCATGATGAAGGCTGGAGCATCTAGTCATCATTCATGATGAAGGCTAGAGCATCTAGTCATTATTCATGACGAAGGCTGGAGCATCTAGTCATTATTCATGATGAAGGCTGGAGCATCTAGTCATTATTCATGATGAAGGCTGGAGCATCTAGTCATTATTCATGATGAAGGCTGGAGCATCTAGTCATTATTCCTGATGAAGGCTGGAGCATCTAGTCATTATTCATGATGAAGGCTGGAGTATCTAGTCATTATTCATGATGAAGGCTGGAGCATCTAGTCATTATTCATGATGAAGGCTGGAGTATCTAGTCATCATTCATGATGAAGGCTAGAGCATCTAGTCATTATTCATGATGAAGGCTGGAGCATCTAGTCATTATTCATGATGAAGGCTGGAGCATCTAGTCATTATTCATGATGAAGGCTGGAGCATCTAGTCATTATTCATGATGAAGGCTGGAGCATCTAGTCATTATTCATGATGAAGGCTGGAGCATCTAGTCATCATTCCTGATGAAGGCTAGAGCATCTAGTCATCATTCCTGATGAAGGCTGGAGCATCTAGTCATTATTCATGATGAAGGCTGGAGCATCTAGTCATTATTCATGATGAGGCTGGAGCATCTAGTCATTATTCATGATGAAGGCTGGAGCATCTAGTCGAAATGTCGAGAGAGTAAAATTCAAGTAGATTACTGAGAAGATTGTTGTAATAATGTATACGTCAACTTTTTGCTGTAGCGGTGTATATTTAGTTGTAATTTTTCCTTCTCAAGCTGCTCGTACCATTAGAAGCAAATACAATGACTGCAGTTTGGTATAAGAATCAGCTCCGTTGAGGTAAGCAAACAATGGCTACTGAGCGCTACCACGCTCTACATCTACAGCAAAACCTTCAGCAAAGAAATGCATCCAGGAGCACCCTCCTTGCTCAAGTGCAAACAAAAGAATTCAGAGTGGCTCCTGGTGCTGCTTTCCGCCGAGGAAGAACTTCCAGAAACAGTAGCAAAAGCCAGGAAGAGACTGTTCGAAGACAATTGCGGTCGTCATCCATTAATAATTTTATTACCAGAAGTAACTATTTTAAACCAATAGACTGTCTATTGGGCATGTGCATACCAAGCAGGGGCCCGTAGTTCAAATTCTTTATATACCCCCCCCCTCATGATGTCTAAGCTTGTGCCATATGGCCTACGGCATTTAATGGGTTAAGCACGTACTTTTCATTATGCACAGACTTGAGTGTTGGTTCAAGCCTCTGTTTGTTAAATATTATATCTCCTCCCTCAAGGAGGTCGGTTTGGCCTCATTACTGAGACCAGGCAGATTTATCAGCATGTCCATGTTCACGCAGGGCACTCTCCAGGCCCTGCTCTGCAGTGTTTCAACCGCTAGCCATCTTGTGGCTACGTAAACACGGCCCAATCTATAAAAAAAAATTAAAAAACAGATTAGAGATCTGTGCATGGCCATTAGGCTGTTAAAAGGGCATAAAGGGGCATAAAGGTAATACAAGTGTTAAATATACTTGTGGTTACCACTTTATAGCTCCATAGATTCTGCAAGCTTCATGGTATGGACTTGATATATAGCTCAAAAGATAGGTCTCTCTGTGTGCTCTCTTTTGATAATAAAACATTTTTCATAGCTATTAACTATACCTAGGTTACAGGGGGGGCACCTCAAAACCCAGTGCCTGAGTTAGGAACATAATTATTTCTCCAGATTGCTAAGCGTTGAAATTAGCACCAGTGGCTAGAGGATACTAGTCATGTTTCATTAGGCGCTAAAACTTGAGTACGTGGTCAATAGCGGGGTTGGAAAATGAATTTCGTTAAAATTCTCTTTCCAATCGCGCGCTTGACCACATACTCAAGTTTTAGCGCCAAATAAAAAAGTACTTCCTCTAGCCACTTGTGCTAATTTCAGCTCTCAGGAGCACTTGGCAATCTAGAAAAAAATATGCAGGCACTCGGGTTTTGAACCCCCACTTTAGCTTGGGTATAGTTATAGCTATGACAAATGTTTTGGTATCAAAATAAAGCACACAGAGAGGCCTATTATATATCAAGTCCACACCATGAAGCTTGCAGATTCTATAAAGCTATAAAGTGGTAGAGAAGTATTTAAACACTTGGTTGCCTCATATTAAGCTACTATGTACTTTCTTGCAGACAAGATGTCACAATTGCTGTTGCTTGGCAACCTGTGGAGTAAGGAATGGAAAAAGATAGTGCAGCCACCACAGAAATGGCATTAGCCAAACTATTTGGCAACTGCTGTCCTGAGAGTAGTAAGGAGAGGTGAACTTTGAATAGAGAGCCCGGGTATCCTGGGATGTCAGAGTGTCCTGGGAGTCAGAGTGTCCTGGGATGTCAGAGTGTCCTGTGAGTCAGAGTGTCCTGTGAGTCAGAGTGTCCTGGGATGTCAGAGTGTCCTGTGAGTCAGAGTATCCTGTGAGTCAGAGTGTCCTGGGATGTCAGAGTATCCTGGGATGTCAGAGTGTCCTGTGAGTCAAAGTGTCCTGGGATGTCAGAATGTCCTGTGAGTCAGAGTGTCCTGTGAGTCAGAGTGTCCTGGGATGTCAGAGTGTCCTGGGATGTCAGAGTGTCCTGTGAGTCAGTGTCCTGGGATGCTGTTTGCCAGTGGGTTGTAGCTACCCCAAGCCCAGGAACATCCCCATCCACGGCTCAAGAGGCCTTCAATAATTAGCCCAAGTTTTAGTAAAAATTCAAGCCAACTATAATTTACAAAGTTAGCTGTTGTGTGTGTATAATCATCATTCATAACCATGCCCAGAGCAGTGTTAGCCCGTGCTCCTGTTCAAGGTGCTAAACTAAGGCAGGTTCATGATTAGCGCATAAATGTTGTGAATTTAAAGCATGTAGATGCTGCAAGCCTCTGCAAAGATCAGACATACATGTACATATGTACAAAACACTAAAGGTCACACATCTAGCTTAATTGAGAGACTTCCTAAAGAAGTGATGGTGATTAACTCATTCACTGGTGTAAGCATATATATATATACGCCAAAAGCTATTAATTGAATTTAAAAATCGATAAAAAATTGATCGTAGGGTTAAAAAATATCCCGTAAAGGTAAAAATAAAGAAGCTACTTTCTTGCTCTACTTGCCTATAGAATATAAAGGCTATAGACGTTCGGTAACTAAGGGGAAAATATTGAAAAATGTGGACCATTCAGAATTCGAGCAGCTTTTTCACTGCGAACAAGATGTCCGGTCGTCTAACCTTGGAGGATGTGCTTTCTCGGGTTCTGGACGATGATTTTGGACTTTCTGAGGGGGAAAGCAGTGATGAAGAAGGTGATGATATCTCATCCTACCTTCCTGAAGCTCTGCTATCGCTTGGCAAAGTAGTTGGGCCTGACTTACCTTCAAGCAAGCCTAGCGCTCTCATTCGAGCTGATGATTTGGAAGAAGATGAGAGTGCTTAGCAATGAAGAAGGCATTGACTGTGAGTTTAGCTATAGTTAGATGTGTAGTGAGTAAGCACCATGAACTGCAAAGGCTGTTTTAGCTTCCTTGTTCGTGGGTATTCCATGAAAAAATGTTAATTTTTTCCAGTGCCTCTGTGTGTCACAAAGAAGACTTTTTTGTTCGAACATCAAACCACGGTAGACTTCACCCAGTAGTTTCCTAGTGTTTTACTTCAATCCTTTATTGCATTCATTTTCATTGGTATTTTCTGTCTCTGTTACAGATTCATGTGATTCATTCATTGTGATGGTCATGTATTGTGCTAGCATGCATATATGTATTGACACATCTGGAATGTTATAATAATTCATATCTAAATATCAAATTGTGGTATACACTAGACATAATGAAGACCCATTCAATCAAAGCACTCGTTCCTGTGACAGGGCACTTCGTTTTAGAGTCTCCTGAAACCTATTTCACATTATTGCCTACGGTATTAGAGTATTCACGGTAAATCTTGTATTTTTCTTTTCCTTGTGACCTATAACGATTAAAATAACCATATGATAAAAATATCATTTATTCATGATAGCTTATTATTTTTACTGGATAAACACACATCAAATAAACACACATCAAAACAAGAATCACCATATTCAAATGAGATTCACCTCAGTGTGGTTTTGCGGTGTGTTTCTATGGCAACAAATGCTAACCACAATGTTGGTCAATACAAATACTATCACACGTGGTATGGTTGCTAGGGAGTTTTACGAAGTATTGCTGAGATAGCAAGGCATATCTTCACGATTGTGTTTATGAAATAAAGTCACCAGTGAATAGGTTTAGCACATTTATCACTGGCAATGTAAACTGTGGACCCATCAACCTCAGCTAGAGAGTTGGCCGGCCATATTCATACACAATGTAGTGAAGGAAGGGATTTGGAGGAGGGGAAACACACACACACACACAGTGACTGGTTAGTGGAGAGGAGAGAGAGTGAGTCCAGGTTCAGTTTCTGGCTTGGTCAACTGGATTTAGTTGGTACAGTGTTTTAGATGGAGACAAGCGTCATCTCCTCACCTTTGCACTAGAGCGGGGCAATGGTGAGTGGTTAGGGAAGAAAGGAAAGCAAGAATGCATCCATGGAGGCTGCAAACTTTTAGAAGGCTCTTTACCTAAAACCATGTGTCCAAAGATTTAATTAAAGGGTAAAGGGTCATCAAATGTTTGTGCTGCACAGATGCGTCCTTGTTTCCTTTCTAAAACCATGTGTCCAAATATGATGCAGATTTAATTAAATGGTAACTAATTAAATGGTAAAGGATCATCAAATGTTTGTGCTGCACAGATGCGTCCTTGTTTCCTTTCTAAAACCATGTGTCCAAATACGATGCTAAAACCATGTGTCCAAATACGATGCAGATTTAATTAAAGGGTAAAGGGTCATCAAATGTTTGTGCTGCACAGGGATGCATGCGTTCCTGTTTCCTTTCCTTCTTCCTTTTTTTGACTAGTCAATTTAATTTTGTTTTTAAATATAACATTTTAAACTAAAGACTTTTATACATTTTTTGTCTGATTCTATTATTTTATATACATTTTAGTTGAGCAGGCGGTAAGTGGTAATGTTGAGAGCTGCATCAAGTATCAGCAGTCTCTTGTGTCAAGTGTCATCAGTCTCTCGGTTAAAAAGGGGAGATTTCTCATCAAAAGTAGATTTATGTCGTTTAAAGTGTAGAAATGGTTTCATAATGTTGAAAAGGATCCTAATGTCCCCATTTTGACAATTTCACACAGTTTTTCCTCAATACGCTAAAAATCATCAATCTCTTGTGTCGAGTCAGTCTCTTGTGTCGAGTATCATCAGTCTCTTGTGTCAAGTATCAGCAGTCTCTTGTGTCAAATATCATCAGTCTCTTGTGTCAAGTATCATCAATCTCTTGTGTCAAGTATCAGCAGTCTCTTGTGTCAAATATCATCAGTCTCTTGTGTTAAGCATCATCAGTCTCTTGTGTCAAGTATCAGCAGTCTCTTGTGTCAAGTATCATCAGTCTCTTGTGTCAAGTATCAGCAGTCTCTTGTGTCAAGTATCAGCAGTCTCTTGTGTCAAGTATCATCAGTCTCTTGTGTCAAGTATCATCAATCTCTTGTGTCGAGTCAGTCTCTTGTGTCGAGTATCATCAGTCTCTTGTGTCAAGTATCAGCAGTCTCTTGTGTCAAATATCATCAGTCTCTTGTGTCAAGTATCAGCAGTCTCTTGTGTCAAGTATCAGCAGTCTCTTGTGTCAAATATCATCAGTCTCTTGTGTTAAGCATCATCAGTCTCTTGTGTCAAGTATCATCAGTCTCTTGTGTCAAGTATCAGCAGTCTCTTGTGTCAAGTATCATCAGTCTCTTGTGTCAAGTATCAGCAGTCTCTTGTGTCTCAGTCTCTTGTGACGAGTCAGTCTCTTGTGTCAAGTGCCATCAGTCTCCCTCTGCACTTCCATGACTCCAGGAGGGTCATCTCCTTATAAACTCTTTCTAACTCCTTCGTGTGCTATACACACGTTCAGCTCACACCAGATTGTAGTTCTCACTGTTTTGTTATTAGAGTGAGCTCCTCGGCAGGCAAGGCATCTGCTACAACCTCCTTCAAGGACTTGGTAACACTTGCGCAGAAGAACAACATTGCCATACTTAACAAGGGCACATGCTCACTCATACGAGCATGGATGGATCACAAGTGGTCTTGTTGTGTATGCTGGCTAATAACCATTTTATCACCTCCTCCTCCATGGTGGTCACCTTTACCGATAGCTTGTTCAAAACTGGCTTTGTCTTTTTCCTTGCACAAGAGTAAGGAAACCACTGATGACCCTTCAACTCCTCTGCAGTGACAACAGAACCAGCTCAGATTGCTCACAAGTGTGGTTATGGTATTGATAACCTTTACCCATTTCCTTTATTTTTTTATTTAGACTGAATTGAGAAGCTATGTTGGTTGTGGCAAGGCATTGGAAGGTTTGGAGTCTTCTGGCAGTAGACTGCAGTGAGTGGAGCTCTTGTGTGCTAGCTGTTTGTGGGGGAGGGAAGGTAGATAGGCTGTTTTCAACTCGTGCTTTAAAGCTACCAACTCCTCAAGCTGTTGTGTATCTAAGAAGCTGCCGTTGTGAATTTTAGCTGATGTTGGGTTTATTTTACCTCTGATATATACACACATTATAAAGCTACTGATATACACACACACATATACACACACACAATATATATACACCACCCTCTCACCCTCTCTGATACACACACACACATTATATATACACACTGCCCTCTCACACATTATATATACACACCACCCTCTCTGATATACACACACACACTTATATATAATATATATATATATATATATATATATACACTGCCCTCTCTGATATACACACACACACTTATATATTATATATATATATATATATATACACTGCCCTCTCTGATATACACACACACACTTATATATTATATATATATATATATATATATATACACTGCCCTCTCTGATATACACACACACACTTATATATAATATATATATATATATATATACACTGCCCTCTCTGATATACACACACACACTTATATATAATATATATATATATATATATATATACACTGCCCTCTCTGATATACACACACACACTTATATATAATATATATATATATATATATATATATACACTGCCCTCTCTGATATACACACACACACTTATATATAATATATATATATATATATATATATATATACACTGCCCTCTCTGATATACACACACACACTTATATATAATATATATATATACACACTGCCCTCTCTGATATTTGTCGGGCTGGCTGGCTGGCCGGCCTATGCACAGCCACAGTTTTGAATAAGAAGCTCAAACTTAGCAGGAAGGTATACTTTTACCCTGGGATGGACATGGGCTATGATGCACCAGGTAACATTAAACTCTCAGACTAACTGGAAGTCATCGTTCACACACACAAAAAACCCGCGTTGAGAACATGGGCCATTTTGTTTAGGTATATACCTGCACATGTTGTTTTTTCACTTTCGCGACAGACAATGGCACACAAATAATGCTACAGGCAACAAAATCATCAACATAACTACGCTGGCTACCTTTCAGAGCTCGCCTGATAATAGGTAAAGGGTCTTGTAAATGTTGGTTGTTGACAGGGCTTCATTTCTTCTTTGACTAAATATATTTTCGTGTCTGTGCCGTTAACTATTGTCGCAGGAGTAAACTTCTGCAGTAATCACCTGATCATTTCTTTGTATGAAAACATGCAGCTGCTCGCTGACTCGGCTCGGCTTGGCTTGGCTCGACGTTCTGCATGCACAAGCGTGTTTATGATATTGACGATCATTTACCTGTCATTTGACTCCATGGAGAAACAAAATTAATGCTGAATCGAGAAACAGGTTACATTTTTTTTTGCAATGCTTTGGGCATTTTGTGGTTAAACTTTTACGAGTGGACATCTTGTATGTAAGTTGTGTATGGGATAGAGGCGATGATGCTGGATCCTGCTTTAGATGGCGTTTAAAACGTGGAGTTTTAGCGAAGAATTCAAAACATGCTCGAATTTGTCTGTGGTGGAAAGCGGTGTTTATGATTACTAAGCAGCAGCTACCAAAGGGAGTTATAGCTGAGATACGGACTGGTCTCATTTTCGCCTTTATAAACTAGGGGTCAAACCAATACAGGGTATGTCACCTTACTCCCCATCTATGTACCCCCATACATGCATCACATGTATATAGTATGTATATATATACATGTGTATAGTATATATACACACATGTATATAGTATATACACACACATGTATACAGGGAATGTCACCTTACTCCCCACTATGTACCCATACACGCATCGCATGTATATACTATATACACATGTGTATAGTATATATATATACACATATGTATATAGTATATACACACATGTATATAGTATACACACACATGTATATAGTATATATATATATACATGGCTATATACCACATGATGCCATATCATAACTATTATGGGCTATTGGTTATCAGGCCTACAGATTGGAACTTGAGCCTACAGAAAATGGAGCTTGAGCCTACAGAATGGAACTTGAGCCTATAGAATGGAGCTTGAGCCTACAGAATGGAACTTGAGCCTACAGAATGGAACTTGAGCCTACAGAATGAAATTCATATTAAAAAAAAAAACGACAAAAAATTTAAGGTCTGAAGTCAGTCGGTTGGCACGCTGGAAAAAGACTTGCGAGTTTATTTTAGTACTCGGCATGCTTGGGCTCTCTTCCTAACTTCTGTCCTGTGATTGTCGCGTTGTTGTTGGTTACTGCAGCCGTGCCACTGAGGTTATTAGCTGCCTGGACCGCGTGCATCAGATGAAGAAGCAGGAAGTCAAGCCATCTAGTCCCTTCTTGAAGCTTATCCTTGACCAGTCGGGCTATTTCACCAAAAAGTCGCTGGACGACCTCAAGGGTATTCCCTGTGTACGTATATACATACCCACATGTTGTTGTTGTTGTTGTTGTTGTGTGTTGTGTTGTTGTATCTCTGACTGTTTGTATTGTTAAGTTTAGTTGAGGCTGTCTATGGACAGACAGCTGTTGGGTGGGCATCAAATCAAATGCAGTTCTTGTGCATGGGGGTGGGGCAGATAGCTCAGTCCAATGATGTGAGAATGTGTACTCCCTTGCAATACTGGACCAGTCAGTTTATAGGGCAGGGCAAAGGCTAGGTCTGCTCCTAGGACCAGGGCTACTCCTAGGGATAGGGCAGGGCCAGGCCTGCTCTTAGGGCAGGATTGGGCAGCATACGTCATGTGTGGCACAAGTCAAGCTATTATGACGTAATGTCTCTCATTTCAGAATTTTTGCTTCTATACACAAGTGCCCTACATGTCTTACACATGCACACACACACACACACACACACAACAGGAGTTGGATGAGGCCATGTTGGCCAACCTGATCAAGGAAACTGGTGTTCTGCTGACTAAGGAATACCGGGAGTGGAACTGGCAAGCCTCAGTGTCATTTCTAGAGCACCCCAGCATCAAACGCACTCAGATGAGCGAAGATAGTGTGTTCATGAGGTACATATGTGTGTGCATTTGTGAACAGTTGGTACAGGGTAGACACTTTAGCGGATTCATTATTGTTAGTTGGTACGGGGTCGTCACAACAATAAACTTATAAAGTCTGGGTACAGTAGAACAAAATCTGTGCTGGGTGCATAGTAATCTACACATAATGTGTAGTAATCAGGTACAGTAATCTACTACATGTAGTGAAGTGCATATCTTATATTAACCCTTCCACCACTGCATTTACACAGCTTTTCTTTAAAATTGTGACTCTAATATCAGTCAGGAGTGCACAAATGTCCCTAGCAACCATGGTTCATGTTGTAGCAGTGGTGTTGACCAACATTGCGGTCAACAGTAGGCTGCTTAGCAACAGACTACAGACAATGAATACCATTATGTAATGTATAATAGGTTTCAGTGATTACTAGAGATCACACAAGATATATGAGCACACCACCTCACTGCATGTGTGTGGCATGGAGCACTGCATGTGTGTGGCATGGAGCACTGCATGTGTGTGGCATGGAGCACTGCATGTGTGTGGCATGGAGCACTGCATGCGTGTGGCATGGAGTACTGCATGTGTGTGGCATGGAGCACTGCATGTGTGTGGCATGGAGCACTGCATGTGTGTGGCATGGAGCACTGCATGCGTGTGGCATGGAGCACTGCATGCGTGTGGCATGGAGCACTGCATGCGTGTGGCATGTAGCACTGCATGTGTGTGGCATGGAGCACTGCATGTGTGTGGCATGGAGCACTGCATGTGTGTGGCATGGAGCACTGCATGCGTGTGGCATGGAGTACTGCATGTGTGTGGCATGGAGCACTGCATGTGTGTGGCATGGAGCACTGCATGTGTGTGGCATGGAGCACTGCATGCGTGTGGCATGGAGCACTGCATGCGTGTGGCATGGAGCACTGCATGCGTGTGGCATGTAGCACTGCATGTGTGTGGCATGGAGCACTGCATGTGTGTGGCATGGAGCACTGCATGTGTGTGGCATGGAGTACTGCATGTGTGTGGCATGGAGTACTGCATGTGTGTGGCATGGAGTACTGCATGTGTGTGGCATGGAGCACTGCATGTGTGTGGCATGGAGCACTGCATGTGTGTGGCATGGAGCACTGCATGTGTGTGGCATGGAGCACTGCATGCGTGTGGCATGGAGCACTGCATGCGTGTGGCATGGAGCACTGCATGCGTGTGGCATGGAGCACTGCATGCGTGTGGCATGGAGCACTGCATGCGTGTGGCATGGAGCACTGCATGCGTGTGGCATGGAGCACTGCATGCGTGTGGCATGTAGCACTGCATGCGTGTGGTATGGAGCACTGCATGCGTGTGGCATGTAGCACTGCATGCGTGTGGCATGGAGCACTGCATGCGTGTGGCATGGAGCACTGCATG
The DNA here is from genome assembly GCA_028752905.1 of Cladorhizidae sp. MBARI D1340-BT2. Lineage (NCBI taxonomy): Eukaryota > Metazoa > Porifera > Demospongiae > Poecilosclerida > Cladorhizidae > Cladorhizidae sp. MBARI D1340-BT2. Next base: position 39,837,402 of record JAQNBH010000011.1, read on the forward strand.
CGTGTGGCATGGAGCACTGCATGTGTGTGGCATGGAGCACTGCATGTGTGTGGCATGGAGCACTGCATGTGTGTGGCATGGAGTACTGCATGTGTGTGGCATGGAGTACTGCATGTGTGGCATGGAGCACTGCATGTGTGTGGCATGGAGCACTGCATGTGTGTGGCATGGAGCACTGCATGTGTGTGGCATGGAGCACTGCATGCGTGTGGCATGGAGCACTGCATGCGTGTGGCATGGAGCACTGCATGCGTGTGGCATGGAGCACTGCATGCGTGTGGCATGGAGCACTGCATGCGTGTGGCATGTAGCACTGCATGCGTGTGGCATGGAGCACTGCATGCGTGTGGCATGTAGCACTGCATGCGTGTGGCATGGAGCACTGCATGCGTGTGGCATGGAGCACTGCATGCGTGTGGCATGGAGCACTGCATGCGTGTGGCATGGAGCACTGCATGTGTGTGGCATGGAGCACTGCATGTGTGTGGCATGGAGCACTGCATGTGTGTGGCATGGAGCACTGCATGTGTGTGGCATGGAGCACTGCATGCGTGTGGCATGGAGCACTGCATGTGTGTGGCATGGAGTACTGCATGTGTGTGGTATGGAGCACTGCATGCGTGTGGCATGTAGCACTGCATGTGTGTGGCATGGAGCACTGCATGTGCGTGGCATGGAGCACTGCATGTGTGTGGCATGTAGCACTGCATGTGTGTGGCATGGAGCACTGCATGTGTGTGAGCACTGCATGTGTGTGGCATGGAGCACTGCATGTGTGTGGCATGGAGCACTGCATGTGTGTGGCATGGAGCAATACTCAGTTATTTTTGTGATGAAAAAATGTTGCTGTATTTGCTGAGTCAGCCATTTATCCAGGCTGCGCGCATGCACACACACACAACAACAAAGAGAGTTCACTGGCAGCGGAGTAGAGGTCGTGCTAGAGCGCATAGTGCTAGCTGTACGACTAGCTAACTATAGCTAGATAGATAGTAAGCTAGCTAGTTCCCGCCAAGTACCCGCATAAATGCTATTTCGCTCAGATTGGCACTTGAGAGAATGCCAGCATATATAGGCAAGTCAGCACAACTATATTTGGCCTGCAAAACACACACAAAAATGATCGAGCTGTGAACCACAATTATACTCCGAGCTACACGCCTTCCAGGTCTCTAATGTGTTGTCCATGGCGGGCAAACATCCCTTCTCCTTCATCGTCACTACTTTCAACTTCAGGGAGTCCAAAATCATCGTTGGTCCAGCATCACCAAAACATTGTCCGCACAGGAACCATTTTTCTCTTTCGAACGGGTGAGTTGGACGTCACGATTACCTTAGTTACCTAGGTGCTATGCGCTAGATATTTTAAATATATACATCTTGAGCAGAGCACTGGGCACATTTATCTTTAGCACGTGCAAAACTTGAACGTACGATTCTATATATATATATATATATATAAAATTTCCTTACGGTCATGTAAAAAAACACACACGCCATTTGGCATCTATGGTAGTGAAGTGGTTAATAGAACGAGGAGTCCTCTATACATTTAGGTATAGAGTATTCCATTGCCATAATTATCTACTTCTATTGTGTGTGTGTGTGTGTGTGGGGTGTGTGTGTGTGTGGTGTGTGTGGTGTGTGTGTGTGTGTGATAGGTTCATCAAGAGACTGTACAACTTCTTCAAGCCTAGCAACCATCACTACTCTGCCATTGTCTACTCTGAGGACAACTCTAGAATGTACTCCACTGTGGGGAAGAAACTGGTCAAGTATCTATGCCGAGCAGAGGAGGTACCAATTTTAAATTAATTAATAAAATAAATTACACTTGAATACTGCTCGGTACTCACTGTTTTCATCCTCTATCGCTGGTCAGCGAGTGGAACTTGTCTCTGTTCCCTGTCCAGATAAAGGTATTGTCTGATTCCATGCTAGTTACCGCAGACATCGACTATTAAGGCAGGGCTCTGTATAGCCTCAGGCAGCAAGAAAATGGCTGCTTAACACCGAGCAGACACTGCCCATGTGCAAATGTAATGGCTATCGTGATCGCTGTGTCTAATCCAAGGTCAAGCCGCTGCAAGGAAGTTATGGCCCTAGAAACAAAACAACTAGAAATACCTGTTTTGGTGGTTGACATTCTGTTTCTGTTAGATGAAAATAATTCTCAACAGCTCACATGTTATCTTTCTTCTCTCTCTTTCTCTCTCTCTCTCTGTGTGTGTGTGTGTGTGGTATGTGTGTGTGTGTGTATGTGTGGTCTATGTTTGTGTGTGTGTGGTGTGTATGTGTCTCCGTCCATCTATTGCCAGGGGTGCACTGGGTACCTGTTTGACCTGGTGACAGATATAGTGAATGAACTCGGCCAGGTGACTGCGTCCAAGGTGACTGCGGACGTATTTAGCAACAGCTCCATCTCCCACAAGCTTTCGCGTGACTACTTCCTGTTCCTGGGCACCGTCTCCTTCTACAAGCCCGTGGTGCTGGAGCAGTGCAAGGCTTATGGGCCGTGAGTCTACAAGCATTTCATCATTGCAAATGTTGCATGTTGCTGACATTTGCTGCACTTCTTAGCTGTTCCAAACTCGCTGGGATAAGTCTATACTGAGCAATAGTGTCCCGATGGCCTGCAGTTCCCCCTGTTCAACCCTATGCTGTCAAGCCACACACTTGGGTTGCTGCATGAGATTATCTCTGCTTCCCCTGTGTACTAGATTATCTCTGCTTCCCCTGTGTACTAGATTATCTCTGCTTCCCCTGTGTACTAGATTATCTCTGCTTCCCCTGTGTACTAGATTATCTCTGTGTACTAGATTATCTCTGCTTCCTCTGTGTACTAGATTATCTCTGCTTCCCCTGTGTATTAGATTATCTCTGCTTCCCCTGTGTACTAGATTATCTCTGCTTCCCCTGTGTATTAGATTATCTCTGCTTCCCCTGTGTACTAGATTATCTCTGCTTCCTCTGTGTACTAGATTATCTCTGCTTCCCCTGTGTACTAGATTATCTCTGCTTCCCCTGTGTACTAGATTATCTCTGCTTCCCCTGTGTACTAGATTATCTCTGCTTCCCCTGTGTATTAGATTATCTCTGCTTCCCCTGTGTACTAGATTATCTCTGCTTCCTCTGTGTACTAGATTATCTCTGCTTCCCCTGTGTACTAGATTATCTCTGCTTCCCCTGTGTACTAGATTATCTCTGCTTCCCCTGTGTATTAGATTATCTCTGCTTCCTCTGTGTACTAGATTATCTCTTCCCCTGTGTACTAGATTATCTCTTCCCCTGTGTATTAGATTATCTCTGCTTCCCCTGTGTACTAGATTATCTCTTCCCCTGTGTACTAGATTATCTCTTCCCCTTTGTATTAGATTATCTCTGCTTCCTCTGTGTACTAGATTATCTCTTCCCCTGTGTACTAGATTATCTCTTCTCCTTTGTATTAGATTATCTCTGCTTCCTCTGTGTACTAGATTATCTCTTCCCCTGTGTACTAGATTATCTCTTCCCCTGTGTATTAGATTATCTCTGCTTCCCCTGTGTACTAGATTATCTCTGCTTCCCCTGTGTACTAGATTATCTCTGCTTCCTCTGTGTACTAGATTATCTCTGCTTCCTCTGTGTACTAGATTATCTCTGCTTCCCCTGTGTATTAGATTATCTCTGCTTCCCCTGTGTACTAGATTATCTCTGCTTCCCCTGTGTACTAGATTATCTCTTCCCCTGTGTACTAGATTATCTCTGCTTCCCCTGTGTACTAGATTATCTCTGCTTCCTCTGTGTACTAGATTATCTCTGCTTCCCCTGTGTACTAGATTATCTCTGCTTCCCCTGTGTACTAGATTATCTCTGCTTCCCCTGTGTATTAGATTATCTCTGCTTCCTCTGTGTACTAGATTATCTCTTCCCCTGTGTACTAGATTATCTCTTCCCCTGTGTATTAGATTATCTCTGCTTCCCCTGTGTACTAGATTATCTCTTCCCCTGTGTACTAGATTATCTCTTCCCCTTTGTATTAGATTATCTCTGCTTCCTCTGTGTACTAGATTATCTCTTCCCCTGTGTACTAGATTATCTCTTCTCCTTTGTATTAGATTATCTCTGCTTCCTCTGTGTACTAGATTATCTCTTCCCCTGTGTACTAGATTATCTCTTCCCCTGTGTATTAGATTATCTCTGCTTCCCCTGTGTACTAGATTATCTCTGCTTCCCCTGTGTACTAGATTATCTCTGCTTCCTCTGTGTACTAGATTATCTCTGCTTCCTCTGTGTACTAGATTATCTCTGCTTCCCCTGTGTATTAGATTATCTCTGCTTCCCCTGTGTACTAGATTATCTCTGCTTCCCCTGTGTACTAGATTATCTCTGCTTCCCCTGTGTACTAGATTATCTCTGCTTCCTCTGTGTACTAGATTATCTCTGCTTCCTCTGTGTACTAGATTATCTCTGCTTCCCCTGTGTATTAGATTATCTCTGCTTCCCCTGTGTACTAGATTATCTCTGCTTCCTCTGTGGTACTAGATTATCTCTGCTTCCCCTGTGTATTAGATTATCTCTGCTTCCCCTGTGTACTAGATTATCTCTGCTTCCTCTGTGTACTAGATTATCTCTGCTTCCCCTGTGTACTAGATTATCTCTGCTTCCCCTGTGTACTAGATTATCTCTGCTTCCCCTGTGTACTAGATTATCTCTGCTTCCCCTGTGTATTAGATTATCTCTGCTTCCCCTGTGTACTAGATTATCTCTGCTTCCTCTGTGTACTAGATTATCTCTGCTTCCCCTGTGTACTAGATTATCTCTGCTTCCCCTGTGTACTAGATTATCTCTGCTTCCCCTGTGTATTAGATTATCTCTGCTTCCTCTGTGTACTAGATTATCTCTTCCCCTGTGTACTAGATTATCTCTTCCCCTGTGTATTAGATTATCTCTGCTTCCCCTGTGTACTAGATTATCTCTTCCCCTGTGTACTAGATTATCTCTTCCCCTTTGTATTAGATTATCTCTGCTTCCTCTGTGTACTAGATTATCTCTTCCCCTGTGTACTAGATTATCTCTTCTCCTTTGTATTAGATTATCTCTGCTTCCTCTGTGTACTAGATTATCTCTTCCCCTGTGTACTAGATTATCTCTTCCCCTGTGTATTAGATTATCTCTGCTTCCTCTGTGTACTAGATTATCTCTTCCCCTGTGTACTAGATTATCTCTTCCCCTGTGTATTAGATTATCTCTGCTTCCCCTGTGTACTAGATTATCTCTTCCCCTGTGTACTAGATTATCTCTGCTTCCTCTGTGTACTAGATTATCTCTTCCCCTGTGTATTAGATTATCTCTTCCCCTGTGTACTAGATTATCTCTTCCCCTGGATCCCGTCTTTTCTTTACTTACTCTCTCTCCTTGTTTTCCCTTCTCACTTTTTTGACATTCTGTTCTCTTCCTCCTCTCTCCACCCTCTCCACCCTCCCCTCTCCCCTCTCCCCTCCTCCCTGTCCTCCTCATCTCCTCAATTCTCTTCCTCCCTCGCAGTATGCTGGACATATGCAATTACCAGAACCGTTCCGACCTGATGAAACTAATTCTATCCTCCATGGACTATGCTCATGACTCCTACTCACAAGTCATCCTCTCCAAACTGCTCACCTCCACGGAGAAGGATATGCGCCTCTACTCCACCAGACACCTCCGAGTCTTGCTCAGGGCAAAGATGCCTTTCTTCAATAGCTGGGGCATTGAACTACTCATTACCCAGGTGAGTCTGCACTAACACACCCCATCACACTAGCACACCTCATCACCAGGTGAGTCTGCACTAACACACCCCATCACACTAGCACACCTCATCACCAGGTGAGTCTGCACTAACACACCCCATCACACTAGCACACCTCATCACCAGGTGAGTCTGCACTAACACACCCCATCACACTAGCACACCTCATCACCAGGTGAGTCTGCACTAACACACCCCATCACACTAGCACACCTCATCACCAGGTGAGGCTGCACTAGCACACCCCATCACACTAGCACACCTCATCACCAGGTGAGTCTGCACTAACACACCCCATCACACTAGCACACCTCATCACCAGGTGAGTCTGCACTAACACACCCCATCACACTAGCACACCTCATCACCAGGTGAGTCTGCACTAACACACCCCATCACACTAGCACACCTCATCACCAGGTGAGTCTGCACTAACACACCCCATCACACTAGCACACCTCATCACCAGGTGAGTCTGCACTAACACACCCCATCACACTAGCACACCTCATCACCAGGTGAGGCTGCACTAGCACACCCCATCACACTAGCACACCTCATCACCAGGTGAGGCTGCACTAGCACACCCCATCACACTAGCACACCTCATCACCAGGTGAGTCTGCACTAACACACCCCATCACACTAGCACACCTCATCACCAGGTGAGGCTGCACTAGCTAGCACACCTCATCACCAGGTGAGTCTGCACTAACACACCCCATCACACTAGCACACCTCATCACCGGGTGAGTCTGCACTAGCACACCCCATCACACTAGCACACCTCATCACCAGGTGAGTCTACACTAGCACACCTCATCACACTAGCACACCTCATCACCGGGTGAGTCTGCACTAGCACACCCCATCACACTAGCACACCCCATCACCAGGTGAGTCTACACTAGCACACCTCATCACACTAGCACACCTCATCACCAGGTGAGGCTGCACTAGCTAGCACACCTCATCACCAGGTGAGGCTGCACTAGCACACCTCATCACTAGCACACCTCATCACCAGGTGAGGCTGCACTAGCACACCTCATCACTAGCACACCTCATCACCAGGTGAGGCTACTACTGACAGACACAGCTTGCTGGTGAGGTCCTGAAGGATGGTGTGTGTGGTGACATGCACATAGCTCTATGAAACAGCAAAGGCCACCCACTCCATAGCCTTGAGCCACAGCCTTGAGAGCAAGAAAAAAGGTTGTGTTCCCGATGAACGCTGAGTGTGTTGGTCTGTCCCATTACAGAGTGCATACTCATGTGGTGTGGAACTCCGCCCTCATGCAGGTTGCTTTTGACAACAAGACTGCTTGAATGATGCCATACCACCTGGTGGGAATACTGGCCTGGTTCTTGCAGCAATTAAAAAAAAAAAAGATCTTTGAATTGACATTTCGGCCAACTTGCTTTGGCCTTTCTCTCTGATACAAAGAGGAAGTCAAATAAGAATGCTATGTATTCCAGAGATACTGACGCTGTCTGCAATTTGAATTTTTGGGGCCTTGGGCAGGGAGAGAGAAGTGTTTTTTTCCCGGCTTGAGTGTGCAGATTTTGAATTATGTAGCGAGGGCAAGCCTTGCGCATGTGTAGAGCTTAAGGGACCGTGGGATAAGGTTAGGTTGAGGGGTGAAGGGAGGGGACCGTGGGGCGAAGGTGTTGGGTGAGGAGGCCAGGAGATCAAGCGGTTGGGAGGTGAGGGGGTCGAGAGGTGACGGGGAAAGAGGTATAAGAGTGGATGCTGGATTGATGTATTGTAAGAGAGAAGGCTGTTTATAAATTACATTTTTGTTTTCTTCCCCCTCAACCCTCCCCTCACCCCCTCAACCCCACTCCCTCCCTCTCCTCAATACCAACTGACCCCACATACTAGCTCTACGACATCGACAAGGAGGTGGCGATCGAGGCGGTGGACATTCTTGACGAGGGCTGTGAAGAGGAGAGCTTTCTGAAGGCGCTGGTGCTCCAGCAACCTCAGTTGCTCCACTTGGGAGAGAAAGGAGCAGCCTTGCAGACCAGGTTCTTCTCTGTGAAGCGAGGCTTTGCTCTCATGTCTAGACTGGGATACCTGGAGTCCATGCAGGAGAAGTGGAGCAAGGTTGGTGCACTGCTAGGCATGCATGCTGGAGGTCATATGACAGAGGTCATGTGACATTATGCATAGCAGAGGTCATGTGACTATATGCATGCATGATAGAGGTCATGTGACATGCACAACAGAGGTCATGTGACTATATGCGTGCATGATAGAGGTCACATGACACTGCACGTATGACATCGGTCATGTGACACTGTGCATGCATGGCAGGTCATGTGACACAGCACGGATGGTGCTAAAACCTGCTAAGTGAGCCTCACAGGGACCTTGAGAGCATTTGATGTAATTACAGCATCCCTCTCTTGGCAACCGCCCAATCAGCAGAAGAAGGCAATCTCTTCCCATAGCTGGAAATCTTTTCCAGGAACTTCCCCCGAAGTTCCCCCCGAAGGTGTTTGTTTATTGGAGTAGAGTGGAAACCTAAAGATTCCCTTGATTCCCAATACCAATGATTTGTCACTTCCGAACATCGACACAAAACGTACGTACATAATTTGTGTCGGGCATTTAGTGGAAAAGAAAGCTACACACACAAAAGAAGACCAGATGGATATCTTCAAGGCTGTTCGGTCTTGGCAGAGAAGGTGACATTGGTGATCCACTGCAAGTGTGTACCTCTCACCATAAGGTGGGCTATCTGTGGGCAGAGAAGGTGACATTGGTGATCCACTGCAAGTGTGTACGACTGCTCTCTCATCACAAGCCAAGTAGAGAAGTTAGAAGGAACAGGATATTTCGGCAAAGGCATTGAGAGTGAGAATAGCTGCACTGCAACTCGGCTCCCTCAGTACTTACAGCCCAAGTATGCTGACTTAGAATACATACATGTATGTCTTGCCGGAGGACTTTTTTTTTATGAATGTTTTATTTTATTTAGAAATTACCGATGCTGATTGGTAATTTCATAAAACATTGAGTGTGGGCTATAGAGGTGCCTGGCTGGATCAGGTAGGAATGACCTTGAGTGTGGGCTATAGAGGTGCCTGGCTGGATCAGGTAGGAATGACCTTGAGTGTGGGCTATAGAGGTGCCTGGCTGGATCAGGTAGGAATGACCTTGAGTGTGGGCTATAGAGATGCCTGGCTGGATCAGGTAGGAATGACCTTGAGTGTGGGCTATAGAGGTGCCTGGCTGGATCAGGTAGGAATGACCTTGAGTGTGGGCTATAGAGGTGCCTGGCTGGATCAGGTAGGAATGACCTTGAGTGTGTACTATAGAGGTGCCTGGCTGGATCAGGTAGGAATGACCTTGAGTGTGTACTATAGAGGTGCCTGGCTGGATCAGGTAGGAATGACCTTGAGTGTGGGCTATAGAGGTGCCTGGCTGGATCAGGTAGGAATGACCTTGAGTGTGGGCTATAGAGGTGCCTGGCTGGATCAGGTAGGAATGACCTTGAGTGTGGGCTATAGAGATGCCTGGCTGGATCAGGTAGGAATGACCTTGAGTGTGGGCTATAGAGGTGCCTGGCTGGATCAGGTACTTGAGTGTGGGCTATAGAGGTGCCTGGCTGGATCAGGTAGGAATGACCTTGAGTGTGGGCTATAGAGGTGCCTGGCTGGATCAGGTAGGAATGACCTTGAGTGTGTGCTAGAGGTGCCTGCTGACATAAATGTAGTGATCTGCTTGATGGTGAAACAACTTCTGGCAAAGAATAAACCTAAACCTCAAGACAAGAAATCTCTCTTTTTTTTTGTGTGTGTGTGTGTGTGCGTGTGTGCATGTGTGTTGATAAGGGGAAAGCGACTGATTGTAAAAAAAAAAAGCTTTCAACAGAATTTCAGTAAATATATTTTTCCACGATGGATTTAAGAGCTGATTCAAGTTCCATTCTGTAGGTAATTAGATGTTCTATGATCCAGGATATTCTGCAGTGTTGACCATTTTTCTGAGAAACTTGCCCACCGTGCAGTTCATACTTATCGATATAGAGTGGGCCAGGAAGATCGAGGAGGAACGTTTGATCATTATAAAGATAAAAGAAAATGGAGGAGGGGGGGTTGGGACTGTTTGGATAATGGTCATGATTTACCCGGGTTGAAACATCAGCGATTGAATACCGAGCAAGGAGGAATCCCTCTCCTCCCAAAGGGTGAGGTCTTCCGTGCCACCAAACTTTCATTGAAGCTTTAGTCGAGGTGAAAAGGCTCCCACAACCATATCGGTGAGCACTGCTGCCTCACAGCTGTTGATTGATCTCATGGGAACTCATGGGACAGCAGTGTGCACACGCCAAGTAGCGAGTGTGCGACTAGATGTTGCAGGCCTTGGCCCTGCCCGAGCTAATGGCAGTTAGCTTCACTAGTACTGCATACACTAATAATGCCCCACCTAATGTGTGCCAAACTCTTAAGACAATGTCGTCTTTGCTGTCCTTCTTTCTGCAGTCCTACAACAAGCTCTATGTGTACATCGTGGAGGAGAAGCTGGCAGAGACCCTTACCTCTTTCAAGCACACCCAAGATCAAGAATTTGTCAGGAGAACCAATATCAAGTGAGACCCTTTTCCATATTCAAACTTTAATGGGGGGGGGGGGGGGGGGATCCAATGCACCATTGGTTTATGTAGTGGGTTGATATTTGTATAGCAATGGGTCTTGTTTTTTGTAGGGAATCTTTAAAAAAAATATATGAGGAATTTTCTCTCTCCTCCCTCCCCTTGTGTGGTTGCAAGATCAACATATTCTAAGTTGTAGAAACACTGGCTGTGCTTTAAGAGAAGGTTGAAGCACACTAGTAATCTTGATACCCATGGAGACAGCAGTCCGATTGTGGTGCAAATTCCCTGAATCTCAAATTCCCCGAATCTCAAATTCCCCGAATCTCAAATTCCCCGAATCTCAAATTCCCCGAATCTCAAATTCCCTGAATCTCAAATTCCCTGAATCTCAAATTCCCTGAATCTCAAATTCCCTGAATCTATGTGAAAGATCGAATAGAGCTAGAGGGAGCCGGAACCCTGTTTTATTAGCGTGTGATAACGTAGGTACTGATTTCCAGCCTCCTGCAGACCAGGAGCCCCAGGTGATGGAATGGCGCCAAAACATTTGACCTCATTAACACAAAAATGTGTTGCTCCCAGGTAATGGCGAGGGCTTGCTCCAGAAATTCCTTCCACTCCAATTGAGGTGAAACTTGAGGCATTTACTTAATTAATGGAATGTGCCAAGGTTAAAAATGGTGCCAATTAGGGCACCTGCGGGAGCAGGGAGTGACCAACACCAGCAATTGCAAGTCTGGCTTCTTCTCTACCGGCAACTCCCAAGCTGAGAAGAAGAGTGGTGGCACAGTGTATATAATGTACGACGATGACTTTCTCTCCGTAATCAACTTGAAATTTACTGACTCGATGTTTCGGCTGGATGCTCTAGCCTTCTTCAGGAACAGTGAGATGCTGAGCGTAGTTGTTTAAAGTTCTCTTGGAGTTGGAGTGCTCAGTACCTCCGGAATTTTAGCTGTGACTTTTTCAGCTCTGCAGAAATTTTAGCTATACTCTGTAATAGTTTCCATGCAAAGGTCAACCTTCCATGCAGAAGTCAGCCTTCCATGCAAAGGTCAGCCTTCCATGCAAAGGTCAGCCTTCCATGCAAAGGTCAACCTTCCATGCAGAAGTCAGCCTTCCATGCAAAGGTCAGCCTTCCATGCAAAGGTCAGCCTTCCATGCAGAGGTCAGCCTTCCATGCAGAGGTCAGCCTTCCATGCAGAGGTCAGCCTTCCATGCAGCGGTCAGTTTGACACTGTCCCCACTGAATGCTGCTGCATCTGCTTCACTAGCTGTAAATGATCGTGGATACACTCTGTATAAATTTTTTTTTAAACATGTCATCTTGTAGCACCTCTACATCACCTCTCTCGGTCACTGTCGTCACTCCATTGCCGGCGTCACCATCTAATATAGAAGTGCTAACATAACGCACTGGCGTATTTCTTTGATCTCCCCATCCTATCTGTTACGTACGATTGCCAGTTCATCCTCGCATTCCACTTGCACTAATCTTGTGCGAGCAGTTTGTCCAGACCCATCCGCTCAGAGGGGCACCGGCCCACGAGACTTAAGGAGATAGCGATTCACTTAAGGCATTACGCCCATTTTTCATGTTTGTATTGGAACCAATCTTCTACTACTGGAATGGAACCATTGCTTGATGCGGAGGCAAGTGAAGGCCTCAGAGTGGGCGATCACTCAACCCAAGAGTCATGCGTGCATAGGGTGGCTGTCTTTAGAGACGGTGTATTTGCAGCTGCGCAAGGAACACACATATGCTAGCTGGGGTCGAGGTGCCCGCACGTATGCTGGCCAAGGTGCCCGCACGTATGCTAGCCGAGGTGCCTGCACGTATGCTAGCCGAGGTGCCCGCACGTATGCTAGCCGAGGTGCCCCCCCCCTCCCCCAAAGTCATAGAAAGGAGCATGTCCTTTATGTTGGTCAAAACTGGTACATTTTTGAAGACACAGAACAGCAAGCATTGCAAGTAACTGGTTTCCCCCCTGATAGTGCCGGGCTAAAGGCCACCTCGGTTAATCGCAGCCATGACGACAGCTGCCCTTTGTAAATTAACGCTGTTTCAGTAACGACGGTGTTTTGAAGGGCTAGAGGCAGCCTTGCTAGCAAACTGCTTGCATTACGCTAACTCTAACATAGTTTTGTGCAGTTTTCTGGTGACGCCTCCATGATGCAAAATATTGCACAGGTAATAATACCCTTAAGCAAAATGGCCGACTACGGCGATGGAAGCTTCCAGGAGCTTAGAATCTCCTGATCATGTGATTCAAAACATATTGTGTAGTTTGTGCGGTCTATTCCTGATTGTTTTCAACAGACAGACATTTATTATAAGTGTAGGTACTGTGTATATTATATGTCATACCACTCTGTAGCTGCATTGTAATCTGAAGGCAATGATCAATCATTGTGACCCTCCCACAATGGAAAACCAATTGTCATTTGAAGAATGGATAGTCAACACAGATACAGTTAAATAACCTACGATGAATATGGGATCACAGCGATGCAGTTAAATAACCTATGATGAATGTGGGATTACAGGGATAGAGTTAAATAACCTACGATGAATGGATGCAGTTAAGTAATCTACGGTGGATAATGAAGACGAATAATGAATCAGCAGGTTGCTGTAGTTGATGTTCTAGGGATACGAATGACAACAAAGTCTGCAGTTGAGACCACCCCTTGAATTCAACCCACTGTTGTGTTATGGGAGGCTCAAGTGTCCTGCACACAATGGAATCAAACTCTCCTCCCTCCATTCTCCTTGCATGGCAATTTGCTCCTCCTGTTAACAGGAAAACTGGAACAGTATGAGACCCCTTCTCTGATTAATGAGACCCCTTCTCTGATTAACAAATGAGACCTTGCCTTGTCTGTTCCTGGTTGAAGAAATAGTTTTGCAAGGAAGTTTACCACACGCATGCACACACACACATGCACACACACACACATGCACACACACACACATGCACACATGCACACACACACATGCACACACACATGCACACACACACACATGCACACACACACACATGCACACACACACACATGCACACACACACACATGTACACACACACACATGATTAGACCACTGCAAAGCTGACAGAAAAAGTTCCAGAGTTTGCACTATCACATGGCCTGTAGGATCAGCTGGAAGGGTCAGTGCCTCTAATGTTTGCACTTCCACATGGCCTGCAGGATCAGCTGGAAGGGTCAGTGCCTCTAATGTTTGCACTTCCACGTGGCCTGCAGGATCAGCTGGAAGGGTCAGCCACACTTGGTACAGAAGTGAAGTGTTGCAGCCACACTTGGTGCAGAAGTGAAGTGTTGCAGCCACACTTGGTGCAGAAGTGAAGTGTTGCAGCCACACTTGGTGCAGAAGTGAAGTGTTGCAGCCACACTTGGTGCAGAAGTGAAGTGTTGCAGCCACACTTGGTGCAGAAGTGAAGTGTTGCAGCCACACTTGGTGCAGAACAATGCCATCTTTAAAAATGCAGAATCAAAATAGGTGGTTCATGCACTTATATCTTTGTTTGATGTAGTAACGAGGTTTCTGGTCAAGCAGAAACTCAAAATTCCAATCCCTCCATTCCCCCTTCCCTACTCCCCCCTTACTCCCCCTTCCCCCGCTTCCCCCTTCAATTATGAGGTTTACTAATGCCTGTGTATATGGTTAACTAAAAATACCCAATATAGCATATAGAACATTCTGTAGTCGTGGTCAATGCGGAGATGCACTTTTCAAACATTACGGGGGTTCTCCAACATTACGGGGTTCTCCAACAAGTTTTCGGTGTTGAACTTTCTGTTTGGTTGAGAGCTGTTGCTTTAGCTGAAGGATTGTTTTCAGCGAGCAATCGTGCGGGGTACATAGCAGGAGCATTGGCAGCAGAGATGGGGAACATGTCTACTAATACCACTAGACGTTTCGCAAGGTCTTTGAAAAAGAGTGAAGAGATAGGTAGAAAAGGTTGACACCCAAGTGAGTGATGCGTGCAACATGGGGACTGTCTTACAGGGAAGCGAATTAAGGGTATTTCGAAAAATAACAGACCAATGAACAGTACAAAAAAAACCCCACTGTTCCAAGTCTGATGTCCTGACGGTAGCCGAGGAAACGTGTTCATGTTTGCACTGGCTTGCCTTACTCAAGAGAGTGCCGTCTGAAAATTTGGTAATGATGTATTGTGTTTTGGAAAATGTCCGTAAGAATGGGAGTGGCAATGGGTTTGGTGATAATGGGGAGATTGCGGTGAGCTTAGGGAAGGGTCGACACGATTTGTGATGGTAGCAGGATCACTGGGAAGACCACACGCGTGGCGATGCGCTCACAAGGTTCACGTGATAAACAGAAACATTGGGCTTATGTGCAGCAGCATTGGTGGGTCATGTGCTGAGGCTTCTGAAGTTCCTTGAAGTGTCTGCAAGGTGCTAGTGATGCTGCTGTAGCCAGCAAGACAACGATGGCAATTCTAACACATCCCTGCAGCTATTAATCAGCTCTGTACCAATGCAATGCATATTTATGTAAGTAGAGATTTGTATGGGGTTTTCTAAAAGGAGGAAGGATGAATGATATGCCATGTAGTGAATAATACGCTTGTCTATGTGTGTGTGTGTGTGATGCTACTGAGCATGTGCAAGCAATACTTAGCAGCTGTCAGAATGCTGCAAGACTGAGGTAGAGCTACTTCAGAGACAGGTGGAGAAGGACGATTGTGATGAAAATGTTAGCAGGTATCAAAAGAGAACTGGACAGAGAAAGGCAGAGACTAGCAAGAGAAAATTAGCAGATGAGGAAAGAAATGTCTAGAGAGAGCTGAGCAGAGAAAGGCAGAGACTAGCGAGAAGATGTATAAGTGGAAGTCTAGCAATGCAAGCTTCTAGCTGGGGGCATTGTCCACACTGTGCTAGCAATTGTGATGCTTCAAGGTTTAATATGGAGGCCCTGAACTGCTGCCACAATGGCAAGATTAGTCCACCAGCACTGTCAGAGTATCCACAAACACTGTAGGAACTATCAATCAGCAAAGCTAACAATGTTCAACAAAACATGTGAGTGCCTTCTCCTTCTTATCTAACATAAGTGCATTATTTAATTACAGGTGGAGCATATGTATGGCAATTAATACTTTCCCACGTGGCCAACTGTAAGTGTCCTCCTCCTCCAGGGCCAGTCAGAATAAAGTGCGAGGGGAAGTGCACTCAGCCCAGCATCAAGCGGCAGCCCGGGGAAACACTTGCGTATGCTTCATGCAGTTTTTCAAGCTGTTTTCTAACAGCTAATGTGGTGCATTATTTGAAGCGTGTTATTGTAGGTGCTACATGTGTGGTGTCAATTATTATTAGTGCATTAATTACGAGAGAAAATATATCACAGAGTCTCTGCGGGGTGAGAGTCTCTGCGTGGGTGTATGTATGTGCATAGTTAGTGAGTGTAAGTTTTAGTTTTATACACATCAAAACCACTAGCCCTACCTGCCTGAAGATCTCCACTTCCACCCAAAAGGTGGTTATAGGCTGGGAGACATTGGTCTCTGAGGTCACTGGAATCTAGAGCCACCACCACCAAAAATGCCAGTAGTGATTGTTGTTTTTAAACCTTTATGGCTGATATATCTGTTGTATGTGCTCGTTTCCATAGTAGCTGATAGATGCCCTCATATAGGGACCACGAAATGTGCCCTCATATAGGGACCATGAAATGTGCCCTCATATAGGGACCATGAAATGTGCTGTATCAGCACTCACACATGTTAATACTTACTAGTACTACAACCATTATTACCTAGGCAACCACTGCCACCTGCACAAGTAGGTACCTATACAACCACTGCAACACTACTTCCTGTGCAACCCTGCAACATTGCTACCTGTGCAACCACTACAACACTGCTACCTGTGCAACACTGCAACATTGCTACCTGTGCAACCACTGCTACCTGTGCAACAACTGCAACATTGCTACCTGTGCAACAACTGCAACATTGCTACCTGTGCAACAACTGCAACACTACTACCTGTGCAACACTGCTACCTGTGCAACATTGCTACCTGTGCAACACTGCTACCTGTGCAACCACTGCAACACTGCTACCTGTGCAACACTGCAACACTACTACCTGTGCAACCACTGCAACACTGCTACCTGTGCAACACTGCTACCTGTGCAACCACTGCTACCTGTGCAACACTGCTACCTGTGCAACCACTGCAACACTGCTACCTGTGCAACCACTGCAACATTGCTACCTGTGCAACACTGCTACCTGTGCAACCACTGCTACCTGTGCAACACTGCTACCTGTGCAACCACTGCAACATTGCTACCTGTGCAACCACTGCAACACTGCTACCTGTGCAACCACTGCAACACTGCTACCTGTGCAACATTGCTACCTGTGCAAACACTGCAACATTGCTACCTGTGCAACCACTGCAACACTGCCACCTGTGCAACCACTGCAACACTGCTACCTGTGCAACCACTGCAACACTGCTACCTGTGCAAACACTGCAACATTGCTACCTGTGCAACCACTGCAACACTGCCACCTGTGCAACCACTGCAACATTGCTACCTGTGCAACCACTGCAACACTGCTACCTGTGCAACCACTGCAACATTGCTACCTGTGCAACACTGCTACCTGTGCAACATTGCTACCTGTGCAAACACTGCAACATTGCTACCTGTGCAACCACTGCAACACTGCCACCTGTGCAACCACTGCAACATTGCTACCTGTGCAACACTGTTACCTGTGCAACCCTGCAACATTGCTACCTGTGCAACACTGCTACCTGTGCAACCACTGCAACACTACTACATTATGCACTGACACTGCACATTTTATATGAGGATGCACACACACCACACACACACACACATCTTAACTGCTTCCTTCCTGTATCTAGTCTCATCAACCCTAAGGCGTTTGTGCCGGTGCACCTGTACGGGCAGCTGGCCCAGCTGGAGGAGGGCTGCAAGTTGCTGGACACGGAGGTACGTACACAGTCATGCATGTCCACTGGTGCCAACAATATCGGGGTGAACTGGAGAAGTACAAAGCTCAACAGCTGGGGCAAGAGTTATGGTTAGGACTAGAGCTCAATGCTGAAGGCTAGAGCTAGGATTACAACAAGGGCTCTGTTGAGGGCTAGAACCAGGGTTACAACAAGGGCTCTGTTGAGGGCTAGAACTAGGGTTACAACAAGGGCTCTATCGAGGGTTAAAGCTTGGGTGACGACAAGGGCTCTGTCGAGGGCTAAAGCTTGGGTGACAACAAGGGCTCTGTTGAGGGCTAGAACTAGGGTTACAATGAGGGCTATGTCGAGGGCTAGAACCAGGGTTACAACAAGGGCTCTATCGAGGGCTAGAGCTTGGGTTACAACGAGGGCTCTGTTGAAGGCTAAAGCTTGGGTGACGACAAGGGCTCTGTCGAGGGCTAGAACTAGGGTTACAATGAGGGCTATGTCGAGGGTTAAAGCTTGGGTGACGACAAGGGCTCTGTCGAGGGCTAGAGCTAGGGTTACAACGAGGGCTCTGTTGAAGGCTAAAGCTTGGGTGACGACAAGGGGGGCTAGAGCTAGGGTTACAACAAGGACTCTGTTGAGGGCTAGAGAGGGTTACAACGAGGGCTCTGTCGAGGGCTAGAGCTTGGGTTACGACAATGCTCTATGTCAAAAAGCTAGTGATAGGGGTAGGACTAAAGCTGTATGACCAGGGTTATTTATGTCTGAGGCTAGTAGAGCTGGTGCTAAGACTGATGCTATATTATGTCTTTCCCTCTTATGTATGAAACACCAGAACACTGACTGTGACAAGCCCAATAGTTTATGGACTTTTTATTTTGTGGAATTCCTTCCATGTTGTCTGTATTTCTGTACCAGATCTAACTCAGTCAATAATTGTATGCACCCATGTATCAGAATTACGTGTCTCAGTTTGCTGGCGTGATTCGGACTGCCTCGGAATGTACCCCCAACTGTGACATCTTGGACATCAAGGCCGCGGTGTGGGCCCTTGGGCATATTGGGTCAGCGGTCGCAGGACTCGATCTGCTGGTCAAGGAAGAAGTGGTGGAGGACCTGGTGGGCCTGGCCGAGAGATGTCCAGTGCTCTCCATCAGAGGGTGAGGGGGGGAGGGAGGGAGGGGAAACTGGTGGAGCTGGCAAGCAGCTGTGGCTTGTTTGTGCTCTCCATCAGAGGATGGGAAGCAACTAATGTTTTTTGCATGGCAGTATCTACACTGCACCCCAGGATGTTCATTGTCATCTTTACTGTACCTAGTTTATCAAATATCTATCTCTCCCTCTCCCCTCCCTCCCTCCTCCCCTCCCTCCTCCCCTCCCTCCTCCCCTCCCTCCTCCCCTCCCTCCCTCCTCCCCTCCCTCCTCCCCTCCCTCCTCCCTCCCTCCTCCCCTCCCTCCCTCGTCTCCTCCCTCTCTCCTCCTATATCCAACAGTACGGCCTACTATGCTCTCTGCCTGATCGCAAAGACGTCAGTTGGTGCGGAGCGGCTGATGGAGTTGAACTGGAGCTCTGTGTGCCACTCCCTAGCGGAGAAGTGGCCCCTGGTAGTGCGCCAGGTGGCTCTGCAGCAGATACTGGCCGTACAGTCCACTGCCTCCATGCACCAGCTAACGACTCCCATGGAGAATGTATTTGCAGCATCGCCCCTCTCCAGCAGA
Source organism: Cladorhizidae sp. MBARI D1340-BT2 (assembly GCA_028752905.1). Classification (NCBI taxonomy): domain Eukaryota; kingdom Metazoa; phylum Porifera; class Demospongiae; order Poecilosclerida; family Cladorhizidae; species Cladorhizidae sp. MBARI D1340-BT2. The sequence continues at coordinate 39,856,483 of JAQNBH010000011.1, forward strand.
AGTAATTTCTCTTCCCTCACCAGCCCAATGGGGTCAGTGGGATCATCTCTCCCCCCATACAAACAGGGGACTCCTCTTAGTATGCAATTACCTCCTTGGATACAGGTGTGTGTGTGTGTGTGTGTGTGTGTGTGTGTGTGTGTGTGTGAGGGAGGGAGGGAGGACACACTTCTCTACTTTCATCTACTTCATCCCTAACTTTGCACTTCTCCACAAACACATTTACACAATGCACACTTAGACTCACACACATACACACACTCACTCACACACGTACACACACACACACCTACACAAATACACATATTTACACACTCACACTACTAACACATACACTCACACATGCTCACACATGCACACACACACACAGCCACACAGCAGACAACTGGCGAGGGAGTCTTCGAGCCCATCAGACAATCGTCCTAAACCCTTGCTCCAGCAGGCCAAGCTTCCCAACGACTCGGCGGATGTCCCAAACCTTCCCCTCAGATACAACTCTGCGTACAGACCTCGCCCCAAAGCCTTCCCCGTTCCTCTGCTATCCAAACAGCAGCAGTTGCACGTGGGAGGCTCTCGTACCAATAGAGCTGGCAGCATGACAGATGTCCCCAGGTGAGTGCCTGGCCAACCTATTACCATATATGGAGGGGTAGTTTCCCATGCTTAAAAGGGCAGAAGAATTGATGGGAGGAAATGTTTGCTGGTTGTGTAGTGTTTAGTGGAAGCCACACCCACTCTGCTGCTCTTCATCCTACCTGTTCACAGGTTGGATTCTAACCATGAAGACCACGATATAACCCCCTCGAAAATACCCCCCTCCCCCTATGTGGTACACATATTACCCCCTCGAAAATACCCCCCTATGTGGTACAAGAGAAACGAGCTATTTAATAATAATAATTTTTAAAACCTCGTGGAATACTTAATTTCACAAACTCCTTAATTTTAATCTCGTTGTTGTGTGTGTTAGGTCTTCCTCGTTATTGAACAGGTCTCTCAGTCTCAGACAGTCTTTGACGTCAGCCAGCGTTCCATACTTGGGTGTATGCCTTCCCCTAGATATCACAAGCATGTTTGAGGTAAGCAGGTAGGAAATGGTTGGCTAACCAGGTGGCACTCCTAATGTAATTGTATTGGCTGGTTAACCAGAGGGCACCCCTAATTTAATTACAGTTGATTGAATCTATCCTAAGAGCTGCAATCTGAGCTTGTTTTGTCTCTGTGGATGTTTGCAATACGTGCAGTAAGAGGTCACTTATTGGAACTCGCCGGCCAACTGAATGCTACAAGAAGCTACTACGCCCATGGAAATGCTGAATAGTCCAGTGTACCTTTTTTCATTTATGGCGAAAATTCCTTTGAGCATGTGCACACGAATATATACCACCCTCCCAACGTGGAACGTCATTCTTCTCGCTCAGCGCCAAAGCAGAGAGCATGGCAACCTACTCAGAAGAGCAAAAGAGTTGTCCGTAATGTCCAGGCAAGCTCAAGATCTGTGGTATTGTGAGGAATGGGAGGAGTTTAGCTAGAGCAGCGGTGGACGGCAACGTTAGAGAGTGGACTATCCTCGATTGTGTGCGGAGCATGGGCAAGCCAAAGACCTTGCACTCTGAGCTTTAGTTATCCGAACATTTCATTATCGGAATACTCTCCGGACCCAGCGTGTTCAGATAAGTGGCCTCAAGTTTGAGGTTGTCTGGAGATTTGAGCTTGGAATGAATTTGACTTGAGTGGCAGGATTCTGTCTCCTAACCCTCTCTTTCTCATTGTAGTTATGTGCTTCAGAGAGAAATGAAGAAATGTGTGGTATGTGTGTGTGGGGGGGAACATTGCATGGTACGGGTAGTTCTTCAGTATGGTACGGGTAGTTCTTCAGTATGGTACGGGTAGTTCTTCAGTATGGTACGGGTAGTTCTTCAGTATGGTACGGGTAGTTCTTCAGTGTGGTACGGGTAGTTCTTCAGTATGGTACGGGTAGTTCTTCAGTATGGTACGGGTAGTTCTTCAGTATGGTACGGGTAGTTTGTCAGTACAGTACGGGTAGTTCGTCAGTATGGTACAGAAACTTCTTTCCTTGTACCAAATAATACAACAGGAAAATTTACAGTACAGAGGGAAAAGATGTGCGTGTAATGTGAGCTGGTCTTGCTGAATGACACGTATTTCAGGAGGAACAGGGGGAAATAAAGGGGTTAAAATAGCTGGGGGTGAGCTGGTATTATGGCATGGCATTGAAGGGTAGCACTGAAGCAAAGATCATTCTGGAGTTAGTATGAGGCATGGTCAATAGGGAAGACTTCACCTACATAGCCATGTATGGTCACAAGAAGAGGCTAATTTGAGCCTGTAAAGTCTTATGTCCTTGGACAAAACTCTTCTTGCACCTCCATTTGTTACAAGATCTGAGAATAAGGTCTATTATACAAATAGAGAGGCGTTCAAAAATAGACTTCCGAAATGTTTCTCTATCACAAGCTCCTCTTTCAGACCTTCATATCTACTAATGCTTAGTCTCTGCCTTCAGTCAGGCCTTCATATCTACTAATGCTTAGTCTCTGCCTTCAGTCAGGCCTTCATATCTACTAATGCTTAGTCTCTGCCTTCAGTCAGGCCTTCATATCTACTAATGCTTAGTCTCTACCTTCAGTCAGGCCTTCATATCTACTAATGCTTAGTCTCTACCTTCAGTCAGGCCTTCATATCTACTAATGCTTAGTCTCTACCTTCAGTCAGGCCTTCATATCTACTAATGCTTAGTCTCTGCCTTCAGTCAGGCCTTCATATCTACTAATGCTTAGTCTCTGCCTTCAGTCAGGCCTTCATATCTACTAATGCTTAGTCTCTACCTTCAGTCAGGCCTTCATATCTACTAATGCTTAGTCTCTGCCTTCAGTCAGGCCTTCATATCTACTAATGCTTAGTCTCTACCTTCAGTCAGGCCTTCATATCTACTAATGCTTAGTCTCTACCTTCAGTCAGGCCTTCATATCTACTAATGCTTAGTCTCTGCCTTCAGTCAGGCCTTCATATCTACTAATGCTTAGTCTCTGCCTTCAGTCAGGCCTTCATATCTACTAATGCTTAGTCTCTGCCTTCAGTCAGGCCTTCATATCTACTAATGCTTAGTCTCTACCTTCAGTCAGGCCTTCATATCTACTAATGCTTAGTCTCTGCCTTCAGTCAGGCCTTCATATCTACTAATGCTTAGTCTCTGCCTTCAGTCAGGCCTTCATATCTACTAATGCTTAGTCTCTGCCTTCAGGCCTTCATATCTACTAATGCTTAGTCTCTACCTTCAGTCAGGCCTTCATATCTACTAATGCTTAGTCTCTGCCTTCAGTCAGGCCTTCATATCTACTAATGCTTAGTCTCTACCTTCAGTCAGGCCTTCATATCTACTAATGCTTAGTCTCTACCTTCAGTCAGGCCTTCATATCTACTAATGCTTAGTCTCTACCTTCAGTCAGGCCTTCATATCTACTAATGCTTAGTCTCTACCTTCAGTCAGGCCTTCATATCTACTAATGCTTAGTCTCTACCTTCAGTCAGGCCTTCATATCTACTAATGCTTAGTCTCTGCCTTCAGTCAGGCCTTCATATCTACTAATGCTTAGTCTCTACCTTCAGTCAGGCCTTCATATCTACTAATGCTTAGTCTCTACCTTCAGTCAGGCCTTCATATCTACTAATGCTTAGTCTCTACCTTCAGTCAGGCCTTCATATCTACTAATGCTTAGTCTCTACCTTCAGTCAGGCCTTCATATCTACTAATGCTTAGTCTCTACCTTCAGTCAGGCCTTCATATCTACTAATGCTTAGTCTCTACCTTCAGTCAGGCCTTCATATCTACTAATGCTTAGTCTCTACCTTCAGTCAGGCCTTCATATCTACTAATGCTTAGTCTCTACCTTCAGTCAGGCCTTCATATCTACTAATGCTTAGTCTCTGCCTTCAGTCAGGCCTTCATATCTACTAATGCTTAGTCTCTACCTTCAGTCAGGCCTTCATATCTACTAATGCTTAGTCTCTACCTTCAGTCAGGCCTTCATATCTACTAATGCTTAGTCTCTACCTTCAGTCAGGCCTTCATATCTACTAATGCTTAGTCTCTGCCTTCAGTCAGGCCTTCATATCTACTAATGCTTAGTCTCTGCCTTCAGTCAGGCCTTCATATCTACTAATGCTTAGTCTCTACCTTCAGTCAGGCCTTCATATCTACTAATGCTTAGTCTCTACCTTCAGTCAGGCCTTCATATCTACTAATGCTTAGTCTCTACCTTCAGTCAGGCCTTCATATCGACTAATGCTTAGTCTCTACCTTCAGTCAGGCCTTCATATCTACTAATGCTTAGTCTCTACCTTCAGTCAGGCCTTCATATCTACTAATGCTTAGTCTCTACCTTCAGTCAGGCCTTCATATCTACTAATGCTTAGTCTCTACCTTCAGTCAGGCCTTCATATCTACTAATGCTTAGTCTCTACCTTCAGTCAGGCCTTCATATCTACTAATGCTTAGTCTCTGCCTTCAGTCAGGCCTTCATATCTACTAATGCTTAGTCTCTACCTTCAGTCAGGCCTTCATATCTACTAATGCTTAGTCTCTACCTTCAGTCAGGCCTTCATATCTACTAATGCTTAGTCTCTGCCTTCAGTCAGGCCTTCATATCTACTAATGCTTCTCTACCTTCAGTCAGGCCTTCATATCTACTAATGCTTAGTCTCTACCTTCAGTCAGGCCTTCATATCTACTAATGCTTAGTCTCTGCCTTCAGTCAGGCCTTCATATCTACTAATGCTTAGTCTCTACCTTCAGTCAGGCCTTCATATCTACTAATGCTTAGTCTCTACCTTCAGTCAGGCCTTCATATCTACTAATGCTTAGTCTCTACCTTCAGTCAGGCCTTCATATCTACTAATGCTTAGTCTCTACCTTCAGTCAGGCCTTCATATCTACTAATGCTTAGTCTCTACCTTCAGTCAGGCCTTCATATCTACTAATGCTTAGTCTCTGCCTTCAGTCAGGCCTTCATATCTACTAATGCTTAGTCTCTACCTTCAGTCAGGCCTTCATATCTACTAATGCTTAGTCTCTACCTTCAGTCAGGCCTTCATATCTACTAATGCTTAGTCTCTACCTTCAGTCAGGCCTTCATATCTACTAATGCTTAGTCTCTACCTTCAGTCAGGCCTTCATATCTACTAATGCTTAGTCTCTACCTTCAGTCAGGCCTTCATATCTACTAATGCTTAGTCTCTGCCTTCAGTCAGGCCTTCATATCTACTAATGCTTAGTCTCTACCTTCAGTCAGGCCTTCATATCTACTAATGCTTAGTCTCTACCTTCAGTCAGGCCTTCATATCTACTAATGCTTAGTCTCTGCCTTCAGTCAGGCCTTCATATCTACTAATGCTTAGTCTCTACCTTCAGTCAGGCCTTCATATCTACTAATGCTTAGTCTCTACCTTCAGTCAGGCCTTCATATCTACTAATGCTTAGTCTCTACCTTCAGTCAGGCCTTCATATCTACTAATGCTTAGTCTCTGCCTTCAGTCAGGCCTTCATATCTACTAATGCTTAGTCTCTACCTTCAGTCAGGCCTTCATATCTACTAATGCTTAGTCTCTACCTTCAGTCAGGCCTTCATATCTACTAATGCTTAGTCTCTACCTTCAGTCAGGCCTTCATATCTACTAATGCTTAGTCTCTACCTTCAGTCAGGCCTTCATATCTACTAATGCTTAGTCTCTACCTTCAGTCAGGCCTTCATATCTACTAATGCTTAGTCTCTGCCTTCAGTCAGGCCTTCATATCTACTAATGCTTAGTCTCTACCTTCAGTCAGGCCTTCATATCTACTAATGCTTAGTCTCTGCCTTCAGTCAGGCCTTCATATCTACTAATGCTTAGTCTCTACCTTCAGTCAGGCCTTCATATCTACTAATGCTTAGTCTCTACCTTCAGTCAGGCCTTCATATCTACTAATGCTTAGTCTCTACCTTCAGTCAGGCCTTCATATCTACTAATGCTTAGTCTCTGCCTTCAGTCAGGCCTTCATATCTACTAATGCTTAGTCTCTACCTTCAGTCAGGCCTTCATATCTACTAATGCTTAGTCTCTGCCTTCAGGCAGGCCTTCATATCTACTAATGCTTAGTCTCTACCTTCAGTCAGGCCTTCATATCTACTAATGCTTAGTCTCTACCTTCAGTCAGGCCTTCATATCTACTAATGCTTAGTCTCTACCTTCAGACCTTCATATCTACTAATGCTTAGTCTCTGCCTTCAGTCAGGCCTTCATATCTACTAATGCTTAGTCTCTGCCTTCAGTCAGGCCTTCATATCTACTAATGCTTAGTCTCTACCTTCAGTCAGGCCTTCATATCTACTAATGCTTAGTCTCTACCTTCAGTCAGGCCTTCATATCTACTAATGCTTAGTCTCTGCCTTCAGTCAGGCCTTCATATCTACTAATGCTTAGTCTCTGCCTTCAGTCAGGCCTTCATATCTACTAATGCTTAGTCTCTACCTTCAGGCCTTCATATCTACTAATGCTTAGTCTCTACCTTCAGGCAGGCCTTCATATCTACTAATGCTTAGTCTCTACCTTCAGTCAGGCCTTCATATCTACTAATGCTTAGTCTCTACCTTCAGTCAGGCCTTCATATCTACTAATGCTTAGTCTCTGCCTTCAGTCAAGCCTTCATATCTACTAATGCTTAGTCTCTACCTTCAGTCAGGCCTTCATATCTACTAATGCTTAGTCTCTGCCTTCAGTCAGGCCTTCATATCTACTAATGCTTAGTCTCTACCTTCAGTCAGGCCTTCATATCTACTAATGCTTAGTCTCTACCTTCAGTCAGGCCTTCATATCTACTAATGCTTAGTCTCTACCTTCAGTCAGGCCTTCATATCTACTAATGCTTAGTCTCTGCCTTCAGTGAGGCCTTCATATCTACTAATGCTTAGTCTCTGCCTTCAGTCAGGCCTTCATATCTACTAATGCTTAGTCTCTACCTTCAGTCAGACCTTCATATCTACTAATGCTTAGTCTCTGCCTTCAGTCAGGCCTTCATATCTACTAATGCTTAGTCTCTACCTTCAGTCAGGCCTTCATATCTACTAATGCTTAGTCTCTACCTTCAGTCAGGCCTTCATATCTACTAATGCTTAGTCTCTACCTTCAGTCAGGCCTTCATATCTACTAATGCTTAGTCTCTACCTTCAGTCAGGCCTTCATATCTACTAATGCTTAGTCTCTACCTTCAGTCAGGCCTTCATATCTACTAATGCTTAGTCTCTGCCTTCAGTCAGGCCTTCATATCTACTAATGCTTAGTCTCTACCTTCAGTCAGGCCTTCATATCTACTAATGCTTAGTCACTGCCTTCAGTCAGGCCTTCATATCTACTAATGCTTAGTCTCTGCCTTCAGTCAGGCCTTCATATCTACTAATGCTTAGTCTCTACCTTCAGGCCTTCATATCTACTAATGCTTAGTCTCTACCTTCAGTCAGGCCTTCATATCTACTAATGCTTAGTCTCTACCTTCAGTCAAGCCTTCATATCTACTAATGCTTAGTCTCTACCTTCAGTCAAGCCTTCATATCTACTAATGCTTAGTCTCTGCCTTCAGTCAGGCCTTCATATCTACTAATGCTTAGTCTCTACCTTCAGTCAGGCCTTCATATCTACTAATGCTTAGTCTCTGCCTTCAGTCAGGCCTTCATATCTACTAATGCTTAGTCTCTACCTTCAGTCAGGCCTTCATATCTACTAATGCTTAGTCTCTACCTTCAGTCAGGCCTTCATATCTACTAATGCTTAGTCTCTACCTTCAGTCAGGCCTTCATATCTACTAATGCTTAGTCTCTGCCTTCAGTCAGGCCTTCATATCTACTAATGCTTAGTCTCTACCTTCAGTCAGGCCTTCATATCTACTAATGCTTAGTCTCTACCTTCAGTCAGGCCTTCATATCTACTAATGCTTAGTCTCTGCCTTCAGTCAGGCCTTCATATCTACTAATGCTTAGTCTCTGCCTTCAGTCAGGCCTTCATATCTACTAATGCTTAGTCTCTACCTTCAGTCAGGCCTTCATATCTACTAATGCTTAGTCTCTGCCTTCAGTCAGGCCTTCATATCTACTAATGCTTAGTCTCTGCCTTCAGTCAGGCCTTCATATCTACTAATGCTTAGTCTCTACCTTCAGGCCTTCATATCTACTAATGCTTAGTCTCTACCTTCAGGCAGGCCTTCATATCTACTAATGCTTAGTCTCTACCTTCAGTCAGGCCTTCATATCTACTAATGCTTAGTCTCTACCTTCAGTCAGGCCTTCATATCTACTAATGCTTAGTCTCTGCCTTCAGTCAAGCCTTCATATCTACTAATGCTTAGTCTCTACCTTCAGTCAGGCCTTCATATCTACTAATGCTTAGTCTCTGCCTTCAGTCAGGCCTTCATATCTACTAATGCTTAGTCTCTACCTTCAGTCAGGCCTTCATATCTACTAATGCTTAGTCTCTACCTTCAGTCAGGCCTTCATATCTACTAATGCTTAGTCTCTACCTTCAGTCAGGCCTTCATATCTACTAATGCTTAGTCTCTACCTTCAGTCAGGCCTTCATATCTACTAATGCTTAGTCTCTACCTTCAGTCAGGCCTTCATATCTACTAATGCTTAGTCTCTACCTTCAGTCAGGCCTTCATATCTACTAATGCTTAGTCTCTACCTTCAGTCAGGCCTTCATATCTACTAATGCTTAGTCTCTACCTTCAGTCAGGCCTTCATATCTACTAATGCTTAGTCTCTGCCTTCAGTCAGGCCTTCATATCTACTAATGCTTAGTCTCTACCTTCAGTCAGGCCTTCATATCTACTAATGCTTAGTCACTGCCTTCAGTCAGGCCTTCATATCTACTAATGCTTAGTCTCTGCCTTCAGTCAGGCCTTCATATCTACTAATGCTTAGTCTCTACCTTCAGGCCTTCATATCTACTAATGCTTAGTCTCTACCTTCAGTCAGGCCTTCATATCTACTAATGCTTAGTCTCTACCTTCAGTCAAGCCTTCATATCTACTAATGCTTAGTCTCTACCTTCAGTCAAGCCTTCATATCTACTAATGCTTAGTCTCTGCCTTCAGTCAGGCCTTCATATCTACTAATGCTTAGTCTCTACCTTCAGTCAGGCCTTCATATCTACTAATGCTTAGTCTCTGCCTTCAGTCAGGCCTTCATATCTACTAATGCTTAGTCTCTACCTTCAGTCAGGCCTTCATATCTACTAATGCTTAGTCTCTACCTTCAGTCAGGCCTTCATATCTACTAATGCTTAGTCTCTACCTTCAGTCAGGCCTTCATATCTACTAATGCTTAGTCTCTGCCTTCAGTCAGGCCTTCATATCTACTAATGCTTAGTCTCTACCTTCAGTCAGGCCTTCATATTTACTAATGCTTAGTCTCTACCTAGTCTCTACCTTCAGTCAGGCCTTCATATCTACTAATGCTTAGTCTCTGCCTTCAGTCAGGCCTTCATATCTACTAATGCTTAGTCTCTGCCTTCAGTCAGGCCTTCATATCTACTAATGCTTAGTCTCTACCTTCAGTCAGGCCTTCATATCTACTAATGCTTAGTCTCTACCTTCAGTCAAGCCTTCATATCTACTAATGCTTAGTCTCTGCCTTCAGTCAGGCCTTCATATCTACTAATGCTTAGTCTCTGCCTTCAGTCAGGCCTTCATATCTACTAATGCTTAGTCTCTGCCTTCAGGCCTTCATATCTACTAATGCTTAGTCTCTGCCTTCAGTCAGGCCTTCATATCTACTAATGCTTAGTCTCTACCTTCAGTCAAGCCTTCATATCTACTAATGCTTAGTCTCTACCTTCAGTCAGGCCTTCATATCTACTAATGCTTAGTCTCTGCCTTCAGTCAGGCCTTCATATCTACTAATGCTTAGTCTCTACCTTCAGTCAGGCCTTCATATCTACTAATGCTTAGTCTCTGCCTTCAGTCAGGCCTTCATATCTACTAATGCTTAGTCTCTGCCTTCAGTCAGGCCTTCATATCTACTAATGCTTAGTCTCTGCCTTCAGTCAGGCCTTCATATCTACTAATGCTTAGTCTCTGCCTTCAGTCAGGCCTTCATATCTACTAATGCTTAGTCTCTACCTTCAGTCAAGCCTTCATATCTACTAATGCTTAGTCTCTACCTTCAGTCAGGCCTTCATATCTACTAATGCTTGGTCTCTACCTTCAGTCAGGCCTTCATATCTACTAATGCTTAGTCTCTGCCTTCAGTCAGGCCTTCATATCTACTAATGCTTAGTCTCTACCTTCAGTCAGGCCTTCATATCTACTAATGCTTAGTCTCTACCTTCAGTCAGGCCTTCATATCTACTAATGCTTAGTCTCTGCCTTCAGTCAGGCCTTCATATCTACTAATGCTTAGTCTCTGCCTTCAGTCAGGCCTTCATATCTACTAATGCTTAGTCTCTACCTTCAGTCAGGCCTTCATATCTACTAATGCTTAGTCTCTACCTTCAGTCAGGCCTTCATATCTACTAATGCTTAGTCTCTACCTTCAGTCAGGCCTTCATATCTACTAATGCTTAGTCTCTACCTTCAGTCAAGCCTTCATATCTACTAATGCTTAGTCTCTACCTTCAGTCAGGCCTTCATATCTACTAATGCTTAGTCTCTACCTTCAGTCAGGCCTTCATATCTACTAATGCTTAGTCTCTACCTTCAGTCAGGCCTTCATATCTACTAATGCTTAGTCTCTACCTTCAGTCAGGCCTTCATATCTACTAATGCTTAGTCTCTACCTTCAGTCAGGCCTTCATATCTACTAATGCTTAGTCTCTGCCTTCAGTCAGGCCTTCATATCTACTAATGCTTAGTCTCTACCTTCAGTCAGGCCTTCATATCTACTAATGCTTAGTCTCTACCTTCAGCCAGGCCTTCATATCTACTAATGCTTAGTCTCTGCCTTCAGGCAGGCCTTCATATCTACTAATGCTTAGTCTCTGCCTTCAGTCAGGCCTTCATATCTACTAATGCTTAGTCTCTGCCTTCAGTCAGGCCTTCATATCTACTAATGCTTAGTCTCTACCTTCAGTCAGGCCTTCATATCTACTAATGCTTAGTCTCTGCCTTCAGTCAGGCCTTCATATCTACTAATGCTTAGTCTCTGCCTTCAGGCCTTCATATCTACTAATGCTTAGTCTCTGCCTTCAGTCAGGCCTTCATATCTACTAATGCTTAGTCTCTACCTTCAGTCAGGCCTTCATATCTACTAATGCTTAGTCTCTACCTTCAGTCAGGCCTTCATATCTACTAATGCTTAGTCTCTGCCTTCAGTCAGGCCTTCATATCTACTAATGCTTAGTCTCTGCCTTCAGTCAGGCCTTCATATCTACTAATGCTTAGTCTCTGCCTTCAGTCAGGCCTTCATATCTACTAATGCTTAGTCTCTGCCTTCAGTCAGGCCTTCATATCTACTAATGCTTAGTCTCTGCCTTCAGTGAGGCCTTCATATCTACTAATGCTTAGTCTCTACCTTCAGTCAGGCCTTCATATCTACTAATGCTTAGTCTCTACCTTCAGTCAGGCCTTCATATCTACTAATGCTTAGTCTCTGCCTTCAGTCAGGCCTTCATATCTACTAATGCTTAGTCTCTACCTTCAGTCAGGCCTTCATATCTACTAATGCTTAGTCTCTGCCTTCAGGCTTTCATCTAATTTGTTATTTATTTCATATATTATATCTATTATATATATATATTTTTTTTATGCAAATTATTTAAGGGCCCATCTGAATGAAACGTGGGTGTGGTGTCAGTACAATGAACACCACACCCCTAGCTATATAGAATGCAGCTTGACTCGGCTGAAGAAAACAATGAAAGCCTGAAGGCAGAAGCTAAGCGTAGGAGACATTGAACATTTCAGCTTAGAAACTTATCTTTCCACATTTTCACTTGCGTCCAGTTGCCCACATTTAAGAGCCTCTATGTATGGATGGATGGCTAGTCCTCGGGGAGACAGAATTTAACAAAGTATTGTGAAAGGGTGTTGTGAATGGTGCCTGATATATTTCGAAACTGAGGGAGTTGAAATTCTTTGAAGTACGCCAACCGAACTCAGCTTAGAATTATGTAAAGAATGTATTCTCAAAATGACAGTGGCTAATTATATTATACCATGTGTGTGTATATATATATACATGTATTATTATTATTTCATGTGTGTATATATATATACACATGTATTATTATGCCATGTGTGTAGTAGATATACACATGTATTATTATTCTATATATACACATGTATTATTATACCATATGTGTATATATATACAAGTATTATTGTACCATGTGTGCACTACAGTATAATGCAGTATACGATATAGAACCTTTTAACTCTCCTCAATCCCCACCCCCTCTCCCTATTTACATGGTGATAACGCATCTTACATAAATAGAACAGTTTGACCTCTTTAAAATCCCTGTTATATTTTATTTTCCTGTTAATTTAATTCACAGTTCAAGGACCCTCCTTACCGAGGTTTCATCCCTCAAATCATCGGAGCCCCAGACTTCAGCAAGGGCATTCTGCCGCACGACCAGTACAAGTGTCTGCAATGCAACATACCTCTATTAAAAGCACACCACCAAAGTCAGTGCGATATTTCAGTCAGCAGTGAAAACCTAGAGTACAGCAACCACCTCTTCACCAGGGGGTCGCCAAACAGCCTCTCTCCGGAGATGAGATCCCGTTTCCACACCACCGAGAGTCTGTCCTCGAGTGATAGTTCCAGTACGAACACTCCTCGCTCGACTTCATCGGGAAACATCAACTCCAGATCTTCGGGGAGCGTTGTGGAGAGTCCAAAGGAAGACAGGCGTAAGGAAGTGTCCACCTTATCTCCGCCAAAATGCAAGACGGGAGCGGTCAGCGACAAATCGGATTCCAGCCAGGAAGACAGGCGTAAGGAAGTGTCCACCTTATCTCCGCCAAAATGCAAGACGGGAGCGGTCAGCGACAAATCGGATTCCAGCCAGAGTAAAGTGGATGCAACTAAGTCCGACTCCAGTTCCAAATTGCATGAATCCGCGAAAAAACCAAGGCAGGACGCGGACGGAGAGGAAGCAGAAAAGGCCATACCACGTACCTACTCTGAAGCGAAGCGGAGTCGTCGTAACCGCAAGTCTAATGAGGGCAAAGAGAACGACGAAGAAAAGGAGGACACAAGCAACCAGCAGGGGGTTCTCATCAACATCATAGGAGCCAGGTATGATGTGCCTTGTACACCTTCTCTCTCTATCTTGTTACCATGACAGTGCTGCCTTTCACACGATGCAACCTTATAGTTCAAGGGAGGATTGTGCAAGTCATAGATATATGTTAGATGAGTGGGATTGTAGTCTCATGTAGCCCAACCCTTTACCTACTTTGTGCATGAGGAAGGAAGGTCTGCGAAGGCTTCTGACCCTTTACCTCTTTTGTGCACGAGGGAGGAAGGTCTGCGGAGGCTTCTGACCCTTTACCTATTTTGTGCACGAGGGAGGAAGGTCTGCGAAGGCTTCTGACCCTTTACCTATTTTGTGCACGAGGGAGGAAGGTCTGCGAAGGCTTCTGACCCTTTACCTCTTTTGTGTACGAGGGAGGAGGGTCTGCAAAGGCTTGTACATGTATATGTAGTAAAGTGTTTTTTGGGCCGACTGTAGTGGCGATGATTAACCAGCTGTCTGTGGGGGTGTGGTCTTCACGCTGTGCTCTTGTATTGATTGATTTCACACGGATTATAAATTTAGCTTCCTTCTTCCACTCGGTGTGGACGAGAGGTCAGCCTCACAGCCCAAACAGAACATGCAGAGGAAAGCTTTCTCTCTCTTCTCCATGTATGATGTTAGCCAAGCGACTCCGCACATTACACAAGCTCTTTTGTTGACCGCAACTCCCGCCAATTAGAGCAGCTGGTAATTACATTCCGGCAGAACATTTTTCCGACTGTTCGCTGAAAGAGAAGGGTCTGCAATGTCAGACTGGGGGTGGTTTGGGGGGGGGGTGGCTTGTTTGCCAAGATTGGTGTGTTGTAGGTGGCTGTAGATCACAAGACAAAATAAACATGTTTCTTGTTAAGAACATCTCCAGTTTGCCTTGAGTCCTACGCAACAGTTTCTCAGGACAACTCCAGAACTAACAACCACAGCAGATGTTCTTCTTCGCCATGTTTGCTACTGAAGTACACACACACACACACCAAACACACCTACATCACACACATACACCACACACATACACCACACACACCAAACACACCTACATCACACACACATCACACACAAACACATCACACACACACCAAACACACATACATCACACACACATACACCACACACACCAAACACACCTACATCACACACACACACATCACACACACACCAAACACACATGCACATCACACCCATCATACACACAACAGTGATGCATGGATCACAAGTGGTTGTCCTGATTATGTTGAAGGCCTGCAGCATAAACGCATAATCTCATCCTTCATCATGGCATCCTTACTGATAGTAATTGCACATGCTCAAAGGAAAGCTGATAGGAAAGCTGATAATAGAGCCTATTTTTCTTCATCTGTCTCCTCCCCCCCCGTTTATAAATTGCTTACAATTGGCCCACTAGAAACACACTGAAAATCGGTAAAGGATCACTCATGCAATAAACACGCTCGTGTGTGTGATCACAGGTTTTAGTAGAGCATCCAGCAACAGCCTCCTTTGGACGTGGTAACTGTTTCCCAGAAGCGAGAACTCTACAAACCGAGCATGGCAGAACTGAGTACGGGTCATTTAAATACAGCACCTGAGCTAAGCATCAACGCCAACCACAGAATACATCCTTTTTAATGCAACCGAATAACTGGTTGGTCATGGACGTGCATTGGACAATTCTAAGCCTTCTGGTGCTTTTTTTTTTATGAATGGAGTTACTGTACGCAGATTGTGTGACAGGAGGGAGGGGGAGGGAGGGAGGGGGAGGGAGGGGGGGACATACACATAGTGCTTGCACGTGATTTTCAAGAGGGCTTTCACTGCAGGTTGTTTTTTGCACAGTCAGTTGACTACTTTGGAGAAAGCTTCAAGGAATGCCTGGAACCTTTTTTGGAGCTAATATCAGCTGGAACCACCAGTTCAGAAGCTGGAACCTCTTTGGGGCTAATATCTGACCAGTTCAGAAGCTGGAACCTCTTTGGGGCTAATATCAGCCGGAACCACCAGTTCAATAGCTGGAACCTCTTTGGAGCTAATATCAGCCGGAAGCTGGAACCTCTTTGGAGCTAATATCAGCTAGAACCACCAGTTCAATAGCTGGAACCTCTTTGGAGCTAATATCAGCTGACCAGTTCAGAAGCTGGAACCTCTTTGGGGCTAATATCAGCTGGAACCACCAGTTCAGAAGCTGGAACCTCTTTGGAGCTAATATCAGCTGACCAGTTCATAAGCTTTGAACCTCTTTGGAGCTAATATCAGCTGGAACCACCAGTTCAGAAGCTGGAACCTCTTTGGAGCTAATATCTGCTGACCAGTTCAGAAGCTGGAACCTCTTTGGAGCCTGGAACCACCAGTTAAGAAGATGCCATGAGAGTTCAGCAGTATGGGCTTGGGGTATTTTTGATTTTTTTAAAGTGTGGAAGGGTTATATCATCCTCCGTTTTGAAATAGGAGTCAAACCAATACAGGGAGTACTAGCATACTCACCAATACAGGGAGCACTACCATACTCACCAATACAGGGAGCACTACCATACTCACCAGTACTAACATACCTACCAATACAGGGAGTACTACCATACTCACCAATACAGGGAGCACTACCATACTCACCAATACAGGGAGTACTACCATACTCACCAATACAGGGAGTACTACCATACTCACCAATACAGGAAGTACTACCATACTCACCAATACAGGAAGTACTACCATACTCACCAATACAGGGAGTACTAACATACTCACCAAAAACTGTTTTTTTAATGGAACATTTTTGTCCTATTATCGCTGACTAGAGTAATTAATTCACAAACAAGGGAAACAGCTATTGACACTCATCAAGTTATTATTGATGCTAGGGGCTGACATCAATTTAATCATGTTTATAACAAGCAGGGGAAGCAGCTATTGAAACTTATTATTGATGCTAGGGGCTGACATAAATTTAATCATGTTTATAACAAGCAGCTATTGAAACTTATTATTGATGCTAGGGGCTGACATAAATTTAATCATGTTTATAACAACTCTCAATGAACTCTCAGTTGATATAATAACATTACAATAACCTTCTCAATAATAGCCTCCTGCTTCAGAGTGGCCCCAGGAGATGCTTGTGTGTGGTGTGTGTGTGTCTAGTGAGGGTGAGTGACTGCTGCAGCACTGATGTGCAGATTCTACTAGCATGAGAGGGGGAAATGTATTTATTATCTTTGGTGCACCTAGTTTTACATCAAAGGGTGGAAGGTTGGACGTATTGCATGCTAATAGTAATTGATGATAGAGCTAGTGTATTCTAGAGCTAGGGTATTCTAGAGCTAGGGTATTCTAGAGCTAGGGTATTCTAGAGCTAGGGTATTCTGGAGCTAGGGTATTCTAGAGCTAGGGTATTCTGGAGCTAGGGTATTCTGGAGCTAGGGTATTCTAGAGCTAGGGTATTCCAGATCTTGGGTATTCTAGAGCTTGGGTATTCTAGAGCTAGGGTATTCCAGAGCTTGGGTATTCTAGAGCTTGGGTATTCTAGAGCTAGGGTATTCCAGAGCTTGGGTATTCTAGAGCTTGGGTATTCTAGAGCTAGGGTATTCTAGAGCTAGGGTATTCTAGAGCTAGGGTATTCTAGAGCTAGGGTATTCTAGAGCTAGGGTATTCTAGAGCTAGGGTATTCTAGAGCTAGGGTATTCTAGAGCTAGGGTATTCTAGAGCTAGGGTATTCTAGAGCTAGGGTATTCTAGAGCTAGGGTATTCTAGAGCTAGGATATTCTAGAGCTAGGGTATTCTAGAGCTAGGGTATTCTAGAGCTAGTGTATTCTAGAGCTAGGGTATTCTAGAGCTAGGGTATTCTAGAGCTAGGGTATTCTAGAGCTAGGGTATTCTAGAGCTAGGGTATTCTAGAGCTAGGGTATTCTAGAGCTAGGGTATTCCAGAGCTTGGGTATTCTAGAGCTTGGGTATTCTAGAGCTAGGGTATTCTAGAGCTAGGGTATTCTAGAGCTAGGGTATTCTAGAGCTAGGGTATTCTAGAGCTAGGGTATTCTAGAGCTAGGGTATTCTAGAGCTAGGGTATTCTAGAGCTAGGGTATTCTAGAGCTTGGGTATTCTAGAGCTAGGGTATTCTAGAGCTAGGGTATTCTAGAGCTAGGGTATTCTAGAGCTAGTGTATTCTAGAGCTAGGGTATTCTAGAGCTAGTGTATTCTAGAGCTAGGGTATTCTAGAGCTAGGGTATTCCAGAGCTAGGGTATTCCAGAGCTAGGGTATTCTAGAGCTTGGGTATTCTAGAGCTAGGGTGTTCTAGAGCTAGGGTATTCTAGAGCTAGGGTATTCTAGAGCTTGGGTATTCTAGAGCTAGGGTATTCTAGAGCTAGGGTATTCTAGAGCTAGGGTATTCTAGAGCTAGGGTGTTCTGGAGCTAGTGTATTCTGGAGCTAGGGTATTCTAGAGCTAGTGTATTCTAGAGCTAGTGTATTCTAGAGCTAGTGTATTCTAGAGCTAGGGTATTCTAGAGCTAGGGTATTCCAGAGCTAGGGTATTCTAGAGCTAGGGTATTCTAGAGCTAGGGTATTCTAGAGCTAGGGTGTTCTAGAGCTAGGGTATTCTAGAGCTAGGGTATTCTAGAGCTAGGGTATTCTAGAGCTAGGGTATTCTAGAGCTAGGGTGTTCTAGAGCTAGGGTATTCTAGAGCTAGGGTGTTGAAGTATTCTATGATGTTATGGTGTTCCAGGGCTAGGGTTCAGCACATCCCAGGATCCCAAATATCTTGACATTCATGCTTGAATGATTAGCCACCTCCTAAACACACATGCACACACACACACACAAACAAACACCAGGTTTAATACTGTTGCTGTTGTTGTTTGGGATAGGGGGGATTCCTGTTGGAGCTTTCTCCCTTTCCCATCGTCTGTATGAGACCCTGCATACATGCACACGTGACATGTACATATGCATACATGCACACAGCACACACATCATGCATGCACACTTACACACGCACACATACTAACAAAGATACAAACACATGTGCAATCCTATGCATCATATATGCATACATACATGCGCACACATGGACATGCACTCTATAAGGGTTGCCATAGTTACAGAATGCAGCTTCAGTTACGTGTATGCTATTTTTGTTGTCATGGTTACTGCAGTTAGCAAGGGCACGTGGTGATTAACATCCACTGTGCCTTGACGTGAAACTCATAGCCTTAGGTCTTGGCTAGCGGCCAGTGTAAGAGAGTGCACTTGTATTGATGCAGTGGCGGCTCTGCGAAGCAGAAGGACCAGAATTTGAAAGATTCTGACTCTCAAGACAACAGCGGTGAAGGGGGAGGAGGAGGAGGCAGCACTGGTGTGAAGGATGTGGCAGAGACAGGAAGCTTGTCTAGTCAGAGTTCGACCCCGGCAGCAGATAGTCTGCCCAAACTTCACTGTGCCTTCCTGGAGATCGTCTTCAACCTTAGCAGTGATGTCAGCCTGAGGAAGAACATCACAGCACTCAATGTGTAAGTGTCTGTTGCTGTTGTTGCTATCTAGGGTCAACTGCGTAAGAGTGGACGAGGCTAATGAAATAGTATGTTGGGTAATGGACGGATTATTCAAGTTGGATTTTAATCTTCTTCACTGGGCACACAAAATACAAGTACAAATTTATATGTGTATGCATATAATATATACATAATATACATTATTTATATTATACACATAAATATACATATATACACAACTTTACATATATACACATAAATATACATTATGCATATATACACATAAATATACATATATATACACATAAATATACACATAAATATACACGTATATACACATAAAATACATGTATATACACACATAAATATACATGTATATACACATAAAATATACAGATATACATTTATACACATAAATATATACACAAATATCCAGACATACACAAATATACATGTATATACACGCATCAATATATACACATAAATATACATGTATATATATACACATGATATATACACACATAAATATACATGTATATACACATAAATATACAGATATATGCACACATAAATATACATGTGTATATACACAAATATACATGTATATACACAAATATATTTATATAACACACAAATATACATGATATATTTATATAACACACAAATATACATGTATATACACACAAATATACATGTGTATAATACACATATAAAGCAGATAAAGCACCTACTGTAACGAAATAAGAGAAATATCTAACTATCATACTTTCTCGTGTTTGATCTGGGTTGATATATGCCCTGTCCTGCCCCTGCACGTGGAATTCATCCATAGCTGGTACTACAAATGTGCACGAGTCATCTGGTTGTCATGTAAGCACCGTGGCGTCACTTTGTCACGGCCTGGCATAATTGAAGCATGCTTGTAATGATGTGTTTTTGCTTCATTAGGGGATGATTATTAAAAGCTCAGTTTAGGGTGGGATGTGGGTTATCTCTAGGCTCAGAGCTCGTACGTGGATCAGCACCAATAAATTAGCTGATAATTAATTGTCTTCTTGACTTGTTTTTGTTTGGATTTGTAAAAGTAATAGTATTACTAATAATAAGCATTAGTATAATTAATAATAATAATAATAGGTGTTTAGAATGTTGGCATATCACAACTCCCTTCTGTACATAATCTGCTAGACGCACTTCAGTGACTACATGTTCGCACTTATTTGACCAATTACAATAAAGGTAAACAAAGAAAATTGTCACACAGTAACACTTCCCACGTTGTCATAGTTACCCTAGCAAAGGGAAGGCAGCACATATGAGTGTGATGGGGTCAGCTCATGGCAAACTCGGGGCAACCTTGTACGTAGCTGTTGTGGTGAGATGTTGGCTGTCTCCCCCATATCCAAATATATCTGGATGCACTCGACTAAAAAAAATCTTTTTAATTAATATGTATATTTTTAATGCTACAAAAATGACCATTGCCCCCCCCATGGTTGAAGAGTAAGCAGAATGTTGGAGGCTTGGTCCATTTGCTTGGCCTTCACATACTTAGAAATATCTGGCCATAGACAAAGACAAATCAACTGCTACATGTTTCTTTCTCCAGCATGGACAGACACAAAAGAAGGAGAAAGAGAGAGAGGACTAAGTGTGCTTTTCAAATAGTGAATGGAGTTGAACAAGGGCTTTCCCCCTTCTTTCCCCCTGCCCTCTCTTCCCTCTCTCTCTGGTTATGTCCATGGTTTCTAATGTCACATCTGCTCCATGGAGTCGCTCATGCTAGTGTATACTTGTGTGCACTCTTATGATATGTTGTGAGTGTGGTCTTAAGCATCTTAATTGCATAGCACGTGTAATTTAGGACATCCCCCCCTTCGCATAGATACCCATGCTTATAGTCAAGATTATAGTGATGCACCTCATGTTGGGCCTCACGTAATGCAAAGCCCAAATCTAGTGACTGTGTCCATTGGAGGCTGTGCATCCCAATTATAATAATTAAAATTATTTGCTAATAATACTCATATCTACTAGAGTGTATGGCTGGAGCTAGTGGAGTGTATGGCTGGAGCTAGTGGAGTGTGTGGCTGGAGCTAGTGGAGTGTGTGGCTGGAGCTAGTGGAGTGTGTGGCTGGAGCTAGTGGAATGTGTATGGCTGGAGCTAGTGGAGTGTGTGGCTGGAGCTAGTGGAGTGTATGGCTGGAGTGTATGGCTGGAGCTAGTGGCTGGAGCTAGTGGAGTGTGTGGCTGGAGCTAGTGGAGTGTATGGCTGGAGCTAGTGGAGTGTATGGCTGGAGCTAGTGGCTGGAGCTAGTGGAGTGTGTGGCTGGAGCTAGTGGAGTGTATGGCTGGAGCTAGTGGCTGGAGCTAGTGGAGTGCATGGCTGGAGCTAGTGGAGTGTATGACTGGAGCTAGTGGAGTGTATGGCTGGAGCTAGTGGAGTGTGTGGCTGGAGCTAGTGGAGTGCATGGCTGGAGCTAGTGGAGTGTATGGCTGGAGCTAGTGGAGTGCATGGCTGGAGCTAGTGGAGTGTATGGCTGGAGCTAGTGGAGTGTATGGCTGGAGCTAGTGGAGTGTATGGCTGGAGCTAGTGGAGTGTATGGCTGGAGTGTGTGGCTGGAGCTAGTGGAGTGTATGGCTGGAGCTAGTGGAGTGTATGGCTGGAGTGTATGGCTGGAGCTAGTGGAGTGTATGGCTGGAGTGTGTGGCTGGAGCTAGTGGAGTGTATGGCTGGAGTGTGTGGCTGGAGCTAGTGGAGTGTGTGGCTGGAGCTAGTAGAGTGTGTGGCTGGAGCTAGTAGAGTGTATGGCTGGAGCTAGTGGAGTGTATGGCTGGAGCTAGTGGAGTGTATGGCTGGAGCTAGTGGAGTGCATGGCTGGAGCTAGTGAAGTGTGTGGCTGGAGCTAGTGGAGTGTGTGGCTGGAGCTAGTGGAGTGTGCGGCTGGAGCTAGTGGAGTGTGTGGCTGGAGCTTATGGCTGGAGCTAGTGGAGTGTATGGCTGGAGTGTGTGGCTGGAGCTAGTGGAGTGTGTGGCTGGAGCTAGTGGAGTGTGTGGCTGGAGCTAGTGGAGTGTGTGGCTGGAGCTAGTGGAGTGTGTGGCTGGAGCTAGTGGAGTGTGTGGCTGGAGCTAGTGGAGTGTGTGGCTGGAGCTAGTGGAGTGTGCGGCTGGATCTAGTGGAGTGTGTGGCTGGAGCTAGTGGAGTGTGTGGCTGGAGCTTATGGCTGGAGCTAGTGGAGTGTATGGCTGGAGTGTGTGGCTGGAGCTAGTGGAGTGTGTGGCTGGAGCTAGTGGAGTGTGTGGCTGGAGCTAGTGGAGTGTGTGGCTGGAGCTAGTGGAGTGTGTGGCTGGAGCTAGTGGAGTGTGTGGCTGGAGCTAGTGGAGTGTGTGGCTGGAGCTAGTGGAGTGTGTGGCTGGAGCTAGTGGAGTGTGTGGCTGGAGCTAGTGGAGTGTGTGGCTGGAGCTAGTGGAGTGTGTGGCTGGAGCTAGTGGAGTGTGTGGCTGGAGCTAGTGGAGTGTGTGGCTGGAGCTAGTGGAGTGTGTGGCTGGAGCTAGTGGAGTGTATGGCTGGAGCTAGTGGAGTGTATGGGTGGAGCTAGTAGAGTGTCCATAGCTGGAGCTAGTGAAATTCTTAATTCACCTGCCTCTTGCCTGTTCAAAATCACAATGAGCCTCTTCTGGTTGCTACACTAAGAACAAGCTAAGCACATGGTTCCTAGGTGTGTAGCTGACAGGGTGTATAGTACCTGACGTTGGCACTGTCTCCTAGTACCTCTACATGACAGGCACCAATTAAGGACATAACTGGTCCTGTACAGTGTGCACACATGCCATAGCTAAGCAGCAGCCACTAAAGGGTGTGGTTTGGCATAGCCTTGTTAGATTCACTCTGACAATTTTTAATCCAAAATTGCATCAGAACAACTATTGCTTTGAAGCACCGCATGCTTCAAAGAGGACATGTAGATTCCCCCCCCCCCCCCCCAAAAACACACACACACACACACACACACACACACACATCACACAAAATCCTGTACAGAAAGAAAGTGTTAGTGACAGCTTTTGGAGGAGGGGTTGAAAACATGTTTGGACCGACATTGTTTCTCCATTGTTGCTAATCAGTTTTCTGATGCATGCTGCTGGCATGTCTATCACAGAGTCGAAGATTCTTAGCATTTTCAATTTTCTGTTATTTTGTCCAATATACTACCCCACTTAACATGGCTCTGACACAGAGCTAAGGAGCAGGTGTTGCTGGTCTCTCTCCAACTGGGCAGCTGCTCCCCACTACAAGCAGCCCAGATATCAGCACGTGTTGCTGGTCTCTCTCCAACTGGGCAGCTGCTCCCCACTACAAGCAGCCCAGATATCAGCAGGCGTTGGTGGTCCGGTCTCTTTCCTGACAGAGCATCTGCTCCCCCACTACAGATCTCATCAACGTGGTATCCTCTCAATGCTGTCTCAACACTATCAGCAGTACTACCTGTGGCTGTAACTATTGCCAAGTAGCCAGGCACTCGGTTACCCTGACGTCGTGATGGGTGTGGCTGGCAGCGTAGTGCGTGTGCACACGTATACGACATGCTGTTACTACGAGGGGAAAAAATCTTTACTATAAGCTGTTTCTTGCTCTGTTTGAAAATTTCTGTCTATGAAGACCTGCTCTACATATTCGACAGACGTTTATGTGCGTGAGGGGGCAGTTTGTGTGAGACCCTCGACTTCCAGCTTCTTCATGACCACACCCACAAATGTTCAAACTTTCAAAAGAGTTTAAAATAAAACCGTGAGACTAATTATGAAATAGAAAATAGTAACACCCACCCACCCCCCTGCCCCCCCCCTCCCAAGAAGATGGAATTCTTTCATTTCACTCCCATCTGTGTTGCTTTATTGAGCCAATTAGCAGTTTACGTTTGCCGTAGATTCCAATCTTATAAGTCAATATCCTCAACAAAATATTGCAAATGATTAATTATAGGTGGAACATAGTGCCTCAGCAATAATTATAACACACTTCCAAATTTGGTAATGCTTGGATCCCCCCATCCCAATTTGTC
This sequence comes from Cladorhizidae sp. MBARI D1340-BT2, assembly GCA_028752905.1. NCBI lineage: Eukaryota > Metazoa > Porifera > Demospongiae > Poecilosclerida > Cladorhizidae > Cladorhizidae sp. MBARI D1340-BT2. The sequence continues at coordinate 39,880,314 of JAQNBH010000011.1, forward strand.
TCTGGGCAACTGAAATATGTACATATCCCATAGTAATATCCCCCATCCTGGGCATTGATAACAAACAGTTATGAGAGCAGGGGAGAACAGTTTTCCTGAAAGTGGAGCTGTGTGTCTATTTCATGGATCATGTCTGAAGCAGATGTGCTGTGTGTCCTTCATGAATCACTCATTCAGTGGCTCAATTCTCTCACTGTTCTAGTGACATTGAGGTGGAGACCTGATGCTTGTGACCGCTGTGCACTGATTGGCAGGTGGTCCTTGCCACAGTTATGGAAGGAGGCTTTTGAATCTGTACTTCCCCAATTCCTAGTCATTCACACTTCGTAAAAACTTGCTATATACACAGCAATGTTCATTGTTCCCATGCATGAGTGGGCAATGCATGCACTGCTCGTGTATCTCTCTGTGTATTGCCTGGACAATGACGCCCACACACACCTGAGGCTTGGTCCAGGCCCAGTGTGCTGGCAGAGTGTGTTCACACTGAAGGTCCCACACACACCTGAGGCTTGGTCCAGGCCCAGTGTGCTGACAGAGTGTGTTCACACTGAAGGTCCCACACACACCTGAGGCTTGGTCCAGGCCCAGTGTGCTGGCAGAGTGTGTTCACACTGAAGGTCCTCCTACACACACCTGAGGCTTGGTCCAGGCCCAGTGTGCTGGCAGAGTGTGTTCACACTGAAGGTCCTCCTACACACACCTGAGGCTTGGTCCAGGCCCAGTGTGCTGGCAGAGTGTGTTCACACTGAAGGTCCCACACACACCTGAGGCTTGGTCCAGGCCCAGTGTGCTGGCAGAGTGTGTTCACACTGAAGGTCCCACACACACCTGAGGCTTGGTCCAGGCCCAGTGTGCTGACAGAGTGTGTTCACACTGAAGGTCCCACACACACCTGAGGCTTGGTCCAGGCCCAGTGTGCTGACAGAGTGTGTTCACACTGAAGGTCCCACACACACCTGAGGCTTGGTCCAGGCCCAGTGTGCTGGCAGAGTGTGTTCACACTGAAGGTCCCACACACACCTGAGGCTTGGTCCAGGCCCAGTGTGCTGGCAGAGTGTGTTCACACTGAAGGTCCCACACACACCTGAGGCTTGGTCCAGGCCCAGTGTGCTGGCAGAGTGTGTTCACACTGAAGGTCCCACACACACCTGAGGCTTGGTCCAGGCCCAGTGTGCTGACAGAGTGTGTTCACACTGAAGGTCCCACACACACCTGAGGCTTGGTCCAGGCCCAGTGTGCTGGCAGAGTGTGTTCACACTGAAGGTCCCACACACACCTGAGGCTTGGTCCAGGCCCAGTGTGCTGACAGAGTGTGTTCACACTGAAGGTCCCACACACACCTGAGGCTTGGTCCAGGCCCAGTGTGCTGGCAGAGTGTGTTCACACTGAAGGTCCTCCTACACACACCTGAGGCTTGGTCCAGGCCCAGTGTGCTGGCAGAGTGTGTTCACACTGAAGGTCCTCCTACACACACCTGAGGCTTGGTCCAGGCCCAGTGTGCTGGCAGAGTGTGTTCACACTGAAGGTCCCACACACACCTGAGGCTTGGTCCAGGCCCAGTGTGCTGGCAGAGTGTGTTCACACTGAAGGTCCCACACACACCTGAGGCTTGGTCCAGGCCCAGTGTGCTGGCAGAGTGTGTTCACACTGAAGGTCCCACACACACCTGAGGCTTGGTCCAGGCCCAGTGTGCTGACAGAGTGTGTTCACACTGAAGGTCCCACACACACCTGAGGCTTGGTCCAGGCCCAGTGTGCTGGCAGAGTGTGTTCACACTGAAGGTCCCACACACACCTGAGGCTTGGTCCAGGCCCAGTGTGCTGACAGAGTGTGTTCACACTGAAGGTCCCACACACACCTGAGGCTTGGTCCAGGCCCAGTGTGCTGGCAGAGTGTGTTCACACTGAAGGTCCCACACACACCTGAGGCTTGGTCCAGGCCCAGTGTGCTGGCAGAGTGTGTTCACACTGAAGGTCCCACACACACCTGAGGCTTGGTCCAGGCCCAGTGTGCTGGCAGAGTGTGTTCACACTGAAGGTCCCACACACACCTGAGGCTTGGTCCAGGCCCAGTGTGCTGACAGAGTGTGTTCACACTGAAGGTCCCACACACACCTGAGGCTTGGTCCAGGCCCAGTGTGCTGGCAGAGTGTGTTCACACTGAAGGTCCCACACACACCTGAGGCTTGGTCCAGGCCCAGTGTGCTGGCAGAGTGTGTTCACACTGAAGGTCCCACACACACCTGAGGCTTGGTCCAGGCCCAGTGTGCTGGCAGAGTGTGTTCACACTGAAGGTCCCACACACACCTGAGGCTTGGTCCAGGCCCAGTGTGCTGACAGAGTGTGTTCACACTGAAGGTCCCACACACACCTGAGGCTTGGTCCAGGCCCAGTGTGCTGACAGAGTGTGTTGACACTGAAGGTCCCACACACACCTGAGGCTTGGTCCAGGCCCAGTGTGCTGGCAGAGTGTGTTCACACTGAAGGTCCCACACACACCTGAGGCTTGGTCCAGGCCCAGTGTGCTGGCAGAGTGTGTTCACACTGAAGGTCCCACACACACCTGAGGCTTGGTCCAGGCCCAGTGTGCTGACAGAGTGTGTTCACACTGAAGGTCCCACACACACCTGAGGCTTGGTCCAGGCCCAGTGTGCTGACAGAGTGTGTTCACACTGAAGGTCCCACACACACCTGAGGCTTGGTCCAGGCCCAGTGTGCTGGCAGAGTGTGTTCACACTGAAGGTCCCACACACACCTGAGGCTTGGTCCAGGTCCAGTGTGCTGGCAGAGTGTGTTCACACTGAAGGTCCTCCTACACACACCTGAGGCTTGGTCCAGGCCCAGTGTGCTGGCAGAGTGTGTTCACACTGAAGGTCCCACACACACCTGAGGCTTGGTCCAGGCCCAGTGTGCTGGCAGAGTGTGTTCACACTGAAGGTCCCACACACACCTGAGGCTTGGTCCAGGCCCAGTGTGCTGGCAGAGTGTGTTCACACTGAAGGTCCCACACACACCTGAGGCTTGGTCCAGGCCCAGTGTGCTGGCAGAGTGTGTCCACACTGAAGGTCCCACACACACCTGAGGCTTGGTCCAGGCCCAGTGTGCTGGCAGAGTGTGTTCACACTGAAGGTCCCACACACACCTGAGGCTTGGTCCAGGTCCAGTGTGCTGGCAGAGTGTGTTCACACTGAAGGTCCCAGGTCCCACACACACCTGAGGCTTGGTCCAGGCCCAGTGTGCTGGCAGAGTGTGTTCACACTGAAGGTCCCACACACACCTGAGGCTTGGTCCAGGCCCAGTGTGCTGACAGAGTGTGTTGACACTGAAGGTCCCACACACACCTGAGGCTTGGTCCAGGCCCAGTGTGCTGGCAGAGTGTGTTCACACTGAAGGTCCCACACACACCTGAGGCTTTGTCCAGGCCCAGTGTGCTGGCAGAGTGTGTTCACACTGAAGGCCCACACACACCTGAGGCTTGGTCCAGGCCCAGTGTGCTGGCAGAGTGTGTTCACACTGAAGGTCCCACACACACCTGAGGCTTGGTCCAGGCCCAGTGTGCTGGCAGAGTGTGTTCACACTGAAGGTCCCACACACACCTGAGGCTTGGTCGAAGCCCAGTGTGCTGGCAGAGTGTGTTCACACTGAACGTGTTTCAGTCCTTTGGATTACACTTCTCACATTTTCTGTCGTGTTTGGTAACTATTTGTGTTTCCAAATGTAAGATTGGTCTCTGCTGCTACATGCAGGAAAGATCTGGATTTCTCTTCTGTAGCCTCTCAGACTTCCTCAGTGATGCTTGCAGGATTCTTCTTGTTAAAAATATATATGTACATATGTAATATATCCGTTAACTGGCCGGGAATGGTGCCCGTATATCATTATAGGCTGTTGCTGCATCAAAAGAGATTATTGGAAGGTATTAATCCCCATCTAGCTGACATAACCACACTCCTTTCTTGTGCTTTCATTTTCGAGACACATTTGGTCCTTCTTGTCGCTGAATTGACCAAGGAGCAGTTCTCCTTCCAAGGGCAATGCTTTACCCTCGTCTTGCATCCACTTCCTCTTCTCGTTTAAATCTGCTACTCAGCAAGCCATGCCCCTTGTATTGATCGGACTGGACTGTTGACTTGCTTGAACATGTACTTAGTTTTCTGGTTGAAAGGAGAGTGCATGGTGAACGAATTGGTCTCGTCTTGTAACTGTGTTGGTGCTCTAAATATGCACCTGGCCGTGTTGTTGCTTTTAGCATTCTATAAAAGGGGGAGGAGGGGGCAATTCAAGGTTTATAATATTATGGGTGGAGCAAGTCAGGATTATGAAATCATAGGTAGCAGACGTGCCGACATTTAAGTCATTTCCAAATAGAGTATAAGGGGAAAGCCGATCAGAGGACAAGGCGGAGTAATTGATGTCTTCATCCCCACGACATGGGAGGAGAATTATGCCATATAAGGATGGGGGGAGTTATGCCCCCATCCTCAGGACGGGGGGGGGGGGGGGGGGGTTATGCCCCCATCCTCAGGACAGGGGAGGAGTAATGTCCCCATCTCCAGGACAGGGGAGGAGTAATGTCCCCATCCTCAGGACAGGGGAGGAGTAATGTCCCCATCCTCAGGACAGGGGAGGAGTAATGTCCCCATCCTCAGGACAGGGGAGGAGTAATGTCCCCATCTCCAGGACAGGGGAGGAGTATGCCTCCACGCCACATTTGGTCCCTAGTGGTTGTGGAAATGGTGGCTCTCCTGTAGGTACTTGCTAGGCCATGTTTATCTCCGAACTCTAGCTCCAAGGAGACTCTCTCGGCTGTGTGGTGTTGGAGCGGACCTCAGGCTGAGCTGAGAATATACTAGCTGACCTAGTGTTGCATAATGCGTGCCATACAAGGTTGCGTACAATACAGGGTTGTTGTTGTTTTTTTTTTTTGTTTTTTTTAATAATAATATTTCTGTTAAGGGTGAGGATTTCTGTTATCCGTACCAATCATTATAGAAATTATTTTTAACCTGTTATTGTCCCTGCCACCATTTTTTATTTGTAGCTATTTGTTAGCTAACAAAAATTTAAAAAAATAAATCAAACGCAGGGGCATTTTCCCCCTTTTGTTTGCTCGTTCTGGTGGACGATTACCTGTGTGATCACAAATATTAAACCCCTCGAAAATATCCCGTCGACCACGAATATTAAACCCCTTGAAAATATCCCCTCGATGTGGTGGTGCATTGTAGTTACCCATCAAGTCTCTGATGACGGTTACGAAAATGCAGGAGGGGTTTGTGAGATTCCGATCATGCATAAGTGAGACTTACACCAAGGTGCTAAGAAGTGAGCAGGTTGACACCAGTTTGCTAGCGAGAGTCTAATTGTTTGGTCGTACCACACTTGCAGGTTGACGCAGAAGTTCCCCCACCTCTGTCAGGACGTCTGTCTCTTCTCCAAAGTCTCGGACCTTCTCTCCAGCTTCCATTACAAGCTGAATAGCCGAAGGTTTGTCCAATTGAAGTTCGACAGACTCACCTTCTCGTCGGTAAGGTGCTAATTTTGCTGTGCACGCACGCACTCTGTGCAATCCGGAGGTGTCTCTCCGTCTGTCATCGCCCAGTCTCTCTCTCTCTTTATGATAATGCCACACTCATAGGGGTAGATTTAGGACATTATGATGGGGGGTGGGTGGTTGGAGTGAACAGCTTTATATATCTATAAATAAATATATATATAATTTATATATATATGTAGAGATATTTGAAACAAGCACAAAGTATTGTCCGTGTTCCCTTCCTCCCCCCCCCCCCCTGGGGGTCCTTCATCTTGTGGCATTAATAGCGTTCATCTTGTTCATTTTTAAGGAGAAAGAAATCTCTGGGAAGGGAGTCTGTTACATGAGGAGGGGGTGTGTTGCATGGGAGGGGCAGCTGTTACTGCAGGAGGGGTCTGTATGTGGTATTGGAGGGGTAAGCTCTGCATGGTCCAGTTTCTTTGTGGCACACGAAGCCACAAGTATCATGGTGGGGAGATTATTTTCCAGAAGAAATATCTTCGAAGGGTACCTACTACTGACACAAAAGTTTAATTAAGCAACCCCCCCCCCCCCCCCTCTCCTTTCAAATTAGCCCCCTCCCCACGAAGTGAGCATCCCTTCACCAAAATGTTTTTGAAAGGCCTCTTGGAGCTGCTCTGTCTCTTGGTACCTTGTGCAGTGATGCATAATGCAAAAAGCAAAGATGTCTGCATTCCAAGTACACGTCAACACTGCATGGGGTTTAATGATTCATCTTGAACTGCTCAACACTTGACTTGAGCCACCACAAGCCAAATAATATTGAATTCCTATAATTAGAGCAAGCTAGTTGTGTGTGCAGATTTGGTCTGCTTCACCGAGAGGCTTAAGTGTGACTACGCAGCTGTTGTCATGGTGGCAAGATTCCATCAAGACTTCCGAAGTGAATTTAGGAGCACACAAGGGTGTTGGGTGTTGAGCACTTTAACAAGTCATGATGTGAATATTTGTGAGGAGGACAAGGATCCCTTACCTACCAAGATGCGCATGGTGGGTGCCCTCGGTCATGCTTTGCACATGCTCAGTGCTGCATTGTAAAGGCTCGTTTTCAGGTGAGCATGTCTGAGGCTAGGTGGGCGGGTGCATCAATACGCAAGGTGACGGTGGTCCGCTTCCTGTGCACCCGCAGACCCCCTAGAGTGCGGTTCATTTAACCCAAAGGGTCATCAAGCCACATGGAAAATATTAGTCATTGGTGGTCTGGATAATGTCCATAATGAAGTGCCTTCCAACTAATAATATATCTGGTGTCAGTTGTACAGATTTCCAGCATTTTGGGAGGACACATGCTTAGCCTCTGACGTCTATATGCTTAGCCTCTGACCTGTACACATGCTTAGCCTCTGACCTGTACACATGCTTAGCCTCTGACCTGTACATGCTTAGCCTCTGACGTCTATATGCTTAGTCTCTGACCTGTACACATGCTTAGCCTCTGACGTCTATATGCTTAGCCTCTGACCTGTACATGCTTGGCCTCTGACCTCTACACATGCTTAGCCTCTGGGTGGGTGGGTGTGTAGGTAGGTAGGTAGTAGGTATGTAGGTAGGTGAGTGTGTAGGCAGGTAGGTAGGCAGAGGTAGGTAGTAGGTATGTAGGTAGGTGAGTGTGTAGGCAGGTAGGTGGGTAGGTAGGTAGGTGGGTAGGTAGGTGAGTGTGTAGGCAGGTAGGTAGGTAGGTGAGTGTGTAGGCAGGTGGGTAGGTAGGTGAGTATGTAGGTGGGTGAGTAGGTAGGTAGGTATTATCCAAATGAAAGGTTATGAGGAGGACAATGATCTAGGCTGGAGCAAGCAGTTTCAAGGTGGGAGTGGCATGGTTACACCCCCTATGCACTCAAATCAAGCAACAATTAAATGAATTGAACTACAAGGGTCCAAACATACTGTACATGTGGCAAGCTGAGCTTTAAGTGAGCAAGCCAATCATGGCCTGGATTTTTCACCTATCGGGCATTTCTCATGCCACAAATAAATAAAATATCTTGTGTACACGGCATGCACGATTGGCCAGAAGACTTTCCAGCTAAACCTGTTTCTCCACCTATGAACAAGTATCTCTGTAACCACCACCCCCTCCCTCAAACACAAGGAAGCACAGGGTGTAAGGACAGATGTAAAACAATCTGTATTCATATTGCAAAGCACCAGGGGACCAACAATGATTGGGTGGACCAACGCAACCCGAGACAGGTGTTAACAGTGCCAACAGATGCTGTTACATAAAATAAAAAATAAAATGGGCTCATATGAAGGGGTGATATTCCATCCACACGCAGTAGCAATAAGAACACTGGAAATCTAAAGGAGTTCACAAGAAAATGGACACTGGCAATCTCATTACAATCTCCTGATCAAATTACATTACAGGCAAGTAACTGTGTGTATGGATCCTACCTAATACGGGCATGGTGTTGGAGGGTGATTGGCGGGAGATTGGCGGGTTGAAGGTGTTGGAGGGTGATTGGCGGGTTGAAGCTCCTTCAGGACTCGGCTCTGCTTTAAAGCTTAAAAATGTAAAAATGAGGTCCCATCTGGCCCTGTCGCACGGGAAGGTGGTCGGGTACGCTTGTAACTGCACTTCACCTGTGGATGGATGGACGGAGGGAGGGTCGATGGTCACATACCCCTGAGATGGCGTTTTCCTGTGGGCTAGACAAATCTAATTAGTGGCATCACCACAGAATGGCTGCCCCCATTGTGACTCCCTAGGTGTTGAAATGCCGGAAGTTGCACTTGGGAATATGTGGCCAGGATGTATAGGTTCTGCATGAGCATTTGTCAGTTGGCTATTCTATCTTCTTTGTGTTGGGTATTGCTAGGTAGCACAACTCAAGACTTCTTATAGTGCCCATCAACAGTTCTAAGGTTAGATGAGACTGGTTTCGAATCCCCTTTCACCTCTCGTTCTTCCCCCGCCACTCCAATACCCCTTAACGTTCCCTCCTTTCCCTGCCTAGAGTAACTGGAGAGGAAGTGAGCTGTTTTTTTGTTGTTGTTGATTTTTAAAGGTGACCTTCCAACCAGTGGATCTCATTGTTTCTGTGGAGATACTAGATAATCATAGCCCTTTAGAGAAGCCAGCCCTCAAGATTAGTCATCTACAACCGCTACAGGATCTGGTGGTTTCGTGGTCATTCAGCCAACTATGTCTTCTAACCTCAACTATCAACTATGGGATGGCATTAGTGAAGAGACACCAAGTCCTACCATCCTACGTAAATGAATTCAGTCTGAGTGCCTTTCCTTATAGTGCCTTTCCTTATGGGAGTAGGGGTAGAAGCATAATGTATTAATGGCACCATCTCTCAGCTACTGCATAGAATTAAACAATCAAGCTTGTACTTCTTGACCTTGCCAATTGTACTTTCCGGAGAAGCACTCCAATTCCTACTTCTTTGAGATGCATCCAAATTGTGCATTCTTTCTTGACAAGTACTTTTTTTAAAACTCTCAACGAACTCTCAGTTGTCATGATAACATTACAATGACCTTCTCAATAATCAATTTGAAATTGTATTCTCTCGACGTTTCGACCAGATGCTCTAGCCTTCATCAGGAATGCTTTAAATAGCTTTCCCCCCTTTTTTCCCTTAAAGTGATTCAAGTCGACAGAATGATTTGCTTTGGGTCTCCTGAACTGAAGGGCTGACCCTGTTTACACAACAAACTGAAACATGTGTTGTCGAAGGTGGAGGGGGTGTCATACTGGATTTTCAATTAGGATCTGGTAGGGAAGGGATATTTCTCAATGGGGAAGGGGGGGGGGGGCATCTGGGGGGTTTATTCCTTCAGAAATTTTTGCTTTTTACAACCTCTGAGAGCTATTTTGACCACTAAAATGGCTAAAATGGCTTGAAATCAACTAGCATTCCAGTTGAGGGACTACACACCAACTGACTACATACCAACTAGCATGGCAATACAGGTAGGACTACACACCAACTAGCATGGCAGTACAGGTAGGACTACACACCAACTAGCATGGCAGTACAGGTAGGACTACACACCAACTACTAGCATGGCAGTACAGGTAGGACTACACACCAACTATCATGGCAGTACAGGTAGGACTGCAACCAACTAGCATGGCAGTACAGGTAGGACTGCACACCAACTAGCATGGCAGTACAGGTAGGACTGCACACCAACTAGCATGGCAGTACAGGTAGGACTACACACCAACTAGCATGGCAGTACAGGTAGGACTACCCACCAACTAGCAGTGTAAAGTGTGTTGGTCATAGCTGGCTGTAATTGGTGTAAAGTGTGTTGGTCATACCTGGCTATAAATTGTTAGTGGTCAATCTAACAATGGTCTATAATAATTATTAATTATGGCAACCCTCTAGGATGTGACATTCATTATTCATGGTGGTATGTGTACTGGCAGAATTTGCTTTGAGCTGCAAAACTGTCCTCTGTTGTGATCAGATTGCCTTTATCGTGTTCCTATCCCATGTTATCAGGAAAGCAGGCTACACACAATGTCTGGGCTGCATTGTCATAATTATTATTGTGCTGAGGTGGTGTTGCATCGATTGTGTGGTGGGTCATGGTTTGCTGTCAAAAGTGCTGGGCGTGTTCCTAACTGAGTACAGACATGCTCTAATGCTAATTAGATTCTGACCAAATGCTGGAGTCTTGCTACTGACATTGCTATTATTAATAAACTCCAGAGACACAGGACACATATAGGCCAGGCCAGTCATCATGTAGTAAGTTTTCATCCCAACCTACCTTAGTGGGGCTGCATCGAGACACACACATATAGGGTACCCACCATGTAGTAAGTTTTCATCCCAACCTACCTTAGTGGGGCAGTCATTATTGCATCGAGAGACACACATATAGGGTACCCACCATGTAGTAGTAAGTTTTCATCTAACCTGCCTTAGTGGGGCAGTTATTATTGCATAGCTGTTGGACCCCCTGACCAATGCTAATAATCTCCACCGTGATCAGGTGACTTTCAAGCAAGCAAAGTGCATTTACCAGCTGTAGAGAAAAGCTTAGATGAGCGGGGGTGGGGTAGCGACCATGGAGGTTCCAAGTGTGGCGGTTGAGGGGTGGTATATAGAAATGCGTTGTGTTACAAAATGAGAGCCGCACCAACGGATTAGGTTGGGAACTTATCTTTGACTCGTACTGAAGTTTATTTAGTTTTAATTGCTGTTGTGTGCATTATTATATTTCTTGTCGAATTTGAGTGGGCAAGATGGTGTTGTTTTGATTCTGTGATTATTGTGGTTTTGTGCAGATTTTTGCGGCAAAGCCACAGCTTGATGGTCACTTTTCAGAGGAAAACTTCCTGTCTTCCGCTTGTAGTAGCCATCAGGGGAGCTTCTGCAGCATCGACACTAACTCTGCCGAGACCACGTCCCAGAGCTCGGGTGGTTCAGGAGGAGGAGGAGGAGGAGGTGGAAAGAGAATGTTTCGAAGGAGAAGCAGCAGCGACACAACCAAGTTTAGGGAGAAATTACAGTCTCTCTCTAGGAGCGCCGAGCTACAGGAGAATCTGGTGACAGAGTCGCCAAGAGAGAGAGAGCTGGAGGATGAAGAAGTGGGAGAGGAGGAGAGGAGAGCAGGAGAGGAGGAGGAAGTGACAGAGGAAAGAGGGGAGGGGGGGAAAGGTAGAGTGAATGGTCAGGAATTTATCGACTATCCAAGTGACTCGGACCCAACAGGTAACAATAACTCCAATGACAATAACAATGGAAGTCTACAATCAGTTTACGTCGTAGCAGAGAAGAAGGTAGCTATTGCAATACCAGTAGCAGTGGACCAGTCCGATGGGAAAAGGAAGATATTGAACTTCTCGGAGAAAGCTCGTAGCACTTGCTCTGTATACAGTGCAGGATTTGATCTATGATACATTGACAATTAGGTTCCTTACACACGACGTGAATGCCGTGGTAACATCTTTTTTTCCCATGCTATGATTTTTTTTTACCCAATGGCAATAAGTGATGGCAATAAGTGATGATAATTTTATTTTTGCAACCCATGGTCATGTAGCCTATTTAAAATCTCACCACTGCAAATGATAACCAACACCTTTGCTTAGCTCACCACTGCAAATGCACTGAACACAAAATTGCATGCCAATAATTGCAGTGTGATAGATCTGTCCTTGTATTGATGGAGGCAGAAAATGTTCCTTCCTATAAAGGAATCTAAAAGGATTAATTAGACTATGCAAGTCTTTGTGCCTGGGGGGCACTTTAATGATGGTGCTGATAATTATTGCATGGCTGACTGAATGCAGTTATCTAGTACCAGGAAATGTTTATCTAAAGAAATCTCACAAAAGATACCCACAGAGTTTTTGTGTGTACCTCTGATTAGCTCCTGTTCCATGGTTATGATATGGTGATGAAGAAAGCACCTGTGCTGGTTTAGAGAGCCTACCTCCAAACATGATTGCACAATGCAAATTACTATGGGATTAACAATTGTAGTACAATAAGTCTGAATGCTATTCAATGCAATGATAGGAGCATATATATATATGTTGATGGTATGGAGAGATCGATCACACAATGAAGTTTATAAGGCATAATTGAAAAGCACACTGTCTTTGTGTGGCATTCCTTGTACACGTTTCCCTACTTCATAGTTTCCAGAACTTTGTCTCTGGTAATGACGGATTCTTCGAACTTGATCTCGAACGCTGTTGTGCTGGTTTGGTCTTTGATAGAGAAAGCTCTCACTTTGCAAGGCTTTTGAAGCGGTGGCAATGCGTGGTCGAGTCACGTGATGCAGGGATTGTAAAGGGGGGGAAGAGACAAAGAATGCAAACAAAAAGAGGAAGGATGTAAAAAGGATTATATGTAGAAAGGGAACTATATACATCTCGACATTGGATGTGCTAATAAATAACTATTTATTTTATATACATCAACAAAAATTAATAACCGAATTAATAACACACGCACAACACAACAAACTTGAAGATAATAATAAATTTAATTAAAAACTTACAAATTCTGTTCCATTGAGAAAAGCTTCCACAATCCCAGCAATGAATGCTGCACAGTTCAGACTGCCTGCAGTGCAAGGAGGTCCTTTAAATCTAAGCCATTTCGTAACACTATTTTGACATACTTTGGTCCTTTGGTACCGAGATGAATTTGTTCACTAACGGTTTGTCTTCAAACAGGTAATCTGTGGGCTGTCAAGGGAAAGGTTTTTGAAAGGTTTTTGATCTACTGTGAGGAATTACGCAACTTTACTGGCGAAGTTATTTATGCACATGAATCTTACAATACTTGCATTCCCACAGAGCTCTATGTACCTGCCTCCACCCAGTGTGGTGTTGGTCCAGTGTGTGTCCACATAGAGCTATTGTCAACCTACTTCAACCTGCCTCCACCCAGTGTGCTGTTGGTCCAGTGTGTGTCCACATAGAGCTATTGTCAATCTACTTCAACCTGCCTCCACCCAGTGTGATGCTGGTCCAGTGTGTGTCCCCATAGAGCTATTGTCAACCAACCTGCCTCCACCCAGTGTGCTGTTGGTCCAGTGTGTGTCCACCCACATAGAGCTATTGTCAACCTACTTCAACCTGCCTCCACCCAGTGTGCTGTTGGTCCAGTGTGTGTCCCCATAGAGCTATTGTCAACCAACCTGCCTCCACCCAGTGTGCTGTTGGTCCAGTGTGTGTCCACATAGAGCTATTGTCAACCTACTTCAACCTGCCTCCACCCAGTGTGCTGTTGGTCCAGTGTGTGTCCACATAGAGCTATTGTCAACCTACTTCAACCTGCCTCCACCCAGTGTGCTGTTGGTCCAGTGTGTGTCCATCCACATAGAGCTATTGTGTCAATCTCCTTCAACCTGCCTCAACCCAGTGTGAGTATGTTGGTCCAGTGTCCCCATAAAGCTATTGTCACAATCTCCTTCCACCCAGTGTGGTGTTGAATCATCAGTATCCCATCAGCCCCTTGTTGCCTCCACATAACTATTTGTAGTTGGTGTTGGGAAGTTCCAGAGAAGATGCCACAAATTAAATGAAGGTAGATCGGTTGACTGCGATATGTGTATGTCTACACACCCTGAGATTATGGTTGATGGTGTGTGGAGGAAGGCTGTCCTGATGTTGTGGTCATACTACTGGGTCAACATAACTCTGTGTTTGAGGTTGAAGTAGGCTGAGCTCTGGAGCAACATCCTGTTCCAGGAAAGCTGGCCTTTATGAGGGACTGAGACTTGCCTGTCAAACAGTGGGCCCAGGTCCATTCCCCACGCTGGTCCTGGAGCAGGTGAGCAGGGAAGTCAATGCAACTCCAAGTCTCTCTACTATCCAGAGAGAGTTTCATCTGTCACAATGATGACACGTGATGCTAGTGGCTAAGGCTAGCGCTGGCTCTATCTACATACAGCCCTAGTCCTTACCTACCTGACCTAGTTCTTAACATTAACCTACTAGCCCTAACCTACCTACCAGCCCTAGCCTACTAGCCCTAGCCTACCAGCCCTAGCCTACCAGCCCTAGCCTACCAGCCCTAACCTACCAGCCCTAACCTACCAGCCCTAACCTACCAGCCCTAACCTACCAGCCCTAACCTACCAGCCCTAACCTACCAGCCCTAACCTACCAGCCCTAACCTACCAGCCCTAACCTACCAGCCCTAACCTACTAATCCTAACCTACCAGTCCTAACCTACCAGCCCTAACCTACTAATACCAGTCCTAACCTACCAGCCCTAACCTACCAGCCCTAACCTACTAATCCTAACCTACCAGTCCTAACCTACCAGTCCTAACCTACCAGCCCTAACCTACCAGCCCTAACCTACTAGCCCTAGCCTACTAGCCCTAACCCTAACCATAATGGAAGGCTCCAACATGTCTTCAGCTAGCTACTGCTAAGGCACTCTACACATGCATGTAAGTTCCATCCCAAACTCTTTTTCACTAGAATGCCCCTCCCTCACATCCTGCAGGGGCAAGGTTTAAGATTGGGGGGGGGGGGGGGGGGGGGGGGGGGGGAATTTGGGGGACCCCAAGATATTCTGGGCTTGTTCATGGTGTGTCACTGGACCACCTTGCCCAATCACAGAGGAGTCAAGACTTCAAGTAGAGCAGTTACTCCCACACACACACACACCTCTGATTGCTTCCTAAACACCAACCACTACACCTCCTTGCATAATTAATGCTCAGCTTCATAGCTTTTGTTTGGGATGGATTGAGAGCTGATTCAAGTTCCCATTCTGCAGGTAATTGTGTGATCTTAGACACCAAATTATCAAATTTGATTATTCTGTATATACTGCTGAAGGTACAAACATATTACCAAGCATGTAATTATGTGTGAGGTTGTCTGCGTCTCAAATGCAAAGTTGTGCAGATTCTGTGAAATTAGCAGAAATTGTGTCCCAATTAGATAGACTCTCTAAACGCTGACAGGAGACAAACTAAGGACAGTGGGTTTTTTTGCCTGTCTGCTAAGGATTCTTCCAAACCTCTAGTGGTAATGAATGGCCTTCTCACTAACAGGAATGCAGGTATTGACCAAATGAGAGTGTGTGTGTGAGTGAGAGAGAGAGAGAGCAGTAATCCTAGACAGCCATAAAGTTCGAGAAGACAAGCAATCATTCCTGTGGGGAGGGATAATTTCCTATTGCTATGTATCAACCAATCAAACATTTGCCATGTGTACATGTGTACATGAATGATCTGTGACACACACACATGTGTACATGAATGATCTGTGACACACACACATACATGTGTACATGAATGATCTGTGACACACACACACATGTGTACATGAATGATCTGTGACACACACACACACATGTGTACATGAATGATCTGTGACACACACATGTGTACATGAATGATCTGTGACACACACATACATGTGTACATGAATGATCTGTGACACACACACACATGTGTACATGAATGATCTGTGACACACACACACACACATGTGTACATGAATGATCTGTGACACACACACACACATGTGTACATGAATGATCTGTGACACACACACACATGTGTACATGAATGATCTGTGACACACACACATGTACATGAATGATCTGTGACACACATGTGTATGATCTGTGACACACACACACACACACATGTGTACATGAATGATCTGTGACACACACACACACACACATGTGTACATGAATGATCTGTGACAAACACACACACACACACACACGAACCCCAGAGAGAAACATTTGAACTCCAAGCAACCAAAAGGTGCTCCGCGGAGTGTCTTAAAGATTGCCTCTACATAATATCTATCCCATATATAGCTAGTAGTCGTGATTGGTGCACTGAAGGAGGATACAGGTTGATTCATTGGCAGTTGCTTGCTCCAACCGGTCAGCCTCTTTGCCAAACAGAGTCTGAAAGATGAAGACGACCACATAGTAGTTCACATAAACTTATACAAGTTCTTATGGGAGCTTGTACTGCTGTAATGAGATTCATAAGGCAATAATCCCACAAACTCTCGACCCAATGTAAATATGCTGTCTGTTGTTTTTGAGACAGGCCACCACGGAGCATGCTGGTGAGAGTGGAGTGCATATTGGTGCAGAGATGGTGATCAAAACAGCAGCTGCAAGTCACCAGTTTTGCTGCAAGTCTAGGGAGGAGCCACACAGGAAACCCTGCCATCACCAACATGGAGTGATACAATTGGTCACTTATTTTTTTACCAACTTTTTTTAAACTATGGATGGTGTGGGTGGCCTGCCTCCTCGAATCTCTCCATATATGCATTAGTCTCGGACACATTTGGACACGAACAAAAAAAGTAGTAAACAACAACAACAATAATAACAACAATAACTTGCATGATTAACTATAATTATATTGAACATGTCACGAGTCAAACAAATAGATCAAGTCAACCATCTTGCCTCGACCCGGCCGGGAGAGAATTGCTGTCACAAGGCATCACACAGGAAAACCACACCCAGGCCACACCCAGGCATGTAAAATACCACACAATCACCATGGAGACAAAACACCAGAAAATAACCACCCCCTGAATATGACGCTTGTTTTGCATGCAACCCCCTCCCTCCTCCCCCTTGGTCGGTCAAACACTCGCATGCAACCCCCTCCCTCCCCCCTGGTCGGTCAAACACTCGCATGCAACCCCCTCCCTCCTCCCCCTTGGTCGGTCAAACACTCGCATGCAACCCCCTCCTCCCCCCTGGTCGGTCAAACACTTGCATGCAAGCCCCTCCCTCCTCCCCCTTGGTCGGTCAAACACTCGCATGCAACCCCCTCCTCCCCCCTGGTCGGTCAAACACTTGCATGCAACCCCCTCCCTCCTCCCCCTTGGTCGGTCAAACACTCGCTTGCAACCCCCTCCCTCCCCCCCCTTGGTCGGTCAAACACTCGCATGCAACCCCCTCCTCCCCCTTGGTCGGTCAAACACTCGCATGCAACCCCCTCCCTCCCTCCCCCTTGGTCGGTCAAACACTCGCATGCAACCCCCTCCTCCCCCTTGGTCAGGTCAAACACTCGCATGCAACCCCCTCCCCCCCCCCCACACACACACATACACCTACCTTCCAAACGGTCTTCTGTATGAACCAGAGCATGTTGACCAGTCTGGTCTCTCTCTTTGGAGTCTTTTCTCTCAGACACAAAATGTCGATCATGCGAAAACCAACGTGGTGCCCCAGCTCGCCCAGCCTGCAGCCAATGAGCAGACGAAAGACTGTCGACACCTGTACTTACAAGACTCAATCACGCTGTATGAGGCTCAGGGGTGTGGCTGAAGCTGTATGAGGCTCAGGGGTGTGGCTGAAGCTGTATGAGGCTCAGGGGTGTGGCTGAAGCTGTATGAGGCTCAGGGGTGTGGCTGAAGTCCCACAAACATTCCACACATTCCACACATACACCACTCGCCATTATGTAGCATTGCTGGAATTTAGCCAACCCCAGAGTATTGGCTCCATCCGGTCCTATTTGGCATGACCACCCTGCGTACATAGTACACGTGTGTATGGAACCAGAATGGAACCAGAAAGGAGTGAGGCCCATTCCCAATGCATACGTAAGGAATTAATGGAATGAATCACAAAAGCAAACTCTAGATTTACCTATCTATACATAAGGGCTCACCGAGGGTGCATTTTTAATCATCAACCCATTTTGACTAAGCCAATGACCTGTAAAAAAAGATGGCTGGACCAGAAATGTGTGGGCTGCTATAAACACATGCATGTACGTACATGTACATGCATCATTTCTGGGGCTATAGACACACACGTACATGCATGTGTTGCCGTTTTGTTGCTTGTCGTAGTTTTAGTCAATAAAATGACAATTTTCTACCCAGCATTTACACAATATAAAGTAAAGTTGTTCTTTTTAAATGCAAACCATATCAGTCAATGGAATTGGGACATCTTTCTTATAAAGAGACGAGAGTGAAAGAAAGTCCCGCTTCTGTGCCTTCTTCAGTCTTTGCTTGGAATGTTGAGGCTATTCTGTGCCTTCTTCTCTTTGCTGGGAATGTTGAGACTAGCATAGGTGAGTATCGGTGAGTATCTGACAGAATGTTACCCTATGGAACCAGAGGACCAATTAAACTTTAAACTTGGACAGGCCATGGGACAGTGTGTTTTCGTGTTGAATATATTTCAAGCATCAGTCCACTTGAAAGACGTCCCACATCTCCGATGGCTGGAGGTAGCCAGAACTGCTCAAGTGTTTTAACTTCGCCAAAACGGGTACAAGGTGGCTCATGTTACAATCACTACACAGGGTGGCAGTCGCGCGTGTGTGCATGTGTGTGTGTGTGTGTGTGTGTGTGCATCTAGAGGTTGGTAAGAGCAGGTCGCTGCAAGTAACCTCAGATAACTCGGTGCAAGCAAGCTCAGCCAGCTCTGTAAAGCACCCAGCACTCCCACCCTTTCACTCCAGCCAGCCAGTCCTGTTGCAGGGAGATAAGAGCACACAATTCCTCTACATGCCAAACAGGGTGAGCGGGTGGGCGGGGATTCACTGTAGCATCAGGTTTTGAATGAGGATGGAACCATCTTTGGCCTCCTCAAGTACTCACCAGCAGCAATGCTTTCAACAGACCACAGCTCCACCTCAGTCTTCAGTCTCCTTTTTTGGCCACCCCTAGGACCCAAATATTAATAAACCATTCCCCTTCACAGACTGCCAATCAAATGCTGATGAGCAGGGAATGCAACAATTAGTCCGCACCCAATTTTGTGGGAAGGGAACCAACAGATGAAAGGGACTGCAGAATAATGCCTCATTCCTGGTCAGGGAGGGAACTCCTCCATGATTAGATAGAGCCAATAGAGGCAGGGAAGATGGTGATTTACCTACACTTGAGGTAGGGCTGGAACTGCCTGGGCTGGGTCCTCGCACCTGGACACCAGCAGGGATGCTGTGGGCCTGGACGCTGGGCCCTCGCACCTGGAGGATGCTGTAGGCCTGGACGCTGGGTCCTCGCACCTGGACACCAACACCAACAGGGATGCTGTGGGCCTGGACGCTGGGTCCTCGCACCTGGACACCAGCACCAACAGGGATGCTGTGGGCCTGGACGCTGGGTCCTCGCACCTGGACACCAACACCAACAGGGATGCTGTGGGCCTGGACGCTGGGTCCTCGCACCTGGACACCAACAGGGATGCTGTGGGCCTGGACGCTAGGTCCTCGCACCTGGACACCAGCAGGGATGCTGTGGGGCTGGACGCTGGGTCCTCGCACCTGGACACCAGCACCAACAGGGATGCTGTGGGCCTGGACGCTGGGTCCTCGCACCTGGACACCAACAGGGATGCTGTGGGCCTGGACGCTGGGTCCTCGCACCTGGACACCAGCAGGGATGCTGTGGGGCTGGACGCTGGGTCCTCGCACCTGGACACCAGCACCAACAGGGATGCTGTGGGCCTGGACGCTGGGTCCTCGCACCTGGACACCAACAGGGATGCTGTGGGCCTGGACGCTGGGTCCTCGCACCTGGACACCAGCAGGAATG
This sequence comes from Cladorhizidae sp. MBARI D1340-BT2, assembly GCA_028752905.1. Lineage (NCBI taxonomy): Eukaryota > Metazoa > Porifera > Demospongiae > Poecilosclerida > Cladorhizidae > Cladorhizidae sp. MBARI D1340-BT2. Next base: position 39,899,870 of record JAQNBH010000011.1, read on the forward strand.
CTGTGGGGCTGGACGCTGGGTCCTCGCACCTGGACACCAGCAGGGATGCTGTAGGCCTGGACGCTGGGCCCTCACACCTGGACACCAACAGGGATGCTGTAGGCCTGGACGCTGGGCCCTCGCACCTGGACACCAACAGGGATGCTGTAGGCCTGGATGCTGTAGGCCTGGACGCTGGGTCCTCGCACCTGGACACCAGCAGGGATGCTGTGGGGCTGGAGTTGCTGTCTCAACCCATAAAACGATGCACATGAAACCACGCCCCACATCATCTACCTGATCTGGTCGCTGTTTCTAGCACTGCAGTAATCAGATGCGTCATGCATCACAAGCTCCTCATGAGATGTCCAGCCCACGCTATCCTCAAAGTAATGGCAAGATTGAGGCAACTGTCAAATCCATGCATAAGATCATCACCGCGGCTTGGACAGGACGCTCAGTCAACCAGGACAAGCTATTCCGTGCCCTGCTCCAGTATAGGAACACGCTGACTTTCTTTTCAACACATGCTCGTTAGCTTATTTAAAGCACCCCACCTCGTGCGTTGTTCCATTATCACCCTGACGGCCCAAGCAAGTTGGCTGGAACGTTTGGTTACATAATCATCTTTTATAGAGACATTTATATTTCACACACACACCTGGAACTGCCTCAACCTTTCCCAGGACTTTCCCAGGACATTCCCAGGACATTCCCTGGACATTCCCGGGATGCTTGAGACACTCCCGGGATAACTGTAGTGAGAGTGGCTGGCTATACAGAATGGATACTGGATCAGCAATAGGGTTAGGGTTATTGTATTCTAGGCCAAGGGAATTCTAAGGCTATGGACAAGGCTTCGTCTCATTCATGATGCCAACTACCTCCTCCATTCCAGTGCCCGTGGAAGACGTGGATACAACCCAGACTTAGAGCCGCTGCGTAAGAATTTTCAAATGGATCCTAGCTAGGGCTATTCTAGGGCCATGGCTATAGCTAGGGCTAAGGCTAGGGCTATTCTATGGCTATGGCTAAGGCTAGGGCTATGGCTATGGCTAAGGCTAGGGCTATTCTAGGGCTATGGCTAAGGCTAGGGCTATGGCTATGGCTATTCTAGGGCTAGGGCTAAGGCTAGGGCTATGGCTATGGCTAAGGCTATGGCTATTCTAGGGCTATGGCTATTCTATGGCTAGGGCTAAGGCTAGGGCTATGGCTATGGCTATGGCTAAGGCTAGGGCTATTCTAGGGCTATGGCTAAGGCTAGGGCTATGGCTATGGCTATGGCTATGGCTATGGCTAAGGCTATGGCTATGGCTATGGCTAAGGCTAGGGCTATGGCTATGGCTATGGCTAAGGCTAGGGCTATGGCTAAGGCTATGGCTATTCTAGGGCTAAGGCTAGGGCTATGGCTATGGCTATGGCTATGGCTAAGGCTAGGGCTATGGCTATGGCTATGGCTAAGGCTAGGGCTATTCTAGGGCTATGGCTAAGGCTAGGGCTATGGCTATGGCTATGGCTATGGCTATGGCTATGGCTAAGGCTATGGCTATGGCTATGGCTAAGGCTAGGGCTATTCTAGGGCTATGGCTATGGCTAAGGCTATGGCTATGGCTATGGCTATGGCTAAGGCTAGGGCTATGGCTATGGCTATGGCTAAGGCTAGGGCTATTCTAGGGCTATGGCTAAGGCTAGGCTATGGCTATGGCTATGGCTATGGCAATGGCTAAGGCTATGGCTATGGCTATGGCTAAGGCTAGGGCTAGGGCTATGGCTATGGCTAAGGCTAGGGCTATTCTAGGGCTATGGCTAAGGCTAGGGCTATGGCTATGGCTATGGCTATGGCTATGGCTAAGGCTAGGGCTATGGCTATGGCTATGGCTAAGGCTAGGGCTATTCTAGGGCTATGGCTAAGGCTAGGGCTATGGCTATGGCTATGGCTATGGCTATATGGCTATGGCTAAGGCTATGGCTATGGCTAAGGCTAGGGCTATGGCTATGGCTATGGCTAAGGCTAGGGCTATTCTAGGGCTATGGCTAAGGCTAGGGCTATGGCTATGGCTATGGCTATGGCTATGGCTAAGGCATGGCTATGGCTATGGCTATGGATATGGCTAAGGCTAGGGCTATGGCTATGGCTATGGCTAAGGCTAGGGCTATGGCTATGGCTATGGCTAAGGCTAGGGCTATTCTAGGGCTATGGCTAAGGCTATGGCTATGGCTATGGCTAAGGCTAGGGCTAAGGCTAGGGCTATTCTAGGGCTAGGTCTAGTATATGCCGTAGAGTGAATCCTCATTAGGCACATCCCAGGAGAGTCCCAAGTGTTCCACATAGTCAGAATGGCTGCGTCAGAGCAATTGAAGTATTTCCATGATAGGGAGAAGTCCCCATCCCCCCCCTCCCCCGGAGACCACCCTTCATTCACAGCAGTGTCCCAGGCCTAACCATGTTGACTAGGCATCGATGCATACAGACAGCATCATTGAATTAGAGAAGGGAAGGGAAGGCTAGTCAAGAACCATGACGACAGGAGGTCTTATATATCAGCAATACTGGTGGCTTTATGAGGCCAGCATTCCAACTCTGCAGCGACCATGCTACACTCAGTATCGACACAGCAGAGAGAGAGCCGCCCCCAGCATGTAGCTGGCTTGCCCATCATTGCAGAGCGGGTTCCAGGCAAGCTTTACTGTCCTGTAGTAGGCACCGTGAAGCAGGTGCACCTATCTATCTCTCTATCTATAATACATAGGTCTTGTAACTTGTTGCTTAAAACACATACCAACCAGATACAGCATTTCGATACTGCCAATAACTATGTATGCCATCTAGCCCCAGCTGGCTAAATCCGTATAGTGACTTGCTCTTATATAGTCAGTGACTCCGCCCACTTGACGTCCTGCATACAAAGCGTGCTACTTGCTAAGCAAGGTCAAACCAGACAGACGCCTACACTCGATGGATGCCAGCGCTACGTATTTGGCGACGTGGTAACGAGAACGCTTCTTTGAAGGTGAAAGGAGGGAGGGGGGGGAGGGGGGGGGGGAGGGGGGAGGTTACAATGAGTGAATGAGAGAAGTGGAAGGTGAGGCTGTGCAGAAGTTGTCAAGACAGGGAGTGTATGCTTTTAAGATGTTGGGGGAGGTGGTAGGGTGTGTGTGGGGAGGGGGTTGCCAGGGATGTGCCTAGCACGTGCGTGTTGTATAGGTACGCTGGCTCAGGGGGCTTTTCATCATGGGTGTCCACACACCTAAAGTTCCCCCCCCCCCCCCCCCCCCCCCCCCACCCGACTCTGCAGAACTCCATCTATCAGTATTTGAAGAAGCTATTGCTTTGTTGTATATCACACAATCTGCTCTCCATTCAACCAAATAGCATGTGAAGTAAGTACTGATTCCTCCTCTTCTTCTTGAGAACACTTGGTAGAAGGAAAGAAGAGAGTGAGGAGTGAGAGGAGTGAGAGGAGGGAGAGGAGGGAGAGGAGGGAGAGGAGGGAGAGGAGAGAGAGGAGGGAGAGGAGGGAGAGGAGGGAGAGGAGGGAGAGGAGAGAGAGAGGAGGGAGAGGAGGGAGAGGAGGGAGAGGGGTTCACTTTCGGTAAGCAGTTACTAGCGTGATTAGCATAAAATCTCCTTTAGGAGACTACGACTCAATTTCGAGAGACCTGTACGTTCCATTCCACATCTTAGTCACGGCTTTTGCCCATCTTCTTCTTTCCATCCCTGCCATGGTAGGCACTGCTAGTGGGGGGCCTCATTAACTCATCCCTGCCATGGCTAGTGGAGGGCCTCACTAACTCATCCCTGCCATGGCTAGTGGAGGGCCTCACTAACTCATCCCTGCCATGGTAGTCACTGCCAGTGGAGGGCCTCACTAACTCATCCCTGCCATGGTAGTCACTGCCAGTGGAGGGCCTCACTAACTCATCCCTGTCATGGTAGTCACTGCCAGTGGAGGGCCTCACTAACTCATCCCTGCCACAGTAGGCACTGCTAGTGAAGGGCCTCACTAACTCATCCCTGCCATGGTAGGCACTGCCAGTGGAGGGCCTCACTAACTCATCCCTGTCCTGGTAGGCAATGCTAGTGAAGGGCCTCACTAACTCATCCCTGCCATGGTAGGCACTGCCAGTGGAGGGCCTCACTAACTCATCCCTGCCATGGTAGTCACTGCCAGTGGAGGGCCTCACTAACTCATCCCTGTCCTGGTAGGCAATGCTAGTGAAGGGCCTCACTAACTCATCCCTGCCATGGTAGTCACTGCTAGTGGAGGGCCTCACTAACTCATCCCTGCCATGGTAGTCACTGCCAGTGGAGGGCCTCACTAACTCATCCCTGTCATGGTAGTCACTGCCAGTGGAGGGCCTCACTAACTCATCCCTGCCACAGTAGGCACTGCTAGTGAAGGGCCTCACTAACTCATCCCTGCCATGGTAGGCACTGCCAGTGGAGGGCCTCACTAACTCATCCCTGTCCTGGTAGGCAATGCTAGTGAAGGGCCTCACTAACTCATCCCTGCCATGGTAGGCACTGCCAGTGGAGGGCCTCACTAACTCATCCCTGTCCTGGTAGGCAATGCTAGCCTCACTAACTCATCCCTGCCATGGTAGGCACTGCCAGTGGAGGGCCTCACTTCCTAGGCACTGCTAATGAAGGGCCTCACTAACTCATCCCTGTCATGGTAGTCACTGCCAGTGGAGGGCCTCACTAACTCATCCCTGCCAAGTCCTCTCACCTCCATACCTTTGAGCGGTTGCCTCATCTTCCAAGTCGGCATTAGAGGACATACAGTCTTCAGGTACTATTCTAGAAGTGGCTTAGCCAGATGCAGGCTGTCTCAGCTATCAACACTGCATAATTCCAAACACACGCCTCTTTCTATTCGGGTGGCATGGATTTGGTGTATCAAAAACTCCATTTACAGTCGAAGATGAATGAGAACTATTATCGTTGGGACGTAGAAGTGGATTTTATACCCATACGAGAACAATTCAGGGGGTAATAATCTACGGGGTAAGGGAGGGATAATCTATGGGGGAAATAATCAATTGAGGAGGGATGGGGGGGGGGGGGGGGGGGGGGGGCAGATCCATGGACACTCCTATATTATTTTTGCACCCACCAGTCCCAATCTTTAAATGACCCTAGTCCCCCAGTCCCCCCCCCCCCCCCCCCCCCCCCCCAAATGTTTAAGACTCTAGTGCTCAGTGCTTTTAAGAATCTAGCCCCCTTGGTGCTTAAGACTCGAACCCCCAGGATTCCTTCAGTACTCATGAATATGTATTAACTTCTAGTGCTTACTTATCTTGTAGATGAGACAAAGAAGTCACTCTGCCATGATTGTACTGCACCATCTCGGAAAACAAGAATGCAAACGTACTCAGATTCACCTGAGGCGGACATTTAGAGAGTCTTGTAACAATATTGTAGTCGGACATTTAGAGTCTTGTAACAATATTATAGTCAGACATTTAGAGAGTTTTGTAACAGTATTGTAGTCAGACATTTAGAGAGTCTTGTAACAATATTGTAGTCGGACATTTAGAGAGAGTTGTAACAATATTGTAGTCAGACATTTAGAGAGTCTTGTAACAATATTCTAGTCAGACATTTAGAGAGTCTTGTAACAATATTGTAGTCAGACATTTAGAGTCTTGTAACAATATTGTAGTTAGACATTTAGAGAGTCTTAAACAATATTGTAGTCAGACGTTTAGAGAGTCTTGTAACAATATTGTAGTCAGACATTTAGAGAGTCTTGTAACAATATTGTAGTCAGACATTTAGAGAGTCTTGTAACAATATTGTAGTCAGACATTTAGAGAGTCTTGTAACAATATTGTAGTCAGACATTTAGAGAGTCTTGTAACAATATTGTAGTCAGACATTTAGAGAGTCTTAAACAATATTGTAGTCAGACATTTAGAGAGTCTTAAACAATATTGTAGTCAGACATTTAGAGAGTCTTGTAACAATATTGTAGTCGGACATTTAGAGAGTCTTGTAACAATATTGTAGTCAGACATTTAGAGAGTCTTGTAACAATATTGTAGTCAGACATTTAGAGAGTCTTGTAACAATATTGTAGTCAGACATTTAGAGAGTCTTGTAACAATATTGTAGTCAGACATTTAGAGAGTCTTGTAACAATATAATATTGTAGTCAGACATTTAGAGAGTCTTGTAACAATATTGTGGTCAGACATTTAGAGAGTCTTGTAACAATATTGTAGTCAGACATTTAGAGAGTCTTGTAACAATATTGTAGTCGGACATTTAAAGAGTCTTAAACAATATTGTAGTCAGACATTTAGAGAGTCTTGTAACAATATTGTAGTCAGACATTTAGAGAGTCTTAAACAATATTGTAGTCAGACATTTAGAGAGTCTTAAACAATATTGTGGTCAGACATTTAGAGAGTCTTGTAACAATATTGTAGTCAGACATTTAGAGAGTCTTGTAACAATATTGTAGTCGGACATTTAAAGAGTCTTAAACAATATTGTAGTCAGACATTTAGAGAGTCTTGTAACAATATTGTAGTCAGACATTTAGAGAGTCTTAAACAATATTGTAGTCAGACATTTAGAGAGTCTTAAACAATATTGTAGTCGACATTTAGAGAGTCTTGTAACAATATTGTAGTCAGACATTTAGAGAGTCTTATAACAATATTGTGGTAGTTCACTTTCAATTATTATTCAGATTTCTTTCATTCAAAATGGGCTTATCTAAGGCATTAGACACTCAAGAACTTCCAAATGCTCAAGACCAATGAATGAGGTGTAAAACTGCTTTGAACCTAGTACTGTACATATTTTACATAGGTGCCTGACTTTGGCATGGCTGTACCTAGACCCACAATTACAAGTGTGACTGAGGTCCCCTGACTTTGGGTGCATGTAACTTTGGTATGGCTGTATCTAGACACACAATTACAAGTGTGACTGAGGTCCCCTGACTTTGGGTGCATGTAACTTTGGCATGGCTGTATCTAGACCCACAATTACAAGTGTGACTGAGGTCCCCTGACTTTGGGTGCATGTAACTTTGGCATGGCTGTACCTAGACCCACAATTACAAGTGTGACTGAGGTCCCCTGACTTTGGGTGCATGTAACTTTGGCATGGCTGTATCTAGACCCACAATTACAAGTGTGACTGAGGTCCCCTGACTTTGGGTGCATGTAACTTTGGCATGGCTGTACCTAGACCCACAATTACAAGTGTGACTGAGGTCCCCTGACTTTGGGTGCATGTAACTTTGGCATGGCTGTATCTAGACCCACAATTACAAGTGTGACTGAGGTCCCCTGACTTTGGGTGCATGTAACTTTGGCATGGCTGTATCTAGACCCACAATTACAAGTGTGACTGAGGTCCCCTGACTTTGGGTGCATGTAACTTTGGCATGACTGTACCTAGACCCACAATTACAAGTGTGACTGAGGTCCCCTGACTTTGGGTGCATGTAACTTTGGCATGGCTGTACCTAGACCCACAACTCTAGTTAAAGCACACAGATCAAGTATTTAATAACAATGAACCTTATTCAGTTCTAAAGTAGAGACACGCCCTTTTATTTGATACTGACCCAGTGCCTCTATTGACCTTCAACTCCTAATTAAAAAAGCTAAACATTTATCTCAATTTTGGCCATAATGATGTTTAGGAAATTGGTCCGTCAGATGTGGTTGTGCAAGTGTGACAAGTCATGTGCACATTTGATCATTCATGTGATATCATTGACATTCCAAATGCTTCTGCATTCTAGAAGCTAGCACATTACGACATTACGAGATGGAGTTGGATTGAAGGTTGATCCAGATCTAGCTGTGTGCATTTATAAGCACGAGAGTGATGCAAAATGAATTACACACACACATGCCAAGCAGTCAGACTGATAATAATAATAATAATAATAATAATAATAATAATAATAATAATAATAATAATAATAATAATAATAATAATAATAATAATAATAATAATAATAATAATAATAATAATAATAATAATAATAATAATAATAATAATAATAATAATAATAATAATAATAATAATAATAATAATAATAATAATAATAATAATAATAATAATAATAATAATAATAATAATAATAATAATAATAATAATAATAATAATAATAATAATAATAATAATAATAATAATAATAATAATAATAATAATAATAATAATAATGACCACTCCTGCCAACGTTGTGGAGTAGAAGTGGACCACCTATGCAGTCACACATGCTCTCAGCTGTACCTATGCAGTCACACATGCTCTCAGCTGTACCTATGCAGCCACACATGCTCTCAGCTGTACCTATGTAGTCACACATGCTCTCAGCTGTACCTATGTAGTCACACATGCTCTCAGCTGTACCTATGCAGCCACACATGCTCTCAGCTGTACCTATGCAGTCACACATGCTCTCAGCTGTACCTATGTAGTCACACATGCTCTCAGCTGTACCTATGCAGCCACACATGCTCTCAGCTGTACCTATGTAGTCACACATGCTCTCAGCTGTACCTATGCAGTCACACATGCTCTCAGCTGTACCTATGTAGTCACACATGCTCTCAGCTGTACCTATGTAGTCACACATGCTCTCAGCTGTACCTATGCAGTCACACATGCTCTCAGCTGTACCTATGTAGTCACACATGCTCTCAGCTGTACCTATGCAGTCACACATGCTCTCACCTGTACCTATGCAGTCACACATGCTCTCAGCTGTACCTATGTAGTCACACATGCTCTCAGCTGTACCTATGTAGTCACACATGCTCTCAGCTGTACCTATGCAGTCACACATGCTCTCAGCTGTACCTATGCAGTCACACATGCTCTCAGCTGTACCTATGTAGTCACACATGCTCTCAGCTGTACCTATGTAGTCACACATGCTCTCAGCTGTACCTATGCAGTCACACATGCTCTCAGCTGTACCTATGTAGTCACACATGCTCTCAGCTGTACCTATGTAGTCACACATGCTCTCAGCTGTACCTATGCAGTCACACATGCTCTCAGCTGTACCTATGCAGTCACACATGCTCTCAGCTGTACCTATGTAGTCACACATGCTCTCAGCTGTACCTATGCAGCCACACATGCTCTCAGCTATACCATGCAGTCACACATGCTCTCAGCTGTACCTGTATGTAGTCACACATGCTCTCAGCTGTACCTATGTAGTCACACATGCTCTCAGCTGTACCTATGCAGTCACACATGCTCTCAGCTGTACCTATGTAGTCACACATGCTCTCAGCTGTACCTATGTAGTCACACATGCTCTCAGCTGTACCTATGCAGTCACACATGCTCTCAGCTGTACCTATGTAGTCACACATGCTCTCAGCTGTACCTATGTAGTCACACATGCTCTCAGCTGTACCTATGTAGTCACACATGCTCTCAGCTGTACCTATGTAGTCACACATGCTCTCAGCTGTACCTATGCAGTCACACATGCTCTCAGCTGTACCTATGTAGTCACACATGCTCTCAGCTGTACCTATGTAGTCACACATGCTCTCAGCTGTACCTATGTAGTCACACATGCTCTCAGCTGTACCTATGCAGCCACACATGCTCTCAGCTGTACCTATGTAGTCACACATGCTCTCAGCTGTACCTATGTAGTCACACATGCTCTCAGCTGTACCTATGTAGTCACACATGCTCTCAGCTGTACCTATGCAGCCACACATGCTCTCAGCTGTACCTATGTAGTCACACATGCTCTCAGCTGTACCTATGCAGTCACACATGCTCTCAGCTGTACCTATGTAGTCACACATGCTCTCAGCTGTACCTATGCAGTCACACATGCTCTCAGCTATAGGAAAAGTGTAGGCTGCCACCATCACCATGCAGCTATAAAGATCCTTACATCGTATTCTGTCATCTGCTAGGATCCCATCGAGGTTAGAATCATCTAGTCTCACTCAACAGATCAGATGGCAAAATGCCAGATGGGGTGACCATGGTCCCTTGGAAATATGGCAAGCCCTTAGCAAGGGATAAATGTGTCCGGACTCCTTGGCACCATCATATCACTTGTCTACCAGCAGTGCAGGGGCTGCTGCAGCAGAGGGAGAGAGCTGCCAAATACACAAGTTTGGACCATGGCGACTCCTTCACCCAGGTTGCCATAGAAACCTTGGGGGTCATTGACTTTCATCCAAGACCTTGGCCACAGGATTTGACTGGTGAAGTAAAATCCCTTGCTATCTCACACTAACTGCCAGTGGCAGTGCAGGGGGGAAAGTCTACATCAGTTTGGAGTTATAATGATAATAATAATTATTTTACACAGGTGAGTAGAGTTTTACTTGTTGGTATATATTCACTGACATATTTGTTAAGTTGGGTTGTTAGTAGTGTTAGATGTATTATCATAATGACAGATATACATTATTTTACACAGGTGAGTAGTGTTTTAGTTGTTGGTATATATTCACTGACATATTTGTTAATTGGGTTGTTAGTAGTGTTTGATGCACTATCATAATGACAGATATTTATTTTACACAGGTGAGTAGAGTTTTAGTTGTTGGTAGCTATATATTCACTGACATATTTGTTAAGTGGGTTGTTAGTAGTGTTAGATGTATTATCATAATGACAGATATATAATGTAACAATAACAGCAGCAACAACAACACTTGAATATTGCTGCTATCTGGCATGTAGCACCGACCTCTGAGAGAACTTGGCGAAGTATATGCACATGGTGAAGTAGATTACTGGGTATATGCATGGTGAAGTAGATTACTGAGTATATGCATAGTGAAGTAGATTACTGAGTATTTGCATGGTGAAGTAGATTACTGGGTATATGCATGGTGAAGTAGATTACTGAGTATATGCATGAAGTAGATTACTGAGTGTATGCATGGTGAAGTAGATTACTGAGTATTTGCATGGTGAAGTAGATTACTGGACAATATCGTCTGCAAGTCATTTTCCATACAAGCAGGTTCACTTGAATAAGCCAGGGTTGTGCTGTATCCACCTGTACAGGCTGGACCAAGCCAGGGTTGTGCTATGTCCACCTGTACAGGATGGGACAAGCCAGGGTTGTGCTATGTCCACCTGTACAGGATGGGCCAAGCCAGGGTTGTGCTGCATCCACCTGTACAGGCTGGGCCAAGCCAGGGTTGTGCTGTATCCACCTGTACAGGATGGGCCAAGCCAGGGTTGTGCTGTGTCCACCTGTACAGGATGGGCCAAGCCAGGGTTGTGCTGCATCCACCTGTACAGGCTGGGACAAGCCAGGGTTGTGCTGCATCCACCTGTACAGGATGGGCCAAGCCAGGGTTGTGCTGCATCCACCTGTATAGGATGGGCCAAGCCAGGGTTGTGCTGCATCCACCTGTACAGGCTGGGACAAGCCAGGGTTGTGCTGCATCCACCTGTACAGGATGGGCCAAGCCAGGGTTGTGCTGCATCCACCTGTATAGGATGGGCCAAGCCAGGGTTGTGCTGTGTCCACCTGTACAGGATGGGCCAAGCCAGGGTTGTGCTGCATCCACCTGTACAGGATGGGCCAAGCCAGGGTTGTGCTGTGTCCACCTGTACAGGATGGGCCAAGCCAGGGTTGTGCTGCATCCACCTGTACAGGATGGGCCAAGCCAGGGTTGTGCTGTGTCCACCTGTACAGGCTGGGACAAGCCAGGGTTGTGCTGTGTCCACCTGTACAGGCTGGGACAAGCCAGGGTTGTGCTGCATCCACCTGTACAGGATGGGCTGCAGATAAATCCGAGGCCAACTAGGCACATTCCCAGTTCGAAGTTCTTGCACACTGATGCAGGTTAGAGCTAGGGCTAGAGCTAGGGCTAGAGCTAGGGCTAGAGCTAGGGCTAGAGCTAGGGCTAGGTTTAGAGCTAGGGCTAGATTTAAAGCTAGGGCTAGAGCTAGGGATAGGGTTAGAGCTAGGGCTAGATTTAGAGCTAGGGCTAGAGCTAGAGCCAGAGCTAGGGTTAGAGCTAGGACTAGAGCTAGGGCTAGGGTTAGAGCTAGGGTTAGAGCTAGGGCTAGAGCTAGGGCTAGAGTTAGGGCTAGTTAGAGCTGGCTAGGGCTAACTAGGGCTAGGGTTAGAGCTAGGGTTGCTTGTAGGCTAAGGTGGGCAAGAACATAGACGTCCCTAGAGTTGACCCCAGGATTTTCTGCGGGACCATCGGACAGGTTCCAACCATGAGGTTATTAATCTGATGACGGATTAATGCTGGAAAATGGGTGCGATGAAGCCAGTGACGATGAAGCCAGTGACTAGAGAAAAGAAAGAGTGGATGTCTAACTTCAACAGCCTCCAGCAATCTAGTGAGAGGAGCATGAAGAACAAGACAGAGTCCAACTCACCTATCCCTAGCCCACACCTTCTGGGAGAAACATTTGTGACTTACTGGCATCACTCACAGCAAGAAGTAGTGCCATAAATACAGTACTTAGAGCAGCAGTCAAGGTGAGGTGTCTGTGGCAGCAATGATGGCTGCACTCAAGGTGAGGTGTCTGTGGCAGCAATGATGGCTGCAGTCAAGGTGAGGTGTCAGGCTAGCAATGATGGCTGCACTCAAGGTGAGGTGTCAGGCTAGCAATGATGGCTGCACTCAAGGTGAGGTGTCTGTGGCAGCAATGATGGCTGCACTCAAGGTGAGGTGTCAGGGTAGCAATGATGGCTGCACTCAAGGTGAGGTGTGTCTGGGAAGCAATGATGGCTACACTCAAGGTGAGGTGTCTGTGGCAGCAATGATGGCTGCACTCAAGGTGAGGTGTCTGTGGCAGCAATGATGGCTGCACTCAAGGTGAGGTGTCTGGGCAGCAATGATGGCTGCACTCAAGGTGAGGTGTGTCTGGGCAGCAATGATGGCTGCACTCAAGGTGAGGTGTCTGTGGCAGCAATGATGGCTGCACTCAAGGTGAGGTGTCTTGGCAGCAATGATGGCTGCACTCAAGGTGAGGTGTCAGGGTAGCAATGATGGCTGCACTCAAGGTGAGGTGTCTTGGCAGCAATGATGGCTGCACTCAAGGTGAGGTGTCTTGGCAGCAATGATGGCTGCACTCAAGGTGAGGTGTCAGGGTAGCAATGATGGCTGCACTCAAGGTGAGGTGTGTCTGGGAAGCAATGATGGCTGCACTCAAGGTGAGGTGTCTGGGCAGCAATGATGGCTGCACTCAAGGTGAGGTGTCTGTGGTAGCAATGATGGCTGCACTCAAGGTGAGGTGTGTCAGGGTAGCAATGATGGCTGCACTCAAGGTGAGGTGTCTGTGGCAGCAATGATGGCTGCACTCAAGGTGAGGTGGTCTGGGAAGCAATGATGGCTGCACTCAAGGTGAGGTGTCTGAGCAGCAATGATGGCTACACTCAAGGTGAGGTGGTCTGGGAAGCAATGATGGCTACACTCAAGGTGAGGTGTGTCAGGGTAGCAATGATGGCTGCACTCAAGGTGAGGTGTGTCTGGGTAGCAATGATGGCTGCACTCAAGGTGAGGTGTCTTGGCAGCAATGATGGCTGCACTCAAGGTGAGGTGTCAGGCTAGTAATGATGGCTGCACTCAAGGTGAGGTGTCAGAGCAGCAATGATGGCTGCACTCAAGGTGAGGTGTCTGTGGCAGCAATGATGACTGCACTCAAGGTGAGGTGTCAGAGCAGCAATGATGGCTGCACTCAAGGTGAGGTGTCTGGGTAGCAATGATGGCTACACTCAAGGTGAGGTGTGTCTGGGAAGCAATGATGGCTGCACTCAAGGTGAGGTGTCTGGGCAGCAATGATGGCTGCACTCAAGGTGAGGTGTGTGGGCAGCAATGATGGCTGCACTCAAGGTGAGGTGTCAGGCTAGCAATGATGGCTGCACTCAAGGTGAGGTGTGTCTGGGAAGCAATGATGGCTGCACTCAAGGTGAGGTGTCTGGGTAGCAATGATGGCTGCACTCAAGGTGAGGTGTCAGGGTAGCAATGATGGCTGCACTCAAGGTGAGGTGTCAGGGTAGCAATGATGGCTGCACTCAAGGTGAGGTGTCAGGGTAGCAATGATGGCTGCACACAAGGTGAGGTGTCAGGCTAGCAATGATGGCTGCACTCAAGGTGAGGTGTGTCAGGGTAGCAATGATGGCTGCACTCAAGGTGAGGTGTCTGGGTAGCAATGATGGCTGCACTCAAGGTGAGGTGTCAGGGTAGCAATGATGGCTGCACTCAAGGTGAGGTGTGTCAGGGTAGCAATGATGGCTGCACTCAAGGTGAGGTGTCAGGGTAGCAATGATGGCTGCACTCAAGGTGAGGTGTCTGTGGCAGCAATGATGGCTGCACTCAAGGTGAGGTGTCAGGGTAGCAATGATGGCTGCACTCAAGGTGAGGTGTCTGGGTAGCAATGATGGCTGCACTCAAGGTGAGGTGTCAGGGTAGCAATGATGGCTGCACTCAAGGTGAGGTGTGTCAGGCTAGCAATGATGGCTGCACTCAAGGTGAGGTGTCTGGGTAGCAATGATGGCTGCACTCAAGGTGAGGTGTCAGGGTAGCAATGATGGCTGCACTCAAGGTGAGGTGTGTCAGGCTAGCAATGATGGCTGCACTCAAGGTGAGGTGTCAGGGTAGCAATGATGGCTGCACTCAAGGTGAGGTGTCAGGCTAGCAATGATGGCTGCACTCAAGGTGAGGTGTCTGGGTAGCAATGATGGCTGCACTCAAGGTGAGGTGGCAGGCTAGCAATGATGGCTGCACTCAAGGTGAGGTGTCTGGGCAGCAATGATGGCTGCACTCAAGGTGAGGTGGCAGGCTAGCAATGATGGCTGCACTCAAGGTGAGGTGTCTGGGAAGCAATGATGGCTGCACTCAAGGTGAGGTGTGTCAGGGTAGCAATGATGGCTGCACTCAAGGTGAGGTGTCAGGGTAGCAATGATGGCTGCACTCAAGGTGAGGTGTGTCTGGGAAGCAATGATGGCTGCACTCAAGGTGAGGTGTCTGTAGCAATGATGGCTGCACTCAAGGTGAGGTGTCTGGGCAGCAATGATGGCTGCACTCAAGGTGAGGTGTCTGTAGCAGCAATGATGGCTACACTCAAGGTGAGGTGTGTCAGGGTAGCAATGATGGCTGCACTCAAGGTGAGGTGTGTCAGGGTAGCAATGATGGCTGCACTCAAGGTGAGGTGTGTCTGGGAAGCAATGATGGCTGCACTCAAGGTGAGGTGAGGTGCAGTGACCTGCACATGAAGTTGTAGAAGTTGGCTTTGCATCAAGAAGCTTTGTATTCCAATCCACTTGGTTCTTATTGGTGTGTATTCTTATATATTAAATAACTTCCCCCAATCTTAACTCACATTAACCAAATCATTCATGTCAACCGACTGAGCTTGCAATGGAGGAGAGCATACCATGTGCACCACCAGCGCTGAAACAGGACTACAAAGGTTGAAGTCTACTCCAGACAGCAATGAATACGTATGCCAAAGAAGCTCTCAGAAAAGTGAGGATGGAACTGCTACTGACCTCAACAACCATACCCAGCTAAAGCTTAACGATGGCGGCTGCCCATCAAGCCTTCAGGGTTGGGACTGGCTGAACGATATTTAGTCCTGTTACAACAAGCACCATTACAACAAGCTCACTCAACTAGGGCAGGAAGATTTATGTTCCTATTTAAAGATGCAAAACGTTAGAGCATGTAACAATACACTCAGGCTACAAAGCTCCTCCCAAGTTCCTGGCCGCACACAGGCACATGTATATGTAACAATACACTCAGGCTATGAAGCTCTTCCCAAGTTCCTGGACACACACAAGTATATGTAACAGTACGCTCAGGCTATGAAGCTCCTCCCAAGTTCCTGGATGCACACAAGTATATGTAACAGTACGCTCAGGCTATGAAGCTCCTCCCAAGTTCCTGGACACACACAAGTATATGTAACAATACACTCAGGCTACAAAGCTCCTCCCAAGTTCCTGGACACACACAAGTATATGTAACAGTAAGCTCAGGCTATGAAGCTCCTCCCAAGTTCCTGGACACACACAAGTATATGTAACAGTACGCTCAGGCTACAAAGCTCCTCCCAAGTTCCTGGACACACACAAGTATATGTAACAGTACGCTCAGGCTATGAAGCTCCTCCCAAGTTCCTGGACGCACACAGGTATATGTAACAGTGCGCTCAGGCTATGAAGCTCCTCCCAAGCTCCTCCCAAGTTCCTGGACACACACAAGTATATGTAACAATACACTCAGGCTACAAAGCTCCTCCCAAGTTCCTGGCCGCACACAGGCACATGTATATGTAACAATACACTCAGGCTATGAAGCTCTTCCCAAGTTCCTGGACACACACAAGTATATGTAACAGTACGCTCAGGCTATGAAGCTCCTCCCAAGTTCCTGGATGCACACAAGTATATGTAACAGTACGCTCAGGCTATGAAGCTCCTCCCAAGTTCCTGGACACACACAAGTATATGTAACAATACACTCAGGCTACAAAGCTCCTCCCAAGTTCCTGGACACACACAAGTATATGTAACAGTAAGCTCAGGCTATGAAGCTCCTCCCAAGTTCCTGGACACACACAAGTATATGTAACAGTACGCTCAGGCTACAAAGCTCCTCCCAAGTTCCTGGACACACACAAGTATATGTAACAGTACGCTCAGGCTATGAAGCTCCTCCCAAGTTCCTGGACGCACACAGGTATATGTAACAGTACGCTCAGGCTATGAAGCTCCTCCCAAGTTCCTGGACGCACACAAGTATATGTAACAGTACGCTCAGGCTATGAAGCTCCTCCCAAGTTCCTGGACGCACACAGGTATATGTAACAGTATGCTCAGGCTATGAAGCTCCTCCCAAGTTCCTGGACGCACACAGGTATATGTAACAGTACGCTCAGGCTATGAAGCTCCTCCCAAGTTCCTGGACACACACAAGTATATGTAACAGTATGCTCAGGCTATGAAGCTCCTCCCAAGTTCCTGGACGCACACAGGTATATGTAACAGTATGCTCAGGCTATGAAGCTCCTCCCAAGTTCCTGGACGCACACAAGTATATGTAACAGTACGCTCAGGCTATGAAGCTCCTCCCAAGTTCCTGGCCGCACACAGGTATATGTAACAGTACGCTCAGGCTATGAAGCTCTTCCCAAGTTCCTGGACGCACACAGGTATATGTAACAGTATGCTCAGGCTATGAAGCTCCTCCCAAGTTCCTGGACACACACAAGTATATGTAACAGTACACTCAGGCTATGAAGCTCTTCCCAAGTTCCTGGACGCACACAGGTATATGTAACAGTACGCTCAGGCTATGAAGCTCCTCCCAAGTTCCAGGACACACACAGGTATATGTAACAGTATGCTCAGGCTATGAAGCTCCTCCCAAGTTCCTGGACACACACAAGTATGTACGCTCAGGCTATGAAGCTCCTCCCAAGTTCCTGGTCACACACAAGTATGTACGCTCAGGCTATGAAGCTCCTCCCAAGTTCCTGGACGCACACAAGTATGTACGCTCGGCTATGAAGCTCCTCCCAAGTTCCTGGATGCACACGCTCAGTCTATGAAGCTCCTCCCAAGCGTCTAGATTTCCGTTTTCCTCCGGTTAGGTCGGGGTCCAGTCGACACCACATTGCGATGTTGTTCTAGGATCTCCCCCGGGAGGGACGTTGATTTGCCCCTTCATGACTGTGTGTGGTTCTTGCAGGCTCCTTTGGGAGGATAATGGAATAACCTCATCACTGATCGGTACACAGAAAGGTCTCTGACAGACATGAGTCCCCGCAAGGACTGCCAGGTTTACCACTACCATGTGTAGTCCTGGCAAATACTCAGAGACTCATCTCCACCCACTCTAATTGGACACATGTCGCTACATGTTGTCAGTTCAGCAGCAGCAGCCACGGAGAAGCTGAGATCACTGCTCCACAACTTACAGACTGCCTCCGAGCTGAGACGAGTAGGCAGGTATTGGGAGGGAGGCAACACATGCAGAGAATGGGAGGCAACACATGCAGAGAATGGGAGGCAACACATGCAGAGGATGGGAGGCAACACATGCAGAGAATGGGAGGCAACACATGCAGAGAATGGGAGGCAACACATGCAGAGAATGGGAGGCAACGCATGCAGAGAATGGGAGGCAACACATGCAGAGAATGGGAGGCAACACATGCAGAGAATGGGAGGCAACACATGCAGAGAATGGGAGGCAACACATGCAGAGAATGGGGGCAACACATGCAGAGAATGGGAGGCAACACATGCAGAGAATGGGAGGCAACACATGCAGAGAATGGGAGGCAACACATGCAGAGAATGGGAGGCAACACATGCAGAGAATGGGAGGCAACACATGCAGAGAATGGGAGGCAACGCATGCAGAGAATGGGAGGCAACACACGCAGAGAATGGGAGGCAACACATGCAGAGAATGGGAGGCAACACATGCAGAGAATGGGAGGCAACACATGCAGAGAATGGGAGGCAACGCATGCAGAGAATGGGAGGCAACACACGCAGAGAATGGGAGGCAACACATGCAGAGAATGGGAGGCAACACATGCAGAGAATGGGAGGCAACACATGCAGAGAATGGGAGGCAACACATGCAGAGAATGGGAGGCAACACATGCAGAGAATGGGAGGCAACACATGCAGAGAATGGGAGGCAACACATGCAGAGAATGGGAGGCAACACATGCAGAGAATGGGAGGCAACACATGCAGAGAATGGGAGGCAACACATGCAGAGAATGGGAGGCAACACATGCAGAGAATGGGAGGCAACACATGCAGAGAATGGGAGGCAACACATGCAGAGAATGGGAGGCAACACATGCAGAGAATGGGAGGCAACACATGCAGAGAATGGGAGGCAACACATGCAGAGAAGGCAACACATGCAGAGAATGGGAGGCAACACATGCAGAGAATGGGAGGCAACACATGCAGAGAATGGGAGGCAACACATGCAGAGAATGGGAGGCAACACATGCAGAGAAGGCAACACATGCAGAGAATGGGAGGCAACACATGCAGAGAATGGGAGGCAACACATGCAGAGAAGGCAACACATGCAGAGAATGGGAGGCAACACATGCAGAGAATGGGAGGCAACACATGCAGAGAATGGGAGGCAACACATGCAGAGAATGGGAGGCAACACATGCAGAGAATGGGAGGCAACACATGCAGAGAATGGGAGGCAACACATGCAGAGAATGGGAGGCAACACATGCAGAGAATGGGAGGGAGGCAACGCATGCAGAGAATGGGAGGCAACACATGCAGAGAATGGGAGGCAACACATGCAGAGAATGGGAGGCATCACATGCAGAGAATGGGAGGCAATGGGAGGCAACACATGCAGAGAATGGGAGGCAACACATGCAGAGAATGGGAGGCAACACATGCAGAGAATGGGAGGCAACACATGCAGAGAATGGGAGGCAACACATGCAGAGAATGGGAGGGAGGCAACGCATGCAGAGAATGGGAGGCAACACATGCAGAGAATGGGAGGCAACACATGCAGAGAATGGGAGGCAATGGCAGGCAACACACGCAGAGAATGGGAGGCAACACATGCAGAGAACAGAAAATCATAGGGGAAATCTATGTTGCGTTTTTCCCCCTTCCTTGTAGCTTCTACACAGCCAATTTTTCATGTGTTTTAATTTGATCGTTAAATTGTGGACGTGATGCATTAATTAAAACACTTCCCAAGTCATTTCCTCCCCCCTCCCCCAAGTCTACTTATTTTGTTTGTCTAGGTAGAGAGAGAGAACGTCGGAGGCATCTATGTATCTCTCTCTCTATCATCAACCTGCCATCCATCTACTGTATCTATCTATGCGTTTATCTTTCTTCCAGCACTAAGTGAGTGCAATCAGTGGGGAAAGCTGTAATCATTTTCTGTAACGGATCATGAAGAATCATCAAGCACACATTGATATGTCAACCACATTCTAGCTGAGAAGCTCAATGATGAAGGAGCCCAAAAATGTGAGGAATAGATCGAGGAGAGAGCCCACATCAGTGGGAGCAAAGGCTGAGAGAAAGACAAGACCAAGACCATCTAGATTTGTGTAAATAATAATAATAATAATAATAATAATAATAATAATAATAATAATAATAATAATAATAATAATAATAATAATAATAATAATAATAATAATAATAATAATAATAATAATAATAATAATAATAATAATAATAATAATAATAATAATAACTACAACAACAAGAACAACAACAACAACAACAAACAATAATAACAATAATGGAGAGCAAAAAAACCCAGAACAACCGAGACTACCGTCTTTTTAAAGGCTACTCATGCGCAGCTTAATTTTTTTTTAAAGGAAAGAAAATATGTAGACATCTTTTGAGTTCAAGTATGTCAAATGAAGCAGCACATTATTAATGATAACCATAGCAACTACACGGATACTTCGCTATTTCACCAATGGGATAGGCACCAAGCTGGAAGACAAGTCAGCCACAGGCAAGCTGGAAGACAAGTCTGCCACAGGCAAGCTGGGAGACAAGTCTGCCACAGGCAAGCTGGGAGACAAGTCTGCCACAGGCAAGCTGGGAGACAAGTCTGCCACAGGCAAGCTGGGAGACAAGTCTGCCACAGGCAAGCTGGGAGACAAGTCTGCCACAGGCAAGCTGGAAGACAAGTCTACCACAGGCAAGCTGGAAGATAAGTCTACCACAGGCAAGCTGGAAGACAAGTCAGCCACAGGCAAGCTGGAAGACAAGTCAGCCACAGGCAAGCTGGAAGACAAGTCTGCACAGGCAAGCTGGAAGACAAGTCTGCCACAGGCAAGCTGGAAGACAAGTCAGTCACAAGCAAGCTGGAAGACAAGTCTGCCACAGGCAAGCTGGGAGACAAGTCTACCCACAGGCAAGCTGGGAGACAAGTCTGCCACAGGCAAGCTGGAAGACAAGTCTGCCACAGGCAAGCTGGGAGACAAGTCTGCCACAGGCAAGCTGGGAGACAAGTCTGCCACAGGCAAGCTGGGAGACAAGTCTGCCACAGGCAAGCTGGAAGACAAGTCTACCACAGGCAAGCTGGAAGATAAGTCTACCACAGGCAAGCTGGAAGACAAGTCAGCCACAGGCAAGCTGGAAGACAAGTCAGCCACAGGCAAGCTGGAAGACAAGTCTGCCACAGGCAAGCTGGAAGACAAGTCTGCCACAGGCAAGCTGGAAGACAAGTCTGCCACAGGCAAGCTGGAAGACAAGTCAGTCACAAGCAAGCTGGAAGACAAGTCTGCCACAGGCAAGCTGGGAGACAAGTCTACCCACAGGCAAGCTGGGAGACAAGTCTGCCACAGGCAAGCTGGAAGACAAGAAGACCGTCTGCCACAGACAAGGTGCATCTTTATCCGGTAATACAGCAGTCACTGTTTCCAAATGGAAAATATCGAGTAGGCCAGAGAAGGTTAGGGGAGGAAGTACTCCACCAGTATGGAGTGTGGGTCTGAGTATCACACAGAGTTAGAGAGCAAGGATGGAGCATTTTCTCTCATACATATGACAAGAAAAATCCAAAAAATTTTAAGTTGGAGAGTTTCGGATTAACTTCCTTTGAATTGTTCCATCTAGCATCTGGAAGAACCAGGCTACTTCACCCTGCCTCTGACACATGTGCAGCAATGAGTACTAACCACAGGACTACACACAGAGAAGGAGGAAGGGAAATGCTAACACTACAGGCAGCATTAGGTCCTATATCCGAAAAAGAGCTTGGTAGTGAAAGGGATGCAGAGTTTTCTTCTACTGGCACAATTAGGTCCCATTTTGACAAGGAAGAGTTTGGTAGAGATGAGTTGAAGAAATGAAGAAGAGAAAAAAATTACTGGAAAAGGATATCTTTGTGGTCTTATTACTAGTGTATATTTGATAGACAAGCATTATCAACTCCAGGCTGTTGAATTTACACATATAATAATAATATCAGTAGTAACTATGACAACAACAACAAATAAATGATAATAATGATAATAAATAATAGTAATAATAATAATACTAATACTAATACTAATAATACTAATAATAATGATAATGATAATGATAATAATAATAATAACTACAATAATACTAATAAAAAGTGTACTGGTACTGAGCACAACAAAGGATATTAACCAATTTTGCTTCTTTGTTGTTGTTGTTGCCGTTGCTGTGTTTCCTTGAAATGAGCCCTTTTCTTAACATTTCCAGTAATTCTTTCTTCTGCAGGCTGAATGTGATGGTCTAGCTACTGTACAGAACATAATTTTACTCGCTTTCCTAGCTCTACATCCCTAGCTCTAGCAAGAGCCCTAGCCCTACATCCCTAGCACTAGCAAGAGCCCTAGCCCTACATCCCTAGCAAGAGCCCTAGCCCTACATCCCTAGCCCTACATCCCTAGCAAGAGCCCAAGCCCTACATCCCTAGCCCTAGCAAGAGCCCTAGCCCTACATCTCTAGCCCTAGCAAGAGCCCTTGCCCTACATCCCTAGCTCTAGCAAGAGCCCAAGCCCTACATCCCTAGCCCTAGCAAGAGCCCCAGCCCTACATCTCTAGCCCTAGCAAGAGCCCTAGCCCTACATCCCTAGCCCTAGCAACTACATCTCTAGCCCTAGCAAGAGCCCAAGCCCTACATCCCTAGCCCTAGCAAGAGCCCTACATCCCTAGCCCTAGCAAGAGCCCTACATCCCTAGCCCTAGCAATCCCTAGCCCTAGCAAGCCCTATATCGCTAGCCCTAGCAAGAGCCCAAGCCCTACATCCCTAGCCGTAACATCCCTAGCAAGAGCCTTAGCCCTACATCTCTAGCCCTAACACAAGAGCCCTATCCAGTACTAGGTTTCAAGAACTTTGGACACTCATGGGGTTGCCCATGGCAACACTGGACATACCACAAGAAAGAATGGCTCATGACAATTGAGACCAAAGAGACTATAATAAGAGAGGTGGCCAATTATAGGAGGTTTCACAGTTTACTAGTGTGTGAGATTATATCCACTTAAACTCTGGTGATGGTTCTATGATTCCAATACTGGTGTGTAAGCCCATTATAACTCTGGTGATGGTTCTATGGTTCCTATGTTTCAGTTCCTGAGAAGGGGTGGGACAAATATCTGACCTATCTTCTGGCCCCTCCCCCCTCCAAACCTTTCCCCCCTAGCAGAGGTCATATATAGCTACGATAGTGATAGGTCGCATGTTGCTGAAAAAGAATCATAAGTCATTGACCATACCCTTAATCACCCACATTTTATCAGTTAAGGCTTGCACATCAATAGACAGGCTATATACATGTCAAGTGGTGTAAGAGCTAGCCTCTAAAAAAAATACGGTAATTTGCAACCCACCTCTGGTTTAGCCTTCCACGGTAGAGACTTGTCATAAACAGAATCAGTTCCAGCCAAAGCTGATTTCTTAGCTCTGTTTCTCGCATCCATTAATACATACTTAACCCTTTCTAGGTAAATCTTCCTCCGCCACACTTGAAGGGTTATTACACGCGATTTTTCACGCGCCCATAATAATGTGCGCGCACTCCCCCACCCCTTGCCATTTGTGGGTAATGAAAATCTACCACTTCTACCACCGCGGTAGACCTGCCTTAAAACAATAGCTAATTGACCAAATATTCGTATGCCACCGTTCAGTAAGGGTGGCGGACAAGTTATAAAAGGAAATAAAGTTGGTTTTGTAGCTATCGGTTCATATTGGCTGCCTGGGTTGTTGCTACCTCGCTGCAGCGAAGAATTTGCAGAGATAACTTTCCAGTGGTGGTACAGGTGTTCTACATTATTATCACTTTGACTTGAATGTAAGTGTCAGCTGTTTTTTTGCCGTTCTTGCTAGCTATCCCAACAGTCTCAATGACCTAGTTTTTAGATACTTCGCTAGCTGAAATCCATGGGTGTGTATGTACTCTCTAGCTTGTTGAGCTAGCTAAGTCAAAGGTATTTTGCTCCAACTTTGTTAGCCAAGTTATATAACGACACCTGTCACTGTAATGAGACCCAGAACCTAGTAACTAGGACACACCTAGAGATTTGGTAACCCTATCTAGACACATCCTCCCCGAGTACTAATCATAGACTTAGCTCAAGATGGATTTCATGAAGGACTTCTTGAACATGTTAGGATGGCAAATATCAGTGTGGGATTATTTCTCAGAGAACAACTCTTACAAAATTTGTTATGTAAGTATTTGCATGAAAATCATATGCACATGCAGTGCATTTGAAAGCAAGAGTACTTAAAATTTGTTGTTACAACCTGAAGCCAGTACTTGACCTAGCCAGTTTATACATGTTCCTGGTTAAGCAACAAGAACAAAGGATAGGTGAGCCTCTATATGGAAATCCTGCAGATTTTGCTTTTACAATTCTGTGTGGTGACTGACCATCTGGGTCACATGCCTCACTTTTTCCAACTGGAAAATCCTGACTTGGTAGACACCACACAAGAATTCTATGGGAAAGAATGTCACTTCAGCGTGTGTACTAGGTAGAATTAGTGTAGCATGCCAGAGTAGAGTGTTTCACTTAAGATGCCATTTCAGTAAAACTTTGATTGTCAATATATTTCAGAATTATATTGATGTTCTGGTACCTTTGTCACTTGAAGTAGGAAGGCTGTATTGTCTTGACAATGATTGGGTGGGAGGCTTTTTATCAAATTTGAGCTAGGAAGAATGTAGTGGATATCTTGATAATGATGTTTCTAGATTGGGTGGGAGGCTTTTTATCATTTGAGCTAGGAAGACTGTAGTGGATATCTTAACAATGATGTTTCTAGATTGGATGGGAGGGGGTGGGAGGCTTTTTAAACATGTGTGCTAAGAAGCTGAAGTGGATACAATGATGTTTCTAGATTGGGTGGGAGTATCATTTGAGCTGGGAAGACTGAAGTGTTGTAATGGATACCTTGACAATGATGTTTCTAGATTGGGTGGGAGTCTTTTTATCATGTGTGCTAGGAAGACTGAAGTGGATATCTTGACAATGATGTTTCCCGATTGGGTGGGAGGCTTTTTGTCATGTGTGCTAAGAAGATTGTAGTGTTGTAGTGGATACCTTGACAATGATGTTTCTAGATTGGGTGGGAGTCTTTTTATCATGTGTGCTAGGAAGACTGAAGTGGATGATGTTTCTAGATTGGGTGGAGGCTTTTTGTCATGTGTGCTAAGAAGGTTGTAGTGTTGTAGTGGATACCTTGACGATGATGTTTCTAGATTGGGTGAGAGTCTTTTTATCGTGTGTGCTAGGAAGACTGAAGTGGATATCTTGACAATGATGTTTCTAGATTGGGTGGGAGTATCATTTGAGCTGGGAAGACTGAAGTGTTGTAGTGGATACCTTGACAATGATGTTTCTAGATTGGGTGGGAGTCTTTTTTTCATGTGTGCTAGGAAGACTTGAAGTGAATATCTTGACAATGATGTTTCTAGATTGGGTGGGAGGCTTTTTGTCATGTGTGCTAAGAAGATTGTAGTGTTGTAGTGGATACCTTGACTATGATGTTTCTAGATTGGGTGGGAGTCTTTTTATCATGTGTGCTAGGAAGACTGAAGTGGATATCTTGACAATGATGTTTCTAGATTGGGTGGAGGCTTTTTGTCATGTGTGCTAAGAAGATTGTAGTGTTGCAGTGGATACCTTGACTATGATGTTTCTAGATTGGGTGGGAGTCTTTTTATCATGTGTGCAAGGAAGACTGAAGTGGATATCTTGACCATGATGTTTCTAGATTGGGTGGGAAGTTTTTTGTTATGTGTGCTAAGAAGATTGTAGTGTTGTAGTGGATACCTTAACAATGATGTTGGAGGCTTTTTATTATGTGTGCTAGAAACTGCGATGGGAATTATCTGGTACAATGTAAGAGCTGATAGGATTATGCATGATATATTAGAAGCTGATAATTGTACATGATTTTTCTATATTGTAAAGCTGGTATCATGTACCATAATGCAGTATACACAGAAGTAGGTCATATTCTGGTCATTGGCCTAAACTCTAAGGCAGGGCCACAGCACAAGAGCTAGCTAGGTCTTCAGGTTACTTGCTGCTCAGAAGGTTTCCAACGTCTTCATGGAACGATCACTCTTGTTGTGACCTCCTTAATGGTGCTGTGATTTCCACAATGATCGTGCCTCTGTTCTGCTGTTCAGAACTTTCCCGCTGCCCACTAGAGAAATCCTCTTCATCTTGCTGCGCTGTGAGATCTCTTGCCTTCTATTCTTTGCCATCGTTTCCTGCTTCACTGATCTCGAGTGCATTAAAAGCATGTTATTCTTCCCCCTCTCCCAAGTTTTGTAAATTCACGCTGAAGTTGACCTCGGTCGTGAATCTCGAGCTCCGTAATCCAGTGTGTATATATATATATAGCTTCTATGTTCATGCCGTTCCCAGTGTTGCATTCGGTTATATTGAAACACTTCAGTACTAAGACAGACAAACAAACGATACTAACAAACGACTTGGCTATTGCCGCTTAAAAAGCACTTGATTTTTTATTTGCATGCACCCTCGTGACGTGTTACATCATCCAATAATCTCGGGAACAATCCTCCGTGTGTGGCAGGGTTCGCACTGGAGGACTTCTACAAATGATTGTAATTCAATTGTTTGTTGTACTACAGGGTGCTACACACGAGAGAGAGTGATCATTTGTGATGAAAGCTGCAAAGGTGAGTGACATGGACTTCAGAGGGTGCTATGTATTTTAGGAATGACGAGGTACATATAAAAAAAGGAGGGGTTGGAGAGACAAGATCCCAATATGGTAAATAACACGCTTGATTCCATCTGTATGCGAGGTATTTGTACTAGATCATAAGCAGTGGCGGGATTGGGGTTAGTTCCAAGCTATGGTCGCATGTCTTGTGTAGCGAGACCTTTTATCATCATCAGTGCCAGCAGCAAGTAAAGGATTTAGAAAACTGTATATATATCCCTCTAGTTTAAAGAGTCCAAAACTATCGAGTGGGAAGGTATGGCTTAAATAGAGCTATAATGATGTCACGGCTGCTAAGTTGGGGGAGGAGGAGGGGCTTGGTTTTGCTACCACTGTATATATAACTATTATATATAATTATATATATATTTATATATTTGTATATTTATTTATTTACCTCTCAACATTCTTGTTTCTTCCCCGTCTCCACCCTATCTAGGCTTACGTCTTTCTCTTTTGATGTCTTGTCGTATGCCAGAAAAGATTCTCTGCAAGGGCTCGAGTCCGCGGAACATCGCCCACCACTCTGCCTCGGTGCCTAGGGCCACATGCAACACTCAGTAGGCAGCTCTGCACCGCAGCTCCTGGGACACGAAACTTCTACCTAGTTACTTTTCTCTCGGTATTGCTGCTGCAGTGTCAGCTGCTGGGAGAGCTTTTTTTGTGGATTGAGAGAAAAGAACCGTGTCTGTGGAAAATGGCTTGCTGGTGTATTGCTGCCTATTGGGTGTTGCTGTGGCTCTATCGGTGCCTCATGGAGTGGTGGTCCGGTGTTTTGTGGAGGCTGGCCTTTGCCAAAAGGAGCTCATCAATTATTGTGCCTCCATCACTTGCTCCTTGGCCCTCATTACAAATAGAAGATAAGAGTATTAGGTGAGAAAATAAGGTATTGGAATTGAGAGGACTTGGAGTGCTTGCCTCTGTAGTATATGAATGTGTCTGCGATTACCTTATTGAGGTGGGATGTAGCAATGCATACTATTATCATGTTACTGCCAAAACAAGGGCACTGTGGATTTTGTTGTACCATGTAATTTAGCAAAGCTAACCAGAGAATGAGTATATTTTTGCCATTGTTCGTGACATGCCCATGGGATATTCAGACGGCTGAGTTTTCAATGCCCTGGTAGGTCACCCAATCTTGTGCAAAATGTTTTGTGTGAGCAGTTGTTGTCTTGATAGGTTTGCCAGATGTCTTCTACCTTGACTGTGCAGCGAGTTCTCTCTCTCCTCTAGTGACTATGCAGCCAGTTCTCTCTCCTCTACTCACTAAGTAGCCAGTTCTCTCTCTCCTCTACTCACTATGCAGCAAGTTCTCTCTTTTCTATTCACTATGCAGCCAATTCTCTCTCTTCTACTCGTTATGCAGCCAGTTCTCTCTCCTCTACTGACTGTTCAGCCATTCTCTCTCCCTCTACTGACTGTGCAGCCAGTTCTGTCTTCTCTACTGACTGTTCAGCCATTCTCTCTCCTCTACTGACTGTGCTGCCAGTTCTCTCTCCTGTACTCACTATGCAGCCAGTTATCTTTCCTCTATTCACTATGTAGCCAGTTATCTCTCCTCTACTTACGGTGCAGCCAGTTATCTCTTCTCTCCTCTACTGACTATGCTGACAGTTCTCTCTTCTCTACTCACTATACAACCAATTCTCTCTCTCCTCTACTTACTGCAGCCATCCTATACTCACTATATAGCCAGTTCTCTCCTACTTACTATTTGGCCAGTTCTCTCTCCTCTACTGTCTATGCAGGCAGTCCTCTCCTATCTACTTACTATGCAGCCAGTCCTCTCCTATCAACTAGTAGCCAGTTCTCTCTCTCCTCTGCTGACTAGCAGCCGGTTCTCTCTCTCCTCTACTCACTATGCAGCCAGTTCTCTCTCATATACTCACTATACAGCCAGTTCTCTCTCCTCTACTGACGGCAGCCAGTTCTCCCTCCTCTACTCACTATGCAGCCAGTTCTCTCTCTCCTCGACTCACTATGCAGTCCTCTCTACTCACTATGCAGGCAGTTCTCTCTCCTCTACTTACTATGCAGCCAGTCCTCTCCTCTATCAACTAGGTAGCCAGTTCTCTCTCTCCTCTGCTGACTATACAGCCAGTTCTCTCTCTTCTACTTCCTACAGCCAGTTCTCTCTCTTCTACTCACTATGTAGCCAGTTCTCTCCTCTGCTACTAGGCATCCAGTTCTCTCTCTTCTACTCACTATGTAGCCAGTTCTCTCCTCTGCTACTAGGCATCCAGTTCTCTCTCTTCTACTCACTATGTAGCCAGTTCTCTCCTCTGCTACTAGGCATCCAGTTCTCTCTCTTCTACTCACTATGTAGCCAGTTCTCTCCTCTGCTACTAGGCATCCAGTTCTCTCTCTTCTACTCGCTATGTAGCCAGTTCTCTCCTCTGCTACTAGGCATCCAGTTCTCTCTCTTCTACTCACTATGTAGCCAGTTCTCTCCTCTGCTACTAGGCATCCAGTTCTCTCTCTTCTACTCACTATGTAGCCAGTTCTCTCCTCTGCTACTAGGCATCCAGTTCTCTCTCTTCTACTCACTATGTAGCCAGTTCTCTCCTCTGCTACTAGGCATCCAGTTCTCTCTCTTCTACTCACTATGTAGCCAGTTCTCTCCTCTGCTACTAGGCATCCAGTTCTCTCTCTTCTACTCACTATGTAGCCAGTTCTCTCCTCTGCTACTAGGCATCCAGTTCTCTCTCTTCTACTCGCTATGTAGCCAGTTCTCTCTCTCCTGCTTACTATGCAGCCATTTCTCTCCCTTCTACTCACTATGCAGCCAGTTCTCTCTCTACTGACTGTGCAGCCAGTTCTCGGCTCTACTCACTGTGCAGTCAGTTCTCGGCTCTACTCACTATGCAGTCAGTTCTCTCTTCTCTACTTCTCTACTCACTATGTAGCCATTTCTCTCTACTCTACAGACTGTCCAGCCAGTTATCTTTCCTCTACTCACTATGTAGCCAGTTCTCTCTACAGACTGTGCTGACAGTTCTCTCTACTCTACTCACTATGTAGCCAGTTCTCTCTACAGACTATGCTGACAGTTCCATCTCCTCTACTCACTATGTAGACAGTTCTCTCTCTCCTCTGCTACTAGGCAACCAGTTCTCTCTCTTCTACTCACTATGTAGCCAGTTCTCTCTACAGACTATGCTGACAGTTCTCTCTACTCTACTCACTATGTAGCCAGTTCTCTCCTCTGCTACTAGGCATCCAGTTCTCTCTCTTCTACTCACTATGTAGCCAGTTCCCTCTACAGACTATGCTGACAGTTCTCTCTACTCTACTCACTATGTAGCCAGTTCTCTCCTCTGCTACTAGGCATCCAGTTCTCTCTCTTCTACTCACTATGTAGCCAGTTCTCTCTCTCCTATGCTTACTATGCAGCCAGTTTTCTCTCTCTCCTCAACTCACTATGTAGCCATCTCTACTCTACCGATGGTACAGCCAGTTCTGTCTTCTCTACTGACTGTGCAGCCAGTTCTCTCTCATCTACTGACTGCAGCTTGTTCTCTCTCCTCTAATGATATGCAGCCAGTTCTCTCTCCTCTAATAATGTGTAGCCAGTTCTCTCCCTTCTGTCGTGTCATAGTTGGAAATGTTGATAGTTTTGCATTTGGTATTAAAAAATTAAAAAATTGTAAGTACCATTAATTAAAAAAATCATTGAACACCAAAAGTCGCTTTACGCTTAACAAACTGTTGGCTCAATGATGAGGTGGAAATCAGCTGTGATGTTGTTGTGTCATAGCATGGTGCCTCTCACACAACTAGCAGCTCTGATGTCCTCGTGTCATAGCATGGTGTATGTGTACTCATGTCATATCATGGTGTATGTGTCCTCGTGTCATAGCATGATGTATGTGTCTTCGTGTCATAGCATGATGTATGTGTCTTCGTGTCATAGCATGGTGTATGCGGTGGCCTCTCACACAACTAGCAGCTCTGATGTCCTCATGTCATAGCATGGTGTATGTGTCCTCGTGTCATAGCATGGTGTATGTGGTGGTGGCCTCTCACACAACTAGCAGCTCTGATGTCCTCGTGTCATAGCATGGTGTATGTGGTGGCCTCCGCACAACCACAGAAAGCTTCCCCATCTACTTGACCATCTCTACCAACCATCCATGTCTGCTAGAGCATGACTGGCAACATCCCCCCCCCCCCCCAGGCTATAGAACAATGTGGAGACATGAAAATGACAGCAGCTTTTGTTTGGAGAAATCCTGACAGTATGTAGAAATGTTCACCTGTGGACAGTTTTAGGATGTGTATACATTGCATGCATTCAGGATGGTGCCTATGCTGTGTGTGACAGCTATCAGCTGACGACGTGATAAATGGTATAATTTCAGCTTTCTATCAGCTGAATGCTTTAACCCAATTGACCAGCAACTTTAATTTGTGTTGTTGTTGTTTTTGGTAACCATACAATGTAATGTGTAGGACTTCCAAAGTTAACTTCTCAAATAGATGTTAGTGTAATTAGAATGAACCAGCTGCTGTTTGGCACCTGGTGCTTACCTGGACATGTTTAATTTCAGCTTTCTTGCAGCTCTCCTTGGAAGAAGGGCTTCCAGAAATGGCAGTCAAAACCTGGAAGAGATGGCAGCTGCGATTGTGGGCATTTTCATATTTTCCCCCCTTCCTTTTCTTCCTTCCTTTTTCTTTCTTCCTTTTTTCTTCTTTCTTTCTTCCTTTTTTTTTCTTTCTTTCTTTCTTCCTTCCTTCCTTCCTTTACTCCCTTCCTTTTCTTCCTTCCTTTTCTTTCTTTTCTTCCTTCCTTTTCTTCCTTCCTTTTCTTCCTTCCTTTTCTTCCTTCCTTTTCTTCCTTCCTTTTCTTCCTTCCTTCCTTCTTTTTCTTCCTTCCTTTTCTTCCTTCCTTCCCTTCCTTTTCTTTCTTCCTTTTCTTTCTTCCTTTTCTTTCTTTCTTCCTTTTCTTTCTTTCTTCCTTTTCTTTCTTTCTTCCTTTTCTTTCTTTCTTCCTTTCCTTTCTTTCTTCCTTTTCTTTCTTTCTTCCTTTTCTTTCTTTCTTCCTTTTCTTTCTTTCTTCCTTTTTTCTTCCTTCCTTTTCTTTCTTTCTTCCTTTTCTCTCTTCCTTTTCTCTCTTCCTTTTCTTTCTTCCTTTTCTTTCTTCCTTTTCTTTCTTCCTTTTCTTTCTTCCTTTTCTTTCTTTCTTCCTTTTCTTTCTTTTTTCCTTTTCTTTCCTTCTTCCTTTTCTTTCTTTCTTTTCTTTCTTTCTTTCTTTTCTTTCTTTCTTCCTTTTCTTTCTTTCTTCCTTTTCTTTCTTTCTTCCTTTTCTTTCTTTCTTTCTTCCTTTTCTTTCTTTCTTCCTTTTCTTTCTTTCTTCCTTTCTTTCTTCCTTTTCTTTCTTTCTTCCTTTTCTTTCTTTCTTTCTTTCTTCCTTTTCTTTCTTCCTTTTCTTTCTTTCTTTCTTTTCTTTCTTCCTTTTCTTCCTTTTCTTTCTTTCTTCCTTTTCTTTCTTTCTTCCTTTTCTTTCTCTCTTCCTTTTCTTTCTCTCTTCCTTTTCTTTCTCTCTTCCTTTTCTTTCTCTCTTCCTTTTCTTTCTCTCTTCCTTTTCTTTCTCTCTTCCTTTTCTTTCTCTCTTCCTTTTCTTTCTCTCTTCCTTTTCTCTCTTCCTTTTCTCTCTCTGTTCCTTTTCTTCTTTCCTTTTCCTCCTTCCTTTTGTTCCTTCCTTTTGCTTGCATGCCCCGTCAAAACCAGAAGTCAAGTTTTAACAACTATTTTACATTGGGTTAGCAGTCTACTGAGCATATGCAGTTATAAAGTCATGTGTTTAACTCAAGTTGTTAATTTTTTATCGTTTCTGCTGAATTTATCATTTCTGCTGAATTTTTTATCATTTCTGCTGTAAATCTTTAATCATGTCATTTCACTGCCTCACAAAGGTCAATTGCTTCAACAAACGTTACTTTTGACTCTCTTGTCTACTTACCAGTGCATGGCTTGCTCCCCAATGAGGCATGCTTCCAGATATAGTAGTTCACTTAATTAACTGAGTTACTGATTACCTTTAGACTGAAACAATAGGAGCCTAGAAATTAGGCCCATACATAGCCTTGGCACAGGCTTCTAACATTCTCATGTTCTCAGGCTTGAACGAGCCTGTGAAGAAGGCCAGGTGTTGCTACCCAGATGGAATGTTGTTAAGAAAACATGCTCCTTCAAGATTTGGCAGGCAGATCTGAAAAGCTGAGGTTGCTGACGCCAAGTTGATCCAACCCCTGTCAATTTGACCAGAGGTGGCTGCAGACAGGCCATGTGGTTGGCAATCTTCCCAAGGTCATAAACCATGGGCTGGCTGGCAGGCACTACCAAGCTCACCACAGAGTATCCTGAATAGATTCCAGGCGCTAGTGTGAATAGTGCCAGTGCTACCACAGCATGAAAGCTAGGATCAACTCGCTACTATAGTGCTTACATAGTGCAATAGGTGAGGGAGGGAGGGGGGCTGAAGCTGAGGGGGGTTAATTCCAGGGAAGTCACCTACCCTTCCTGAGCATCAGAACATCCTAACCCCCAGAGAAAAGGCATGCTTAGTATTCAAATTGTGTGGATAGTCCTTGTTGTATATAAACAAGCGTGATGGGATAAACGAACACTCAACCACCAACATCGTGGGTAATTATCATGCCAGAAGTATGTAGTCCAGAACTCAAGAGCGGGTCTTCTCAGACCACTGGCTCTGATTGCAGCCAGCACCTAGCCCTCTTGCCTAGCCTCGGTCCTACCTCATGCTTCTACTGGATTCCTAGGGCGCACAAGCTGGAGGGTGACCTGCTTCTACTGGATTCCTAGGGCCCACAAGCTGGAGGGTGACCTGGATTCCTAGGGCCTGTAACGTTTAATTTGTTCCCCCCAAAAAGTTGTTCCACCCTTATTGAAAATTTTGTTCCCACCCTAGCCCTAGCCCTTTATTTTTCAAGAGGGAACATATTTTTTTAAAGAAAAAGTTCCAGGGGAAACCAAATATGGGGGGACCAAATTTGTCGTGACAGGCCCACAAGCTGGAGGGTGACCTGCTTCTACTGGATTCCTAGGGCCCACAAGCTGGAGAGGTGGTATGAGTGCCTGAGCTAGGGTCCCCAGACCACATGGCTCAAACTGCCTTTCCTAACTAGCTTGTCTCCGACACCATTGACTTTATCAGTTAATCCATAATTTAGTGATTCTTCCATCTTCCTTCCTCCCTCCTTATTCATCAAACAACTGCTTGAGTTTGCCGAGTCTCTTCACCAGAATGTGGAAAGAACATCAAACTCCCCACACTTAGGTTTTGCTGGGTGACCTTACCACACTCATTACAACACTCATTACAAACTGAATGGCAGGATTGCAGAGTGCCATAACTCGCCCCCAAAATTAGCACCCAAACTGTCCCCATTGCATGCTACATCTATCGAACAGGAACAGCTCCTCGACAATTACCTGTGGGCTGTGTAAGTCTTCCCTCTGGGTTCTATTGTGTTTCTATCTCGCCCGGCGGTATAAAAGGCTCATTTCAAATTTGACGTTATTTTTAATTTGGTGTCGAGTCAAAGAAACACAATCAATGCAAGGATCACTCTGAACAAGAATATGGAAGCCTCTGAAGGCAATGACAAAGTTAATAATGCCTCCACCCACCTACCCCCCCAAAAAGGGATGACTTCAAAAGCAATTTTTTTAAATTCTCTCATCCAATTGTATGTTCTGAGTGTAGCCAGTTCTCTCCCGTCCTGGAGCCACAGATACGATACGTTCTCTCTGTCTGACAAACTTGGCCATTAATCCTCTGGATTGTTGGTGCCAACGCAACAACGATACTCTTCTTTTTTCCCTTTTTTACATACAGTAATGACGGACGTAACGTGAGACTGATGAGTGGAATGAGCCATCGGAGAAGTTGAGCGGGAAAGTTTTTTTTATTGCCGTGCATGTCCGTCCGTATCTGCTATCTATTTATGCACCATGCGTTAACCCAAGAAGGATACAAAGGGTGTTTGTAAATGACATAGCCTATGTTAACTTTTAAAGGAAATGGTTGTCATGGTGAAGATGGTGACCGCAGGCTGCATGTGTAAGATTGAAGAAATAGAACTAACTGCATGGTTGTTTCGAGTAGCAAGAACTGTCTGTGTAGTTAGTCATGTCAGGGAAAATATGCCGAAGTTTCGTTCTGGCCCAGCCTCTGAAAGTTCCTGAACATGCTTCAGCTACACTCTGAAGGCTCTCGTTCTGTCTGAAGGAAGACAAATGGTGCAGAATTTGGAGGTCATGGATTCAGGTTTTACTACTCCAGCTGGTTTTGAGTGTTGAATTTTTGTTCAGGCACGGCTCAGCCCTCAACTATTTCCTGTGGTAAAATGTCACTCGCACAGAACTGAGTGTTGCTCCAGACAAGCTCAGGCCCAAGGTCTGTGCTCCTCTCCTAGCAGAATGGCTGGCTTCCTGGTCACTTGCACCCAAGCTGTAGGCATATCCGCCTGCCATAAGCAGCACAACAACAAGTTTTGCTATAATTATAGTATTTTGTCATCGCAATGTGGGAAATCATTTTGGTTTTGAAGTTGATACTGTATCCATTATGATTTAGATTCTTAAGTTATCGGCTTGAAAAGGCACTTCAGCTCGTCACACAATGCTTAGCATTCAGCCTTAGCATTCAGCCTTAGCATTCAGCCTAGTGGAGTTGTAAAACACAGCACCACATCACCTGACCAAAGACTGGTGGGTGCCTGGCTCTTCCTGTGGAGAGCAAAGGCTTGTGATTGTCTAGGCTCTTCCTTGTAGAGAGCTAGTGCCTAGGCTTCTTCCTTGTGGAGAGAAAAGGCTGCTGGGTGCCTGCTGGGTGCCTCGGCTCTTCCAGTGGAGAGAAAAGGCTGCTGGGTGCCTCGACTCTTCCTGTGGAGAGAAAAGGCTGCTGGGTGCCTCGACTCTTCCTGTGGAGAGAAAAGGCTGCTGGGTGCCTCGACTCTTCCTATGGAGAGAAAAGGCTGCTGGGTACCTCGACTCTTCCTGTGGAGAGAAAAGGCTGCTGGGTACCTCGACTCTTCCCGTGGAGAGAAAAGGCTGCTGAGTGGCTTAGGATCTTCCTGTGGAGAGAAAAGGCTGCTGGGTGCCTCGACTCTTCCCGTGGAGATAAAAGGCCAGGGCCCTTCTTTCTTGAGTGCTCGGATTCAGTGCTTAGAACACTTTGAAAGGGAGGGGTTGAAAAGACTGCTCACTCATTGTGTCTTCAGGTGGCCTACTGACTGTGTCCTCAGGTGACCTACTGACTTGTGTCCTCAGGTGACCTACTGACTGTGTCCTCAGGTGACCCCTGCTATCTTAATTGTATACTTAGCACTCTGATAGTCATCTTGTTGGCTAACAGAGTAGTATGTGGACAAGAGAACATGAATGTATGGAATTGTAAGGTGATCCGAATCACCTTGCCAAGCCTGTCATTTGCTGTGAGACGGACTGCCATTGTTAATGCCAGTGCTGCATTACAACTATAGACTCTAAATAAACTGTCATAGTGTAGCCTCACTAATAGTACATCCTCTCTGTCATAGTGTAGCCTCACTGTCATGGTGTAGCCTCTCTGTCTCTCTGTCATAGAGCAGTCTCTCTGTCATAGTGTAGCCTCTCTGTCATAGTGTAGTATCTCTGTCATGGTGTAGCCTCACTGGCATGGTGTAGCCTCTCGGTCATGGTGTAGCCTCACTGTCATAGTGTAGTATCTCTGTCATAGTGTAGCCTCACTGTCATGGTGTAGCCTCACTGTCATGGTGTAGCCTCACTGTCATGGTGTAGCCTCACTGTCATGGTGTAGCCTCACTGTCATAGTGTAGTCTCACTGTCATAGTGCATCTTTATTGTCATAGTCCAGGGGCATAGGAAGATGGCTTTTAATGGGGACCAATAATATTGTGGAACTTTACAGCTAAATTCTAAGCACTATTTAATAAGTATGCATTTTTAGATAAGCCTATTGTATAGAACTAGAATATAGAACTAGAATGAGTTTTAAAATGCAATAATTTTAATCAAATCTTCCGAAGTATTTCATTATGCATTTATTAACAGGCACAAGAGTCCTAGCTATTTCAGTTAAATCTAAAGAATCTGTTTGTTTTTGGTGTACATATAACAAGAATTAAGTTATTCAGCCGACATTCAGTCATGGTGCTTCTTGGATACATCTTAATTCGACGGAGGGAAGAAAATGAGTGTTCTGCTGTGGCTGAAGTGACAGGATATGTCAGGCATAATCTTAATAGTTTCGTCTACTTCCTGAAGCATGTCTTTGTTGGATTTTTTTCATTTACTTTTGTAATAGTAGTCTTAGTTCCTGAAAATGCTGTCCTGATAACACCAGGAAACATCAAAAGTTGTACCTTCAATCACTCTAGGTCAAAATCTTCTTCCAAATAAGCACTTATGCAGCCGACAGCACTGTAGCATTGTTTCCATTGGCAAAACCAAGAAGAAGTGATTCAATGTTTTGTGTAGTGTCAAGATTTTTCTGATTAAAACGCCTCCTGCAGTCAGTCACTTCAAAATACATATGATGGTACCTTTCTTTAGGGTTTGCATATATATGTGGGCTTGCACCATCATCAAATCGTCTGGGCATCTTCCTTCTTCGTGGAAGAGATGGTGCTGTGTGAAGTCCTTGGAATCATTATATAGGACCCGATCATAAAATGAATCGAACTTTTCCCCACTTCTCAGGGATTGCGTATAACAAACAAGGCATTTAGCTCCCTTTATGGCCCCTTGGACTGTAATGTCTTGTGCCTGCAAATTGTTTGAGAATTCATCAGATGCTGAAAATACCAGATAAGCTAGTTTGAGGCCATAGTAAGTATCAAAATTATCATTTTGGTTGCCATTCCACTTGCTTGTGCAGCATATTCATCGTGCCCCTGACTGATCTCCTCCAAAGCATTTTGTAAGGTATCGTAGTTCTTTAAAATGCTTACTATGGATGCATGCCTCACATTCCAACATGTATGGCGCAACATTCTTAATTTAGGAGATAGTCGACCAGTGTTAATTGTTACCTGCCATTTTACATTTTCAAACGAAGTATGCCGTTTAGGAGACATTTTAATAAGCAGGGTTGATTCGAACACAAAATTCATGGCATCTCTCACTATATCACAGGTTCTAGTTACATCCTTCACATAGATTGAAGTTGTGAGCCAGGCAATGAATGTAGAGTGCCTTAGGTTCTTCCTTATTAACTAAAGCTTGAACTCCATTCCTGATTCCTCTCATAATTGGCAGCACCATTTGGCAGCACCATCTGGCAGCACCATCAAATACTTGACCCCGACATTTACTGATGGGCAATGAGCTCCGCAAACAAGACATTTTTTATTAAAGAAAATATCGTCTTTGCTTTTATATAAGGAAGTTGAATAAGGCCTAGGGTACTCTCATGAATGTTGAGTCGTGATGAATTGATGACATTTGTTCATCGCCAGCTATGTCTGATGCTTCATCAATTATTATTGAAAACCAAGAAGTGGCATTGATTTCCATCAAAAATTTCAAAGAACAGAGAGATCCATGATTGTAATTATTTCATTAACTATATCTGGGTTCTCTCTGTCATAGATAGCTAGGGCATCATTTCAGAAAAATCCTTAGCCTGTAGTAATAGTAATTGATACGGATTACCACTGAAAGTCTCCATCTCTCCTTGTGCCTACGAAGGGGTAAACCATGACGAGATAGAAATTGAACACTGCGGAGAAGCATGCATCTATGATGGCTTTGGTTAGTGCTATGTTGATGACGAACCTTTATGAGCATGCATCCATGATGGCTTTGGTCGGTGCTATGTTGGTGAAGAAGCTTTATGAGCATGCATCTATGATGGCTTTGGTCAGTGCTATGTTGGTGAAGAAGCTTTATGAGCATGCATCTATGATGGCTTTGGTCAGTGCTATGTTGGTGAAGAAGCTTTATGAGCATGCATCTATGATGGCTTTGGTCAGTGCTATGTTGGTGAATGAGCTGAACATCTATACCTAGACCTTTCTTCCAATTTGAAAAGCTGAGATGAGTTAATGCAGATTGGAGAAGAAGACAACCTCTCCGCGGTCTCCTCCACAAGTACCTGCTCGTTCCTGCCTGCATCAACGAACAGAGAAACTAATGTCTTCACTCCGCTCACAGCGACCCCAACGTCCGAGGCAGCACGCGCTCTTCTGACATTGACGAGCAAACGAAAGAAGAAGAAGAAGAAGGCTATGTTTTGAAATCCTTGATTGTGAACACAACGACAAGTGGCACAATAAACTTTGTACTGTGACGTGCATACAGTTATCCAAGGATGGATTTTGTACCAATTGGTTTGTATCTTTCTTGACTGACATTTTTTATAGTCATGATCCTTAGTGACAGTGGACAGTGTGAGAAAAGCTTGTTTTAGAATCACCTACACTGGTTGGTTGATATGGAGTGCACAGATGAGAGCAACATTGGCAATGGCAGGTACTGCTGGAAGTAGATGAAAGGTTAACTGCTTCATCATAGGGTATATATCTCAGCTGAAGTAGATGGCATTTCATCCTCCACTATACACGATATTATAATCTCAAATTAGAAACAATTACAGTACACTGATTTAGCCAGTTATCTTACCTGTTCCTGATGAATTCATTGGTTTGATCTGATCAGCTGAAGCAACTTTAAAGAAGTGTCCAATGAGCCATCAATGTTGGACCGTAGATTCTTATACTGCTACCTTACAAATCTTTGGTTGGACAATACACCTCTGATAGCTGGCCATGTGCTTAAACTGAGCACATGACTGTCACTTTGCACCTAGCACATCTAGGACTTATTTACACCTGCTTTGATCCCATGACAATCCCATAAATCCTCACTGTCATAGTGCAGCCTCACTGTCATGGTGTGGCCTCTCTGTCATAGTGTAGCCTCTCTCTCATGGTGTAGCCTCTCTGTCATAGTGTAGCCTCTCTGTCATAGTGTAGCCTCACTGTCATGGTGTGGCCTCTCTGTCATAGTGTAGCCTCTCTGTCATAGTGTGGCCTCTCTGTCATGGTGTGGCCTCTCTGTCATGGTGTGGCCTCTCTGTCATGGTGTGGCCTCTCTGTCATGGTGTAGCCTCTCAGTCATAGTGTAGCCTCTCTCTCATGGTGTATCTTCTCTGTCATGGTGTATCTTCTCTGTCATGGTGTAGCCTCTCTGTCTTAGTGTAGCCTCACTGTCATGGTGTAGCCTCTCTCTCATGGTGTAGCCTCTCTGTCATAGTGTAGCCTCTCTGTCATAGTGTAGCCTCTCTGTCATGGTGTAGCCTCTCTCTCATGGTGTAGCCTCTCTCTCATAGTGTAGCCTCTCTGTCATAGTGTAGCCTCTCTGTCATAGTGTAGCCTCACTGTCATGGTGTAATCTCTCTGTCATAGTGTAGCCTCTCTGTCATGGTGTAGCCTCTCTGTCATAGTGTAGCCTCTCTCTCATGGTGTATCTTCTCTGTCATGGTGTATCTTCTCTGTCATAGTGTAGCCTCTCTCTCATGGTGTAGCCTCTCTCATAGTGTAGCCTCTCTGTCATAGTGTAGCCTCTCTGTCATGGTGTAGCCTCACTGTCATGGTGTAGCCTCTCTGTCATGGTGTAGTCTCTCTGTCATGGTGTAGCCTCACTGTCATGGTGTAGCCTCTCTGTCATAGTGTAGCCTCTCTGTCATAGTGTAGCCTCTCTGTCATGGTGTAGCCTCTCTGTCATGGTGTAGCCTCACTGTCATGGTGTAGCCTCTCTGTCATGGTGTAGTCTCTCTGTCATGGTGTAGCCTCACTGTCATGGTGTAGCCTCTCTGTCATGGTGTAGCCTCACTGTCATAGTGTAGCCTCTCTGTCATAGTGTAGCCTCTCTGTCATAGTGTAGTCTCTCTGTCATAGTGTAGCCTCTCTGTCATGGTGTAGCCTCACTGTCATAGTGTAGCCTCTCTGTCATAGTGTAGTCTCTCTGTCATAGTGTATCTTCTCTGTCATGGTGTAGCCTCACTGTCATAGTGTAGCCTCACTGTCATGGTGTAGCCTCTCTGTCATGGTGTGGCCTCTCTGTCATGGTGTGGCCTCTCTGTCATGGTGTGGCCTCTCTGTCATGGTGTAGCCTCTCTGTCATAGTGTAGCCTCTCTGTCAAGGTGTGGCCTCTCTGTCATAGTGTAGCCTATCTGTCATGGTGTGGCCTCTCTGTCATGGTGTAGCCTCTCTGTCATAGTGTAGCCTCTCTGTCATGGTGTGGCCTCTCTGTCATAGTGTAGCCTCACTGTCATAGTGTAGCCTCTCTGTCATAGTGTAGCCTCTCTGTCATGGTGTAGCCTCTCTGTCATAGTGTAGCCTCTCTATCATAGTGTAGCTGTTACAGGTTCCTGGTCACTATAACAGTTCGCTTCACTCTATCAATGTTCCTCCCCGGACTCGACTCTCCCCAATGGTTTAGGTTTCAAAAATTATTACAATTAGTATAATACTGCACACAATTCAATAAAAGCTACTTTGCATCGCCCCCGACTTATTCTCTCACTCTCTGACTTGGCTGGGCAGGTCTCTTTTCATTGCCTCCCATTCACCCTCACCAAAGTCACAAGTTCACACTTAATTAATAACCTAGCTAGGTGGTAAATAATCTAGCCTTTGATGTTCATCTTCAAAGGCAGCCTTCTGCCAGGCAGCTGCTGACATCCCTCCTTCCTTCTTTTGCATGTAAGTTCTCGGGTGTTGGGTCATGCTTCTTATTGTTTCCTCAGTGTTTAATCATTGTCCCTGTCACAGTTATCACCTGTCAATGTTGACTTGTGTTGGGACATCATCTGCTTCTTACTCGATCCATGGTGGTCTTGATGACCATCTGTGTTCGCATTATGCACTCCTTGGCCGTGTTCAGTTGGATGGCCAACTTGTATGGCTGCAGGGCGAGGGCCCATCTTGTCAACCTTCCATTCTCATCTTTGAGTCTGCCCAGGTAGGTGAGACGCCTGTGATCTGTTTGGATTGTAAATGCCACTCCTGTCAGGTAGACTCTGAAGTGTCCCTCAACTACAGCGAGTCATTCTTGCTCCACCGCGGAGTAGCTCTTCTCCCTTGATAGTAACTTTCGGCTGCAGTATGCTACTGGTCTTTCTTCTCCGTCTTTCTGTACCTGGCTTGGCACAGCTCTAATGCCTATCCCAGAAGCGTCGGTCGGTAGGAGAAATTCTTTCTCTGTGTCTGGGCTCACTAACACTCAGTTTGAGGACAGGAGCCTCTTGAGCGCATGAAAATATGCGCCTTCTTTTGTCTGGTGGTTCTTTCCTCGTCATGTCGGAGAGCGGGGCGGCCGCCATAGAAAAGTTGGGTACAAACTTCCTATAGTATCCTGATAGGCCTAGGAATAGCCTCACTCCTTTCTTCCTCACAGGTCTGGTGTAATGCTTGACGGCTTGGACCTTAGCTTCCTCCGGTCTAATGACCTCGTCCCACTCTGTGCCCCAAGAAACTGCACTCCGTCATTCTAAGGTGGCACTTGGAAGGTTTGGCCATCAGGCCAGCCTCTCTCAACCTCTCCACTACTGACGTCAGGTGTCTTTGGTGTTGTTCCCATGTTCGACTGAATACAACAACATTATCAAGATACGCCCCTACAAATGCCATCATGTCTGCCAGCAGAGTGTTCATCAGCCTCTGGAATACCGATGGGGTGCCCACTAGTCCAAATGGAATTCGAAGAAACTCATATTTCCCGAGGGGGGTCACAAAGGCTGTCTTCTAGATTGAGCTTCTCTTCCCCGGCACCTGATAATATCCCTTGCACAGATCAAATTTCGAGATGTACTCTGCTCCTGAAAGACCATCGATCATGTCATTGACGCGAGGCATCGGATAAGGGTCGGGTTGGGTGATTGTTAAGTTTGCGATAATCCACACATAATCGTTAACTGCCATCTGGTTTTGGAACCATGAGACTATGGGTGCTGCCCGTGGACTTATGGATGGTCGGATGATGTTGCTTTCCAACAGTTGTTTGATGTCTTCCTGCACTAGAGGGCATCTCGCTTGTGGCTGACGATAGGGAGGAGTGTGTACCAGCGGAGCAGTTCCTGTCTCAATCCTGATGGTGGCTTTGTGTGTCAGTCCCGGCTTTCCACTAAATATCATCTCAAACTTCTCCGTGAAGCGTTGGATCCACTCCTTCTCGTCAGTATCCAGTTCCTTGTCCATGTGAGGTTGTGCTGTCTTCTCCTTTATTCTCCACTCTGCTGCTTCCGCTGCCTCGGCTTCCATGGAGTCTTTCGACAGCTCTGTTTCCTCACGAGCAGACCCTCGGATTGGCGTCTCCAACGGTGCAGCATGTTTATGTCAAATTCTCTCCGCTTCTTTTTCTTGTCTGACATCATCACCTCATAGATCACATCAGTCACCTTCTCGTTCACTGTGTAGGGCCCCTGCCACTCAGCTTGCAGGTGATTCGGCCCCATTGGCATCAAGATAATCACTTGCAACCTCAAGTATTCTCTCGCTGGCGAACTTGTCAAACCAGACATCTGTTCTCTCCTTCATCTGCTTCTCCTTTGCTCCAGCCAACTTGTGTACTGCCTCCAGTCAATCTCCTGGATTCTCTGCACTTATGATACTATGCTCAAGGGCATCGCGTCTTCACCCTTCCATCTCTCACGAAGTACGTCTAGGGGTCCTCTCACTTTCCTCCCATAGAGCAGTTCGAATGGGGAGAATCCCGTTGTTTCATTGGGAACCTCCCTGTAGGCGAAGAGGACATACGGCAGTGCTTTAATTCTCCCATTGGTTGTCGAATTTCGCTAGCAATTTCTTTAGCATCAACTTCAGGGTGGAGTGAAACCAATCGACTATGACATCAGTTTGGGAGTATGTGCGGATGGACTTCACTCCCAATCTCCTGTAAAAT
Source organism: Cladorhizidae sp. MBARI D1340-BT2 (assembly GCA_028752905.1). Classification (NCBI taxonomy): domain Eukaryota; kingdom Metazoa; phylum Porifera; class Demospongiae; order Poecilosclerida; family Cladorhizidae; species Cladorhizidae sp. MBARI D1340-BT2. The sequence goes on from JAQNBH010000011.1 coordinate 39,943,527, forward strand.
GCTTGCATCAACTGCCCTGTCAGGTTGGCACCTCAGTCTGTGAGGATTTGCTCAGGCACTCACATTCGCGAGAGCTTCATAAGTTATCGTCTCGCTGTCCATGGTTTTCAGAGGAATTGCTTCAGTATAACCGGTACAGTAATCCATGATGGTGAGGATGTGTCCACGTCCTGCCTTGGATCGGGGAAACGGTCTCACTAAATCCATGGCTATCCTCCGGAATGGTTTCGAGATCACCGGCAGTGTCATCAGAGTGGCTCGGTGTCTCTTGCGTCATGCTACTCTTTGGTATTTGGGGCAACCACGGCAGAGTTGTTTGATGTCCTCCTACACTCCTGGCCAGTAGAATCGCTGCAGCACTCTGGATGTCATCCCTTCCCATGTGTCCAGCTACTCTGATGCTGTGAGCTGTCCTCAGCACTGTTGCTCGATACTGCTCCGGCAACACTAATCTCGGCTCATCTGTTTCTTTGTCTGCTCTTGATCTCCAATACAGTAGTCCTGAGTTGAGGTAGTAAGTGTCACTCCCTTGCTGGGCTCTTACTCTGGCTACCTTGATTGTGGGGTCTCTCTCCTGGGATCTCCTCAACGCATCTGCTCCCTGGTCCAGTGGGTGCATCTCTTCTGCCACAGATGAGTAAGGCTGCCGTCCAAGTCTCTTCTCCATTCTGGACATCCGTCGTCTTGGGTTGATGCTTGTAGGCAGGAACATGGAGTCATACAGTTCTGGTAGAGCTTCCTCTCTCGGCTCCTCCATCTGGTTTGTGGCTTCCAGCTCTTCAACAGACTTCTCTGGCTCATCTCTCTCTCGTGCTTGCCAACTTCTGATATCTCGTTTTCGCATCTCTTGGTAGATATGGCTGTCTCACTCGTCCTCTTGCCTCTGCTGCTCGGCCTTGCTGAGCTCCAACTCCTTGACATCCTCATCTTCAGTCCAGGGGTGAAGGTCAGCTTCGTTCTCTTGGTCGGCCTGCAGCTGACGTTGTCTCTCCTCCGTGTCTCGTATCTTCAGGTTTGCACCACTCCCACAAACTGCGGGCATCTTCTCCTGTCTCCCAGGTTCCACAAGAATAAGATCTCTCGGCCCAGGATGACATCATATGGAAGGTCACTCTGCACGCCACCTCAATGTCCAAGGTGCGGCCCACAATCTCCACAGTTGTGTCGGCTAAAGTCAGTGTGTAGGTCGGACCCTTGCTCGGCTGATATTCCACTGTTCGAGTCGTTATGTGTTCCTTGGGAACGAATTCCTCTTTCACGCTGGTCTTGGAGGATCCCGTGTCAACCAGCATATGGTTGACCCGACTTCCCGCCACGCATTCTGAGATTACTTCCGCTTTGTTGTGCCCGCCTTCTGCCAGATTCACCTGCTGTATCTTCTTGGGCATGCTGTTGCAATGTGTCCAAACTCTTGGCAGTGGTAGCATCTTGGTCCTTTCGCCAGATCAAACTTCATCCGATCTGGTCCACCTAGGTTCCTGTCTTGGGGTGAGGTCCCTGCTCTGTCCCACTTTTGGTTCCCATTGGGCATTGCCTCTGTTGTCGCTGTTACTGTTAGATGCTCGGTAGTGTTGCTTGTCTCCAACGACATCGGTGTTCTCCAACAATATTTCTCGAATGGTCGTCTCCTGTACGGACGGTTCTTGGTACATTCCCTGGTTGTGGAGATGGTCGTCTGCCAACTCCGTCACTTGAACCAGTGTTTGTGGCTTCCTGTCTCTGACCCAAGCTGACAGTTTTTGGAGGAATAATTTTCAGGGCCGTATCCAGCAGAATGATATCCAACAGTTCTTCTGTGGTCGTGCAGTCCGCTGACAATCTGCGCCCCAGGCTAACAAACCCCTTTCCATAGGTACCCACGATTCTTCGTGCTTCTTTCGCAACTCATCCAGTTTCCTACTGTATGTTCCTCTTGTCACGTGGAAATGTTTAACGAGGGCCTCTTGCACAGTGTAAAAGTTTCTCTTCGCTTCTCTATCCAGGGATGTGTAGGTCTCCCGGGCTTCAGCAGACATGAGTGGGGCTAGTCGGGCTGTCCACTTCTCCTTAGGGACCGAGTAGTTGTCTATGTGATCATTGAATCCCGACAGAAAAGATGTGATGTCATCCTCTTCCTCCAGTCTGCTGTACCTCGGGACCTTCTCTGCATTGCTGAATGCTCTTCCTTCTCCTGTCTCTAGGGACGAATCCAGTCTTGCTGTGGCACTCTCTGCTCTTTGTCTCAGGAGCCGCTCCCAACAAAGCTCCCTGACTCTGTCTGCTTGCAATTGGGCTTCCTCAATCTTGATTCTTCTCTCTTCTCTTTTGGCCTCGTGTTGCTCGGCGTCTTTCTTCTGCTTCCCATTGCCATCTTTCTCTTCTTCTATCTGCTTCTCTTCTCTCTCTCTTGTTGTTGCATGAACTCCATTAGCATTCGCACTGTGTCCTTCTCTTTTGTTTGCATTCGGTAACTCTCTTCCACTTCAGTTTCTGATTCAGATTCCGTCTCCTTTCCCTCCTCACTTGTTTCGGACTGATGAATCTGTTGCCTTCTTCTTGACATCTTGCCTCCTCTCTCTCGGTAGGCTTGTATGGTCCGCTTCACTTCTATCCATGTGAGTTCGTTTCGGTTGCTGCCACCAAATGTTATAGCTTCCTATAACAGTTCGCTTCACTCTCTATCAATGTTCCTCCCTGGACTCTACTCTCCCGTCCAAGGATCAATGGTTTAGGTTTCAAGAATTATTACAATTAGTATAATACTCCACACAATTCAATAGCTACTCCAATAAGCTACTTCAACTTATTCTCTCTCTCTGACTGGGCGGGGCAGGTCTTTTTTTGATTACCTCCCATTCACCCTCACCAAAACTACATGTATGGTCACAAGTTCACACTTAATTAATAACCTAGCTAGGTGTTAAATATCTAACCTTTGATGTTCATCTTCAAAGGTAATCTTCTGTCAAGGTCAGGCAGCTGCCTTCAGTCAAGGTCAGGCAGCTGCCTTCAGTCAAGGTCAGGCAGCTGCCTTCTGTCGTAGTGTAGCCTCACTGTCGTGGTGTAGCCTCTCTGTCATAGTGTAGCCTCTCTCTCATGCTGTAGCCTCTCTCTCATGGTGTAGCCTCTCTCTCATGGTGTAGCCTCTCTGTCATGGTGTAGTCTCTCTGTCATAGTGCAGGCTCTCTGTCATAGTGCAGGCTCTCTGTCATAGTGTAGCCTCACTGTCATGGTGTAGCCTCACTGTCATAGTGTAGCCTCTCTGTCATAGTGTAGCCTCTCTGTCATAGTGCAGGCTCTCTGTCATAGTGCAGGCTCTCTGTCATAGTGTAGCCTCACTGTCATGGTGTAGCCTCACTGTCATAGTGTAGCCTCTCTGTCATGGTGTAGCCTCTCTGTCATGGTATAGCCTCACTGTCATGGTGTAGTCTCTCTGTCATGGTGTAGCCTCTCTGTCATGGTGTAGCCTCTCTGTCATAGTGCAGCCTCACTGTCATAGTGTAGCCTCTCTGTCATGGTATAGCCTCACTGTCATGGTGTAGTCTCTCTGTCATGGTGTAGCCTCTCTGTCATGGTGTAGCCTCTCTGTCATGGTGTAGCCTCACTGTCATAGTGTAGCCTCTCTGTCATGGTGTAGCCTCACTGTCATAGTGTAGCCTCTCTGTCATGGTGTAGCCTCACTGTCATGGTGTAGCCTCTCTGTCATAGTGTAGCCTCTCTGTCATGGTGTAGCCTCACTGTCATGGTGTAGCCTCTCTGTCATAGTGTAGCCTCACTGTCACGGTGTAGCCTCACTGTCATAGTGTAGCCTCTCTCTCATGCTGTAGCCTCTCTCTCATGGTGTAGCCTCTCTCTCATGGTGTAGCCTCTCTGTCATAGTGTAGCCTCTCTGTCATGGTGTAGCCTCTCTGTCATAGTGTAGCCTCACTGTCATGGTGTAGTCTCTCTGTCATAGTGCAGGCTCTCTGTCATAGTGCAGGCTCTCTGTCATAGTGTAGCCTCACTGTCATGGTGTAGCCTCACTGTCATGGTGTAGCCTCTCTGTCATGGTGTAGCCTCACTGTCATGGTGTAGCCTCTCTGTCATATGTAGCCTCTCTCTCATGGTGTAGCCTCTCTGTCATGGTGTAGCCTCTCTGTCATAGTGTAGCCTCACTGTCATGGTGTAGCCTCTCTGTCATGGTGTAGCCTCTCTGTCATAGTGTAGCCTCTCTGTCATGGTGTAGCCTCTCTGTCATGGTGTAGCCTCTCTGTCATGGTGTAGCCTCTCTGTCATGGTGTAGCCTCTCTGTCATAGTGTAGCCTCACTGTCATGGTGTAGCCTCTCTGTCATGGTGTAGCCTCACTGTCATAGTGTAGCTTCTCTGTCATGGTGTAGCCTCTCTGTCATAGTGTAGCCTCACTGTCATAGTGTAGCCTCACTGTCATGGTGTAGCCTCTCTGTCATGGTGTAGCCTCTCTGTCATAGTGTAGCCTCTCTGTCATGGTGTAGCCTCTCTGTCATGGTGTAGCCTCTCTGTCATGGTGTAGCCTCACTGTCATGGTGTAGCCTCTCTGTCATGGTGTAGCCTCACTGTCATGGTGTAGCCTCACTGTCATAGTGTAGCTTCTCTGTCATAGTGTAGCCTCTCTGTCATAGTGTAGCCTCACTGTCATGGTGTAGCCTCACTGTCATGGTGTAGCCTCTCTGTCATGGTGTAGCCTCTCTGTCATAGTGTAGCCTCTCTGTCATGGTGTAGCCTCTCTGTCATAGTGTAGCCTCTCTGTCATAGTGTAGCCTCTCTCTCATGGTGTAGCCTCTCTGTCATGGTGTAGCCTCTCTGTCATGGTGTAGCCTCTCTGTCATGGTGTAGCCTCACTGTCATGGTGTAGCCTCTCTGTCATGGTGTAGCCTCTCTGTCATGGTGTAGCCTCTCTGTCATGGTGTAGCCTCTCTGTCATGGTGTAGCCTCTCTGTCATGGTGTAGCCTCTCTGTCATGGTGTAGCCTCTCTGTCATGGTGTAGCCTCTCTGTCATGGTGTAGCCTCTCTGTCATAGTGTAGCTTCTCTGTCATGGTGTAGCCTCTCTGTCATGGTGTAGCCTCTCTGTCATAGTGTAGCCTCTCTGTCATAGGTCAACAACAACTATTTGTCAACAACAGTTTTTGGTCAATTATAACAAACCATAAAGATGTGAATATCATAACAAAGAGGAAGTTAGGGCTAGGGTCCATAGTAAGTGTAGGCTGGCTCTCTGTCATAATGTAGCATCACTGTCACATAGTTAAGGATCACTGTCATAGTGTAGCCTCACTGTCATAGTTGATCCTTTCACTGGCAGATTTACGGAGGACTTTTTACAAAATTTGACACAATTTCAACATAACATAATTTTTTTATAGATGACCACATGAAGACAAGTACCCAACAACTATTATTATATCAGGTGATAGCTGATGCATGATGGGACGTTATGGTAAATTTTAGTTGCTTAGCAACAAATCACAGAAATGTGAATATTGTTATAAGAGACAGGAAGTAAAATAAAAGGGTTTATATCATCTCAATTTCATATTACACATGAAATCAGCAATGTTAGCTAGTCAACTTTTGGTCAACAACAACTATTTGTCAACAGTTTTTGGTCAATTATAACAAACCACAAAGATAAAGGCTATTTCAGCTCGGTTTCATGCACATGAAATCAGCAATGTTAGCTAGTCAACTTTTGGTCAACAACAACTATTTGTCAACAACAGTTTTTGGTCAATTATAACAAACCACAAAGATGTGAATATCATAACAAAGAGGAAGTTAGGGCTAGGGTCCATAGTACTGAAAAATAAATAAAAGTATTTGCAAAGTGTGCATAACATAATTATAAATAAATATAGATAAAAAATAAAAGGGCAATGCTTGGCACTGTGGAGGTCTGCATGTTCAGCATAACTCAAACAAACACATAGTGCTACATTATAAAAAATATATATATATATAAATAATAACCTCTCCTCCAACCCTGTCTTCTCCTCTGCTGCTTCCTCATCCTCCTCCAGGTCCATGAGTGAAACTACCTTCCAAGGAGAAACAGTTCTTATTATTATGCTAGTTACTAGGCCTTACTATACAACTCTTATCTATTCTTACCTTGGGCGAAGTCTTTATGATCATCGCTATCGTCTGAAGCTTCGCTTGGCAGAGTAGGGCGACCTATACTTTGAAAACTTGCTTCGCGGTCGGTGCCAACAGCTTCTGTTATAGCTGCCATAGCATCACCATCAACTACGCCACTTCCTAAGTAAGCACAGGCACCTTCTTCCTCTTCTTCACTAACGTCAATCTCGGACAGGCCGAAGTCATCCTTAAATAGGAAGTCTAACGCTTCGTTTCTACTAAAGCGGGTCGCCATTTCTTCTTCGAGACCGGGAATGAAACGGAAGTGATGTTTGCTGGCACGTTTACTTCCCTTTCCTAATGCCAGATATTCAGGGGTATATTAGAGGCATGCTTTAGGCATACTCGTGCAATTGTTAAAGTTTATACCGTGAGCGGTTAATTTTTTACGGATTTTTTCGTCGAGGTTAATCAGTTTTCGCGACTCAAGTCACTTATGCCAGTGAAAGGGTTAAGGATCACTGTCATAGTGTATCTTCTCTGTCATAGTGTAGCCTCTCTGTCATAGTGTGGCCTCACTGTCATGGTGTAGCCTCTCTGTCATGGTGTAGCCTCTCTGTCATAGTGTAGCCTCACTGTCATGGTGTAGCCTCTCTGTCATGGTGTAGCCTCTCTGTCATGGTGTAGCCTCACTGTCATGGTGTAGCCTCACTGTCATGGTGTAGCCTCTCTGTCATAGTGTAGCCTCACTGTCATGGTGTAGCGTCACTGTCATGGTGTAGCCTCTCTGTCATAGTGTAGCCTCTCTTTCATGGTGTAGCCTCTCTGTCATAGTGTAGCCTCACTGTCATGGTGTAGCGTCACTGTCATGGTGTAGTCTCTCTGTCATGGTGTAGCCTTTCTGTCATGGTGTAGCCTCTCTGTCATGGTGTAGCCTCTCTCTCATAGTGTAGCATCTCTGTCATGCCGCAGGGTTTCATACAGGGGGGGGGGACCTGGGATGTCCCCCCCCCCCAGCCAGAGTTTCCCCCACCCCCCCAGGATTTTCAAAAATTATGATGTCATAGTGCAACATTGACATTGCTAACATTATAGTAATTTAGAAAACAGAATTTTATAAAGCAATACGACAATTTTTATATGTCCAAAATTGCACTAAAATCTACTGAAGTCAGTTCAGGCCCTTCAATTGCGATTCGCATGAGCCTAGCAAGGTTGATGTCACTTAGTCTATTTCGAAGACGTGTCTTCACAATCTTCATCCTACTAAAAGAACGTTCGACAGTAGCTGTTGCAATTGGAAGAGTTAGCAAAATATCCAGTAACTTGAAAATCTCTGGGAAGATCTCTTTGTATACTCCTGAAAGCTCCATCTCTGTCTTCATATCCTGTAGAGTGGGTGGTTTACTTGGTTTCTTTTTCTCCATCATTTTCTTCTTCTCTTGTACCAAGACTCTCTTAAAAACTCTCCACTCAGCAAAGATTTCTTCTCCGTCCACGAGAGGTGGAGAAGTGAAGGTTTTACCATCAAACTCTACAGTTGCTTCTTTCCCATAGAAGTTAACTCGAGTTTGCAGTTGTGGATTGCCATACTCAAGAAGAGCAGTATCTTCTGTTGGCATCGAAGCAGGGTCAAAGATCGATGAGGAGACAAGTAGCTCCACAGCACCATCAGTGAAACGGCCATTTATATTGGAAACAAGTTTGTCAATATATGGAATAGCTGTTGAATTGCGGTACTCACTCATTGATATGGCAGCTGAACTGCCAGTTCTAGTTGAACTCCTCCTGCATGTGATGTCATGTTCACTAGCAAGCATGTCAACAGTTGTTTCGACCAGAGAACACACCATTCTGCATCCTCATTCTTGAGGCATTTCAGCTCTGAAACGATGCTCTCAAGGATGATTGGCAACTTGCTGAAATCAGTTGCCTTGCTTTGCATAAAGCAATTGAGCTTAGCAAGAAGATCAAGCACGGATGATATCAGAATGATAGTGGCCACTCCACTATAAGAGCCCAACACCAACGCTATGCCATATGCTTCTGCGTCACCACAATCTTCATAGAGCGTGTGAAAAGTAGTTATCAGAGCAGGAAGCTCCTTGCGAATGGCTCGCACACATCTCTCATGAGATCGCCATCTTGTTTGGCTTGGTTTGACTACTTTCAGCTCTGGAAAATTTAGGACTGACTGCACATTTTTCAGAGCTTCTGCTTTTTTGGGGGAATAATATAACAATTTCCACAAGCTGGACATTGTGCCAAACATCTTTTTCACGGTAGCAACAGAGTCGGCTGCTTGCATGGAAGCAAGCTGCAACCTGTGGCAGGAGCAGTGGATGTAGAGAGCATGGGCTGCATGCACCCTCATCCTTCTTTGCACTCCACTTCTGCAACCAGAGAATGTTGCAGCACCGTCATACCCTTGTCCAACAAGTTTAGAGTAATCAAGATTCTTCTCACTGATGAAGGAAGTTAGAGCATGTGTAATTTCTTCAGCATCAGTGGATTTGAGATGAAGAATCGTCAAAAAGTGTTCTTCTGGGTGACCATCCACAAGCCACCGGAAACAAATCGATAGCTCCTCCTGTGTGGAAATGTCTTGACTCTCATCTGCTAGAATTGAGAAGAACGGGATGGATTTCAGGCTTTCTATCAGTCTTCTGTCAAGCCATGTGTCAATGGCTTCAATCAGTGACGTAGTGCTGAACTTGGAGGTGTACTGGGCATTAGATGGGTCATCATTGATATGTTGCTCAAGTAATTTATCCCCATTGGCAACTAGGAGCTGGATCAAATGTGGATAAACACTCATATGAGGAATTCTATTCTTGACCAGAAAGTAGACTGCTCTAAACAGATTGAGTAACACACACCGATTTCTCTGTCTACGCTCAGCAGCCTCTTGTGCAACAGCTGAACACTGGAGCTCAAGTACAGACTTCCCACTCTCTACTTGCTGTGCCATGGCACCAACAGCTGCAGCATCTCTGTGCCATTGGGAGTCTGCATGCTTCTTCAGTACTTCACTAGCATGGTTCCAGTCAACTATGCCTCTGGTTGTCCAAGCACCCCTTGACCCAACAGGGGTCTTCCCCCAATTCTGGCATGTGACCCAGGGGTATTTCTTCTCCCATTCTTTTTTAAATGAAAGTTTTTCCCTGTAGACCTTCCTCTTTTCACTAGCACTGAGTTTGTTCTTCTTCTGAGGCTCCTGCTGATTGTCAGTTGTCTGGGAGAGACTGGATGAGGAATGGGCAGCTTCCTGATCAGTCAACGAGTCGGATGCATCACTGCTTGTCCTCTTTCGAAAGTAGGCTCTGAGATCCATGTTTGTGAATGATTTCTTCAGGGAGATCAATCCACCAGGGGGGAAAAAATCGAGGAGCAGTGCTCTTACAAACTCAACAGGCAACTAAAATAAACTATCCTGCTGCACACAAACACACAAACATGTCCCCACAAAACAACAAAACAATCATGTTCCCACAAGCCAATCAACAACATATTATTATATCACCAAAAGTTTTAGCAAGTGACAAATGTAGGCCATACCCACAGATAATCAGTGGCTAACACTTTCCAGCTACATAGTATAGCGTGCTAAAAGTGGGCGATGCTAAGCTGGATACTTCCCCCCCCCCCCCCCCCCCCCCCCACCCAGCCAAAAATCCTGTATGAAACCCTGCATGGTGTAACCTCATTGTCATGGTGTAGCTTCTCTGTCATAGTGTAGCCTCACTGTCATTGTGTAGCTTCTCTGTAGTGTAGCCTCTCTGTCATGGTGTAGCCTCTCTCTCATAGTGTAGCCTCTCTCTCATAGTGTAGCCTCTCTGTCATGGTGTAGCCTCACTGTCATGGTGTAGCCTCTCTGTCATGGTGTAGCCTCTCTGTCATGGTGTAGCCTCTCTGTCATGGTGTAGCCTCTCTGTCATGGTGTAGCCTCACTGTCATGGTGTAGCCTCACTGTCATGGTGTAGCCTCACTGTCATGGTGTAGCCTCTCTGTCATAGTGTAGCCTCACTGTCATGGTGTAGCCTCACTTTCATGGTGTAGCCTCACTGTCATGGTGTAGCCTCACTGTCATGGTGTAGCCTCTCTGTCATGGTGTAGCCTCACTGTCATGGTGTAGCCTCACTGTCATGGTGTAGCCTCACTGTCATGGTATAGCACGGTGTAGCTTCTCTGTCATAGTGTAGCCTCACTGTCATGGTGTAGCCTCACTGTCATGGTGTAGCCTCACTGTCATGGTGTAGCCTCACTGTCATGGTGTAGCCTCACTGTCATGGTGTAGCCTCACTGTCATGGTGTAGCTTCTCTTTCATGTGTACCTCTCTGTCATGGTGTAGCTCATGCATCTTCTCTGTCATGGTGTAGCCTCACTGTCATAGTGTAGCCTCTCTCTCATAGTGCAGCCTAACTGTCATGGTATAGCACGGTGTAGCTTCTCTGTCATAGTGTAGCCTCACTGTCATTGTGTAGCTTCTCTGTCATAGTGTAGCCTCACTGTCATGGTGTAGCCTCACTGTCATGGTGTAGCCTCACTGTCATGGTGTAGCTTCTCTTTCATGTGTACCTCTCTGTCATGGTGTAGCTCATGCATCTTCTCTGTCATGGTGTAGCTTCTCTTTCATGTGTACCTCTCTGTCATGGTGTAGCTCATGCATCTTCTCTGTCATAGTGTAGCCTCTCTCTCATAGTGTAGCCTCACTGTCATGGTGTAGCTTCTCTGTCATAGTGTAGCCTCACTGTCATTGTGTAGCTTCTCTGTAGTGTAGCCTCTCTGTCATGGTGTAGCCTCTCTCTCATAGTGTAGCCTCTCTCTCATAGTGTAGCCTCTCTGTCATGGTGTAGCCTCACTGTCATGGTGTAGCCTCTCTGTCATAGTGTAGCCTCTTTGTCATGGTGTAGCTTCTCTTTCATGTGTACCTCTCTGTCATGGTGTAGCTCATGCATCTTCTCTGTCACGGTGTAGCCTCACTGTCATGGTGTAGCCTCACTGTCATGGTGTAGCTTCTCTTTCATGTGTACCTCTCTGTCATGGTGTAGCTCATGCATCTTCTCTGTCATAGTGTAGCCTCTCTCTCATAGTGCAGCCTAACTGTCATGGTATAGCACGGTGTAGCTTCTCTGTCATAGTGTAGCCTCACTGTCATAGTGTAGCCTCTCTGTCATAGTGTAGCCTCTCTGTCATGGTGTAGCCTCTCTGTAGTGTAGCCTCTCTGTCATAGTGTAGCCTCTCTCTCATAGTGCAGCAGGTTCTCTCTCATAGTGTAGCCTCTCTCTCATAGTGTAGCCTCACTGTCATGGTGTAGCCTCTCTGTCATGGTGTAGCCTCACTGTCATAGTGGAGCCTCTCTGTCATAGTGTAGCCTCTCTGTCATGGTGTAGCCTCACTGTCATGGTGTAGCCTCTCTGTCATGGTGTAGCCTCTCTGTCATGGTGTAGCCTCTCTGTCATGGTGTAGCCTCACTGTCATAGTGGAGCCTCTCTGTCATAGTGTAGCCTCACTGTCATGGTGTAGCCTCTCTGTCATGGTGTAGCCTCTCTGTCATGGTGTAGCCTCTCTGTCATGGTGTAGCCTCTCTGTCATGGTGTAGCCTCACTGTCATAGTGTAGCCTCTCTCTCATAGTGCAGCCTAACTGTCATGGTATAGCACGGTGTAGCTTCTCTGTCATAGTGTAGCCTCTCTCTCATAGTGCAGGTTCTCTCTCATAGTGTAGCCTCTCTCTCATAGTGTAGCCTCTCTGTCATAGTGAAGCCTCACTGTCATAGTGTAGCCTCTCTGTCATGGTGTAGTCTCTCTGTCATAGTGTAGCCTCACTGTCATGGTGTAGCCTCTCTGTCATAGTGTAGCCTCACTGTCATGGTGTAGCCTCTCTGTCATGGTGTAGTCTCTCTGTCATAGTGTAGTCTCTCTGTCAGCCTCACTGTCATGGTGTAGCCTCACTGTCATAGTGTAGCCTCTCTGTCATGGTGTAGTCTCTCTGTCATAGTGTAGCCTCTCTGTCATAGTGTAGCCTCTCTGTCATAGTGTAGCCTCTCTGTCATAGTGTAGCCTCTCTGTCATGGTGTAGCCTCTCTGTCATGGTGTAGCCTCTCTGTCATGGTGTAGCCTCTCTGTCATGGTGTAGTCTCTCTGTCATGGTGTAGCCTCACTGTCATGGTGTAGCCTCACTGTCATAGTGTAGCCTCACTGTCATAGTGTAGCCTCTCTGTCATGGTGTAGCCTCACTGTCATAGTGTAGCCTCACTGTCATAGTGTAGCCTCACTGTCTTAGTGTAGCCTCACTGTCATGGTGTAGCCTCTCTCTGTCATAGTGCAGCCTCTCTGTCATAGTGTAGTCTCTCTGTCATAGTGTAGCCTCTCTGTCATGGTGTAGTCTCTCTGTCATGGTGTAGCCTCACTGTCATGGTGTAGCCTCTCTCTCATAGTGTAGCCTCTCTGTCTTAGTGTAGCCTCTCTGTCATAGTGTAGCCTCTCTGTCATAGTGTAGCCTCTCTGTCATAGTGTAGCCTCTCTGTCATAGTGTAGCCTCACTGTCATATTGCATTCTCTCTGTCATAGTGCAGCCTCTCTTTCACAGAGCTGGAGCAAGCTATTTTGGGATGGTACGGCTGATACTGCTGAGGGAAGTGTGCCTCCTTCCACCAAAGTGGGAATGCAATCAATTCAGATGAGTATTTGAAATGACAGAAAGTATCATAAATAAAGTATGATAATAATGAAACAGTCAACACGTAGCTATAAAAAATTCCAAATAATCCGACTCTATTTTCTCTGCTGCTAACAAATTTTTTTGCCACAACAGCTAAGTTTAACAAGTCAGTTTTTTCTTTGTGAATGTTCAGGACAATTAAATCATTTAACCTCTTCTGTGTCATTGTGGTTCTGATGTAGGTCTTTATTCTTCGCAACCCTGAGAAAGAATGCTCTGAAGAGGCATTAGTAGCTGGCATTACTAATAATATCTTCATTAGAACCCAAACATTACTGAATGCAAGTCGTTGAGCAGAAGATAGCTGTGACAATGAGTTAATGATGTCATTGATTGAAAGCTCTGACTGGTTCTTCTCTTCAGCAAACAAAGCTTGCAAGAGAGGCAGTTGTGCCTGCAATAGCATTTTGGAGATGTCATCCTTGTAGAAATCACACACATTGCTTAGCTCTGTGTCATAAGGGCACCCACCGCATGCATTGAGAACAAGATCTTCAACATTGCGATAAACTTTATACACTGGTTGATTGAATCTGCAGTTAATGGATTCAAAAGATCAAGTGCCTCATAGTAAATCTGCCTGTAGTTATCCTCGGGTGTAGAATGAAAGTTACCATCAGTTAATCCAATTTGGAGCCGCCAAGGAGCACGTCTTTTGCGAGAAAGAGTTGGTGCAAAAATATCAAATTCACTTTGGTGTAGCAAAACACGCTCGTAGAAGCTCTTAAACTTGTCTTACGAATGGATTTGAGGATATCAACAGTTAGCTTTGCCAACTGTTGTCCTTCTGCTGCTGTAATAGTAATAGTATCATGTCACTGTGCTGCAAAATGAGGGTTCCTAAGGAAATGCCAAAAAGGAAGTTGAAAGTGAGCATTTGGGTCTCAATACCAATAATTCTGGCCTTCATTTCACTGTCAATTCGTGAATTCTTGGATTCCTCCCAAACACCGAGGAGAACTTCATAATTGTCTAGCACACTCTGTAGTGATGCTGCACGGACTGTCCACCTAGTATGGCAGGGAACACGAAAGCTTGGTGTATCAGTTGCAAGGTCATGTTTGAAATATTGCATCTCGTTTAGGAGACTTCTTGATTAACTTTGTGATTTCAAACACAGCATCAAGGCAAGATCTCATAATTTAAGATCTCATAAGTTTACATTTTTTGACAGTATCTCCCACTGCAAGGTTTAGAGCATGACCAGAACCGTGGGTGAAAATTGCTCGAGGTTCTCTTCATCAGTAAGCTGCATGGCCATTCCATTCCTTACCCTGGTCATATTGCTGGCCCCATCATTTCATTATCGCCGACAATATTTCAGCTTCAGATTCATCCGAAGTAAGACATCTTTGATAATACTAACAAGGGAAGAATATTCCATAGATTCAGTTTTATATAAATCAATGAAATCTTCAGTAACAGTGAGATTGTCATTGACAGAACGAATAACAAATACCACTTGCTCAATCATCACGGTGAAGTATGGTGCAGATTGTGTTTGACTAGCAATTTCACGAATAACTTGTAGAGACATGATTCATTCTGAATCTCATGAGAAGTGTATTTCATCTGGTTTTTTCTCAATAAAAACATTAATGCCTTGAAAGTTCTCTGCTCTCAAAAGCAATAACTGATAGAAGTTGGAATTCAAATCATTATGAGGCCCATCACTTCTCAGAGGAAGACCTTGATGTCCCAAGAAACGTATTGATGAGATGACTTTCAGAAAATATTCACGGTTGTTTTTCTTTTCTGTGGCTACTGCTTTTGACAACATGTCAGCCACATCATTGGTTGCCTTCAGTGCTTCAGTTGCTGCTTTGTGGAAGTTACTGCTTTCATGTTTGACCAAAACTAGAGTAGCATCCTTCCAATTAGTGAAGCCTTTTACAAGAAAGCTTGCCTCAGTGAGCCCCATCTTTTCCCCCTCGACAGCTTTGCAACAAAGAAAGCAGAATCATCAGTTGCACCATATTGAATCCATGAGAAACGATGAAAACCAAGATGCTTGAAAAACCCTGTTTTCAGGTTGAGCCTTGCCAAAGGAACGAGGAGGAAAGGAATAATGTTGCGGTTGGAAAGGTTTATCAGGAAAATCCTATCTCTTCATGGTTGAAGGACATCTTGCAGAGTACTATATTTTGGACCATGTGCTCATGAATCACATGACTCAGCATGTGTGGTTTAAAACTTTAAGTGCAAACTACATTAATTAACAAGTGGTCTACACAAGTCTCTGAACAAGCTAATGAATATCTTGTGTAACCTTTAACAATTTTCTTCTAACAAATCCTCGTGAACTTACTGCTTGGATTTGACTTACAGTGGATTTGTTCCAAAAAGTGGTATGGCTATAAAGTGGTATGGCTATAGCCTTACCTGCTGTGCCAGTTGTCCACCTATGTGTCATAGTGTAGCCTCTCTGTCATAGTGTAGCCTCTCTGTCATGGTGTAGCCTCACTGTCATAGTGTAGCCTCTCTGTCATAGTGTAGGCTCTCTGTCATAGTGGAGCCTCACTGTCATTGTGTAGCCTCTCTGTCATTGTGTAGCCTCTCTGTCATAGTGTAGCCTCACTGTCATGGTGAAGCCTCACTGTCATAGTGCAGCCTCTCTGTCAAAGTGTAGACTCTCTTTCATGGTGTAGCCTCACTGTCATGGTGTAGCATCTCTGTCATGGTGTAGCCTCACTGTCAGCCTCACTGTCATGGTGTAGCCTCACTGTCATAGTGTAGGCTCTCTGTCATGGTGAAGCCTCACTGTCATGGTGTAGCCTCTCTGTCATAGTATAGCCTCACTGTCATAGTGCAAATTCTCTGTCATAGTTTAGCCTCTCTGTCGTACTGTAGCTTACCTGTCATAGTGCAGCCTCACTGTCATGGTGTAGCCTCACTGTCATGGTGTAGCCTCTCTGTCATGGTGTAGCCTCTCTGTCATGGTGTAGCCTCTCTGTCATAGTGTAGCCTCACTGTCATGGTGTAGCCTCTCTGTCATGGTGTAGCTTCACTGTCATAGTGTATCCTCACTGTCATAGTGCAGCCTCACTGTCATAGTGTAGCCTCACTGTCATAGTGTAGCCTCACTGTCATAGTGTAGCCTCACTGTCAGCCTCACTGTCATGGTGTAGCCTCTCTGTCATAGTATAGCCTCACTGTCATAGTACAAATTCTCTGTCATAGTTTAGCCTCTCTGTCGTACTGTAGCTTCACTGTCATAGTGCAGCTTCACTGTCATAGTGTAGCCTCTCTGTCATGGTGTAGCCTCACTGTCATAGTGTAGCCTCACTGTCATGGTGTAGCCTCACTGTCATAGTGTAGCATCTCTGTCATAGTGTAGCCTCTCTGTCATACTGTAGCCTCTCTGTCATAGTGTAGCCTCTCTGTCATACTGTAGCCTCTCTGTCATAGTGTAGCCTCTCTGTCATACTGTAGCCTCACTGTCAGAGCATCATCCATATCTTTCTCTTCTGATTAGGCAGCCAGTTCCTTTCCGTAACTGACTAGTTAACCAGTTCTTTCTCCAGTCTTTACATCCAGATGACTAGGCAACCATTTTTGTCTCTATTATCTCTGAAGCCAGTTCTCTCTCCAACCTCTACAGACTACATAGCCATTTCTCTCTCCTCTACTGTTAGGCATCCAGTTCTCTCTACTAAAGCCAGTTCTCCCTCCTGTATACCTGAATCTAGTCTCTACTAGCCAGGTATCCTGGACAGATTATGTAGCCAGTTATCTTTCTTTGATCAACTATGCAGCCAAGTTTTCTCTCTCCTCTGCTATCTAGCCAGCTTTCCTCTACTTATATAACATTGAGTTTTCACTCACCTCTACTGATGGTGCAGCCAGTTCTTTTTCCTCTACTAGGCAGCCAGTTCTCTCTCTTGACTGACTATCTCTCTCCTCTACTGACTGTGCAGCCATGACTCTCTCCTCTACTAACTTTGCACCCAGTTCCCTCTCCTCTAAATGCAGTGCATCCAGACCCTTCCTTTTATGTATCTGAATTCCCTACCAGTAAATGTGAAGATGACCTTGCACACGTGCACAAGAGCTTGTTCCTGTTTAAAGTATACGACTGACATACCATGCACAAGAAGATGACAATCTCTCGTGTGCTGCTGTGGACATCTGGGAGCATCTCTCCTATGCCTGGAGAGATGGGACCAGACACATTCTTGGCTAGGATTAGGTGCAGCATACCCTTGAACCTCACGACTCTACAAACCATAGATATCCAGGCAATTTCCATGGCAATGTGTGCACGCGTGTTTAATTATCATTATATCTTACTTACCTTAATATTTCTTGATTCTGTGCAGTTTTGGTATATTAATTTGACTCCATTGAAATTAACAAACACAAGCTCCATCTACACCTGCTAAGTTGGCAACAAAGTTCAACAAAGTAATCCATTCAGAATCACCTAGAGCTGTTGATGCACATTCCTAGTAATCGTTTCTTCTGCAGAGCTATCTTAAGCAGAAGCACTTCAGAGGGGAAAGTCCTAGAAGCGGCTGTGCAAGCAGTTGCTCTCGTCTATTGAGCACCTCTCCAGGGGTGGAAGTATATATGTTTTGTTTGTTTTTAAATTGATGATTCAGTAGTCCACTTGGACTGAACAGGCAAATATTAATCTCTCAATGAACTCTCAGTTGACATAATAACATTAAAATCACCTTCTCAATAATCAACTTCAAATTGTATTCACTCGACGTTTCGACGAGATGCTCTAGCCATCATCAAATAATATATAAAGTTTAAAATGTGAAGGGTCTGAGTTTGCGTGCTCAGTGAGAGGGGACAACAAGACGGAGTGGACAGGTCTATTTTGATGATGTAATGCAGAGACACTTGACTCGCACAGTTTTGTCATTTCCTTAGAGTATGTGGACCAGCTTTTTGGGGGGGGTGGGGGGACCTGCGTGTGTCCATGTTTATATAATAGGGTGTCGGTGTGTGCAGGCTCAAGCATTCCAAGTTGTTTGTCTTTTGTACTTACTCCTCTACAAGACCTGCAAATTTGTCTTCTAATTATGTGTCGTTTTTGGCCCCCATCGCAATAAAGTTGTATTCTATAAATAGCCAGCAATCTATAAATAGCACAGAAGAATTGTCAAGTCCTAATCTTAGCCCTGGGCTGTTCCTATTGAGAGGAATCACATCAATCATAAAGGGTATAGCAGTAACAAGTAACCTCTACCCTTTGTAAATGGGCAAGAACTGTTATTTGAGTTGGACAAGTTGTTATAATTCTATTGATTATGAGATACAGTCAAATAACATGTGTAACTGGAAATCTCCCTCCATGTGTGTCATAATCCAACACTCAATTTCTTATAGGGCTTCCAATGCCGAGATGGAGCCGTTGCAAGTGGAGAAGTGTCACAAATTTTTCGTGCCTATTCGGGTGACCTTACTTTCCTTACCTTTCAGCAGTTGGCCGGCTTCCAAGTAGATGCCAGCAGACAGTCTCTCAGTCTCTTGCCAGTTCACCAAACAAGTTTTTTCCCCGACTAATCTAATATATTGGCCACTGTACGTTGTCAAGACCAGCTCTAGCTTGAAGTGTTTCATGAATACATCATTTAGAAACATTGACTTTCTCCATAATTGACTTAGCATCTATTCCCGAGAAAGGCCAGCATCTAGCTGAAACATCGAGTGAGTTTATGATCGAGAAAGTCTTCACCTTTTCTCTACGACTTCATCACAGACCAAGTTAATTTAAAAAACATTGAAAATAAATATTTTTTGGGCATATAAAATGGAATTATGACAGTTCTAAAGTCCACTTCCAGTCACGACTTCACCCCTAGGAATTAGCTCGACCTCCACTCACTTCACCCCTGGGAATTAGCTAGACCACCACCTGTGTTATGCCCCAGACTGAAGCTCAGGGACATTAGAAATAATAAACAGTTGTGTGTTGTAAAATTGTATCATGTCAATGTCAGCCTTGATTTCTGTTTTCATCCTTAGTTTCTTATGTGTAATAAGTTTGCAATGGCATATGCCCATTGCATATGCCCATTGCAAACTGAACCCAACACGAACCCTGCACACACACACACATGTATTTCGTTATTTGGTCATTTTTAGTAGCTCTGCTGGAGCCTATAAAAGCCCCAGCTGAGCATGTGACTAGTCGGTTCTGTCTTGCTGTTCTACTTTTAACATACTTTTTGTTATAAGGAATAAAAATTGGGAGAAGAGGGTAGTAAGACTTGACTCTGGTGGCAGCATACCTACCACTCTGACTGGATTGGCTCGTTGAGCTCAGTGTAGCATACATTGGGGCAAGATTGTTCCCCAACAACCTGCCCTAATTAACTATTAAGCTAGATGTCACTTTGTGCTGACTTCACTTGACCATTACTGCAGTGTTCAGGTCTTAGGAATTGCTCGTAGGAAGAACTAGCTTAGTTAACAGTAAACATGATATACTACTGGCAGAGTTTCTCCCCAATTAGGCTCCCAATTTGGCTCTCTCATATATATCCTTACCCACAATGGACATGCTGGCCAAACCATGTCCCATCACCAGATTTGACATGGGTACATCAACAACTCCATTTAACCCATTATATAACTATTATATAACTTGATTTAACCCAACTTGATATATAACTGATTTAACCCATTATATAACTTGATTTAACCCATAGTACAACTCGGTGGTAATGGAATGAATATACAAGCTTGCAGTGTGTTGTGAGGCTTGACAAGAGGTCAGTCATTTAGGTCTGTGGTCCACTTCCCTGGTTGATAGTCCAGATGCACATGATAATCAGCTGTGGTCCACTTCCTGGTCGGTGCACACATCAGCTGGCCCTACATTCTTGCTACTAGTTATCTCCCATCTCCGCTCAAGTACATCACCACAGGAATCTGGGGGTGCTCTCTCGCTGCTCTTGAGGAACAGCACCACTCAAACACATGAGAAGAGTCGAGTTATCCAGCAGTTCATACACACCTTCATGGAGGGTGGGGTTTATTGCTGTGTAATGAACTTCCATGTGCACAAGCACATTTGAGACGGAATCATAACCGTCATCTTCCTAGAGCACGTTATAGCATTTCCATCCATTTATTCTGCTCGTGTTACACTGAACAGTCTCTTAATGCAATTAAGAGCACGCACAGAATTACACTGATTTTGCAGTGCACATGTATTATACTGAGGCTGTTTATTGCTCTGAGTGATGAACATACTAGGCATGTAAGTAATCATCCCTGCCGAGGCAAAAAGGGTTTGCATGAAGTGTTGGCTCCACTCTACGATACCATCCAAGTGTATACATATATTTCCACCTCAAGGATTTCATGGATATTTTAGAAATGTCACTAAATTTCAATAGTTCCAATCGTATCCCAAAAATTACACACACACACACAAATTATGCACTTATGGATTCTACCACAAGATTTAAAAGGATCAACTGGAATGGAGCCTGAACTGGCTGGAATGTGGAATGGAGCTCAGCTGGAATATAGAATGGAGCTCATTCAAGTTTATCCAGTGTTCAAAACTTTAATGCATGGATGTGTGCTATGCAAATTAAATTGTGCAAACCTTGGACCTGTTGATATTATATCCCCCCCCCTCCCATTCACACCTGGTCTGGTCTCCTGTATACAATAATTAACTGCAGAGATGTACTTCCTCCAAGACAAGCACAGTAGGCTCCCACGCTCAGTTCTGCTCAGAGCTGTGGTCATACGAGATTGCAGGAGCTGGAGATTGTTCAGACCCACAGTATGTGTATAATGCACACACACACATTATACACACACACATTATACACATTATATATACATACATCTAAACATATGCCCACCTCCCATCACCATGTGCAGGGCACTCATGTGGGTGCTGCAGCTGTGGTTCACCTCGACAAGCTGGTAGTGAAGGGTTGATGGCTAGCAACTAGGCACCTTCAGCAACAGAAGACCCTACACTGCTAGCAGCAAAAAGAAGCTCAAAGAAAAGAAGGGTCATAATCCCAACTCTTCAGCTAGGTGAGCCCTTCACCACGGAGCATTTACTCGGGGGAGAAAACAGGAACAAGGGTCATAATCCCAACTCTTCAGCTTGGTTCCATAGGTGAGCCCTTCACCACGGAGCGTTTACTCTGGGGAGAAAACAGGAACAAGGGGTCATATTCCCAACTCTTCAGCTTGGTTCCATAGGTGAGCCCTTCACCATGGAGCGTTTACTCTGGGGAGAAAACAGGGACAAGGGTGCTGCACTACATACCCTTATTGGAGTACCATGTAATGAATTAAGTGATATTGTATGATAGTGTGTACAAAGCATCCCACCCAAAGGACAATTTATTTATTATTGTGGTTTAAATGTGACAATTTGTTGTCGTAGGAGAAAGTTGAGCAAGGGTGGGGAACACTACTAGTGAGATTTTGCCAATGAACTTGCTGTAGTCACAGGGTTGCTAAGAGGCGATCCGCATAGAGGGGTGTATTAAATGGAATTGTTAAAGCTTTCTCTATGGCAAGTCTCTATGGTTTTTCCAACAAGTAATTCAAATATATCTTCACTTTCCATTTCCCCTCTCACTCTACTGAGGGTGCCTCCGGGGGGGGGGGGGGGGGGGGGTTCGAGGTTTTCATTTTTTAAATTAGAAATAATTTATGTTAAGTCACAAACATCCATCTTTCAAACGCCTCGAAGTTTCATGAAATTACAAACCACTCTACAATTAGTCAACGAGTAACGAGACGCCAGTAGCAACACCACCACACATATTATAGACAGACCAGATCATCCGAGAAAAGGGGGGGCATTGCATAGGAAAAAATTGCATACTCCTTAGTGGCCAATGCTTGGCCTCCGCTTCAGGCTCCCCATGTTCACACCTTGTTCCATTCTGCGGGTAATTCTGTGTTCTTGACCCAAGTGAACCCGTAACTCTATTATTGTAGTGACCAGATTATCACACACACACACACACACAATTGGAATTCCATTTTTCCTTCCTCCCCTCTCTGCCACATATCTCAGTTTTGTTGGGTGGGTGGGAGAGAGAAAATGAGCTGTTCAAATTGGATTACAGAAGAACATCTCTAGACCAAATCATGCTACTGGTGAAAGAGGGTGGATTAGTTAGTAGGTGGAGGAGAACTGGCCTCTGCAGCTGGTTAGATGATCACCAGCTAGTGATAAGCTCCATTTCTTAGAATAACATCCTAAAGAGAGAAGACTGTACTCCTACAAATGAACAGTCTAGACTTGAGACTTGTCATCATTGCTCTAGTTATGGTGGTGAGATGTGTTATGATAAGCTAGTGTTGGCCACCAGAAACAGTAGTGCTTGCTCATATCCAATCAGTTCTAACCGAACCCTCGAGTTCTGAAGCTCTTCTACATGTCAGCCATGTCCTCCCAGACATGCCATGACTCCCTACAGCTTGTGTAATAACTACTGCATAGTCAATACTAAACATTATATTTTGGGAACCCAAGAACCCAAATATATTTATTATATATTTTGGGTGGGGGAGGTTACCCATCCTTATAATAAAGTAGATCCCATGGACCCTTACAATAAAGGAGATCCCAGGGACCCTTCAATAAAGGAGATCCCAGGGACCCTTACAATAAAGGAGATCCCATGGACCCTTCAATAAAGGAGATCCCATGGACCCTTCAATAAAGGAGATCCCATGGACCCTTACAGTAAAGGAGATCCCATGGACCCTTACAATAAAGGAGATCCCAGGGACCCTTCAATAAAGGAGATCCCATAGACCCTTCAATAAAGGAGATCCCATGGACCCTTCAATAAAGGAGATCCCATAGACCCTTCAATAAAGGAGATCCCATGGACCTTTACAATAAAGGAGATCCCATGGACCTTTCAATAAAGGAGATCCCATGGACCTTTACAATAAAAGAGATCCCATGGACCCTTACAATAACCCTTCAATAAAGGAGATCCCATGGACCCTTCAATAAAGGAGATCCCATGGACCTTTACAATAAAAGAGATCCCATGGACCCTTACAATAAAGGAGATCCCATGGACCCTTCAATAAAGGAGATCCCATGGACCTTTACAATAAAGGAGATCCCATGGACCCTTACAATAAAGGAGATCCCATGGACCCTTCAATAAAGGAGATCCCATGGACCTTTACAATAAAGGAGATCCCATGGACCCTTCAATAAAGGAGATCCCATGGACCTCTACAATAAGAGATCCCATGGACCCTTACAATAAAGGAGATCCCAGGGACCTTACAATAAAGGAGATCCCATGGACCTTTACAATAAAAGAGATCCCATGGACCCTTACAATAAAGGAGATCCCAGGGACCCTTACAATAAAGAAGAGACTGGGGACCTCTAGAAGTTTCTGGATCCCGGAGACTCTTACAATAAAGGAGATCCTGTGGGCCCTTACAATATACAAAAAAAATATATTTTCCATTATTTCCCTTCATCCTGGGAATCAAAGCATCAGGGCTGCCGTGGGTCGCTCCACTTTATGTCATCCTCATAACTACCAGCATTGTGGAGCTGAAGTGGATTGTCTCTCCATGCATGGTCTTAGCTGCAAGAGACGTTTCTACGTCATAAACGACATCCGCTTCCGAGCATTGTCATCTGCAGGTACCCCTTCCAGGCTGGAACCGTCAGGTCTCTTTGGATAAAAGCCTGATGGGTAACCATGGTGCCATGGAAAAATGGCATGCAACTGGTGTGGGATGCGACCTGTCCAGATACGCTTGCCCAATCCTATCTGGTGCAGCAGTGAGTAGTGCGTGCTGGAACTGTCTGTGGCTGCTATCGCTGAGGAGAAGGATTGGATGCAAGCCACTTTTTTGTGCCTGTGGCCATTGAGTCTTTGGGGGTCATTGGGGCCAGGTCGATGGCTTTCCTGAAGGAGCTCAACTTCGGGATAAGACAAAGAACTGGGGAGGTGAATGCTCGTGCTCACTTCCTTCAGTGACAGTCCAGTGGGGGAATGCCTTATCTGTTTTGGGATCGGTCGGGTTGAACTTGTTAGCTATTTAGTTATTTATTTAGTGATTAATTATGTCTTCTAGTCATATATATTGTTAATTAGTTATAAATATGATGTTAATCCTAGCTATATATTATTTTTATGTTGTTTTTGCTGTAATTTACAACAAAAAAAACAATAAATAATAGTAATAGTAAAATAATAGTAATAATAGTAATAGTAATAATAATAATAATAGCAATAATAATAATAATGATAATACTAATAATAATAATAATAGCAATAATAATAATAATAGCAATAATAATAATAATAATAATAATAATGATAATACTAATAAATTATAATAATAATAATAATTAATAGTAATGATAATACTAATAAATAATATATAATATAATAACAATAATATAATAATGATAATGATAATAATAATGATAATAATAATAATAATAATATGACCTCTATAATTGTGCACATACAACTAATGATCGCACACAAACCAGAATGTTGAGACATCGGAACATTTTCAAGTTACTAGATAATGCAAGGCTTCATGGTAACATCACCGACATCTTCACTAGTTCCTGTACAATCATGAAAAAAGACAATGTGGTCATAATAACACACGGACACAGCCAGCCAACAGTTGGCTAAAAGTATTGCATGCCACTTGACCAGTACATGTATGATACGGAGAGTTGGGAAAAGCAATATTAAGAGATAACCTACAGACAGTAGTAACAGTTCCACCAACACTCCGAATGTCTTGATGCTCCTTTTATCTGGCAGTGCAGCAATCAATGAAGACAACCAAGAGATCTGACGAGTTTTTGTTATTTATCTATTATTATTAAATATTATTAAATCAGCATTTTGGTTTTTGAAGCCAATCTTTCAACGGAACAGGCATCAGGCGAATTTTAAAAAAACATGAAAATAACGCAACGCATCCACACTCACTGGCAACACATCCACACTCACTGGCAACACATCCACACTCACTGGCAATGCATCCACACTCACTGGCAATGCATTCACACTCACTGGCAACGCATCCACACTCACTGGCAATGCATCCACACTCACTGGCAACACATCCACACTCACTGGCAATGCATCCACACTCGCTGGCAATGCATCCACACTCACTGGCAACGCATCCACACTCACTGGCAACGCATCCACACTCGCTGGCAACACATCCACACTCGCTGGCAATGCATCTACACTCACTGGCAACACATCCACACTCACTGGCAACACATCCACACTCGCTGGCAATGCATCTACACTCACTGGCAACACATCCACACTCGCTGGCAACACATCCACACTCACTGGCAACACATCCACACTCACTGGCAATGCATCCACACTCACTGGCAATGCATCCACACTCGCTGGCAACACATCCACACTCGCTGGCAACACATCCACACTCACTGGCAATGCATCCACACTCGCTGGCAACACATCCACACTCACTGACAACGCATCCACACTCACTGGCAATGCATCCACACTCACTGGCAATGCATCCACACTCACTGGCAACGCATCCACACTCACTGGCAATGCATCCACACTCGCTGGCAATGCATCCACACTCACTGGCAATGCATCCACACTCACTGGCAATGCATCCACACTCACTGACAACACATCCACACTCACTGGCAATGCATCCACACTCGCTGGCAATGCATCCACACTCACTGACAACGCATCCACACTCGCTGGCAATGCATCCACACTCACTGGCAATGCATCCACACTCACTGGCAACACATCCACACTCGCTGGCAACACATCCACACTCGCTGGCAATGCATCCACACTCACTGGCAACACATCCACACTCGCTGGCAACACATCCACACTCACTGGCAATGCATCCACACTCACTGGCAACACATCCACACTCACTGGCAACACATCCACACTCACTGGAAACACATTTCACACTACAAATGCATGTGATTCATAAATCATCCGAACAGCAGCAAGCAATACATCAGCTGAGAGTAATCGTAACAAGACTACTACTACTACTACTACTATTAACTAAAGCTTCCCAGAAGCAGAGAACACATTTTTTTGGACAAGGAGACTGCAAGTTGTAAGTAGAACGCCCTCTTCAGTGCAATATGTGTTAGAATAAAACATAATTTTTTTTTTTAACACCATTAATATTCAAACATTCTGTGATCCTGTTCCTCATAGAGATACATTTCCTGTACTCCATCTAAACACTCGAGTGATGCTCTATACACCTATAGGTGTTCTAAACGTCCGATGGGTGTTCCAAACACCTGCCAGGTGTTACACACCACCAAAGAGGTCATCGCATTCCATGCATCCTGTTGGTTAGAGCTGGTGGAGGAATCTCAAGCAACTTAACAACTGAAGGCAGTGAGTGAGGCCATATTTACAGCTCAAAATGAGAGGGGGGGCACAAATATCTCCACAGTGGTACACTAGTCCCAAGGGGCCTGGACACTAGGAACATGAACATGTCTAATCATCAGCACTGTTTTCCTATTACACACAAACGGTGCAACTTGAACAAGAACAATCATAGGTTCTCCGTGAACTCACCAATGGCAGTGCTAGTTGTCATGGTTATGCACGCACTCTAGCAAAAATGCATTCCATCAACATCCCCCCCCCCCCCCCCCCCCCCCCGCCCAGGCTAAATACCAACACAGCTATCTAATAGTGCACAGGACACATGCATGTCAGCTAAATGGGTCAATGCACGCGTGCCAACTAAATGGGTCAATGATTTGAAGCATCGGGTGCCGGCTAAATGGGTCAATGATTTGAAGCATTGCATGCCAGCTAAATGGGTCAATCATCGCGTGCCAGCTAAATGGGTCAATGATTTCAAGCCTCGCGTGCCAGCTAAATGGGTCACTGATTTGAAGCATCGCGTGCCAGCTAAATGGGTCAATGATTTGAAGCATCGCGTGCCAGCTAAATGGGTCAATCATCGCGTGCCAGCTAAATGGGTCAATGATTTCAACCTCGCGTGCCAGCTAAATGGGTCACTGATTTCAAGCCTCGCGTGCCAGCTAAATGGGTCAGTGATTTGAAGCATCGCATGCCAGCTAAATGGGTCAATGATTTCAAGCCTCGCGTGCCAGCTAAATGGGTCACTGATTTGAAGCATCACGTGCCAGCTAAATGGGTCAATGATTTGAAGCATCGGGTGCCAGCTAAATGGGTCAATGATTTGAAGCATCGCGTGCCAGCTAAATGGGTCGATGATTTGAAGCATCGCGTGCCAGCTAAATGGGTCATTGATTTGAAGCATCGCGTGCCAGCTAAATGGGTCAATGATTTGAAGCATCAGGTGCCAGCTAAATGGGTCAGTGATTTGAAGCATCGGGTGCCAGCTAAATGGGTCAATGATTTGAAGCATCGGGTGCCAGCTAAATGGGTCAGTGATTTGAAGCATCGGGTGCCGGCTAAATGGGTCAATGATTTGAAGCATCGCGTGCCAGCTAAATGGGCCAATGATTTGAAGCATCGCGTGCCAGCCAAATGGGTCGATGATTTGAAGCATCGGGTGGCAGCTAAATGGGTCAATGATTTGAAGCATCGCGTGCCAGCTAAATGGGTCAGTGATTTGAAGCATCGCGTGCCAGCTAAATGGGTCAATGATTTGAAGCATCGGGTGCCAGCTAAATGGGTCAATGATTTTGTTTTTTAAACTTTAAAGAATCATTAGATGAGGGGCAATGATTTGATGAACACTTTAAGATGGTTCCAGAGCAACAGTGCAAACTGTCTAGTCCATGTATATTATATATATATATATATATATATATATATAATATGTGTATATATATATATAATGTGTATATATATATATAATGTGTATATATAGTATGTGTGTATATATATATATAGTAGTAGCAGTGGAGGAATGCTTCAAGGACTTAAAATCTGCCTGTGCAGCTGCCACACCTCATTTATATGTTCCTCAAATTTCATAGAGCAGCTGCTTTGGCCAAGCTCAATTACATATTCCTATTTCCTCCAATGGTTACCACAGCCGGGCACATCCATACTCACTGGCCTCGAAGTGGAGCAAATACTACAAGATAACTGCAGCATGCACACAATATATCTGCTGGACTAGTCATGCACTTGTGTACTTAGCAAGTACACAATATATCTGTTGCCATGCACTTGTGTGCTTAGCAAGTACACAATATATCTGTTGCCATGCACTTGTGTACTTAGCAAGTACACAATATATCTGTTGCCATGCACTTGTGTACTTAGCATGCACACAATATATCTGTTGCCATGCACTTGTGTACTTAGCAAGTACACAATATATCTGTTGCCATGCACTTGTGTACTTAGCAAGTACACAATATATCTGTTGGCATGCACTTGTGTACTTAGCATGCACACAATATATCTGTTGGCATGCACTTGTGTACTTAGCAAGTACACAATATATCTGTTGCCATGCACTTGTGTGCTTAGCAAGTACACAATATATCTGTTGCCATGCACTTGTGTACTTAGCAAGTACACAATATATCTGTTGCCATGCACTTGTGTACTTAGCATGCACACAATATATCTGTTGCCATGCACTTGTGTACTTAGCAAGTATACAATATATCTGTTGCCATGCACTTGTGTACTTAGCAAGTACACAACATATCTGTTGGCATGCACTTGTGTACTTAGCATTCACACAATATATCTGTTGGCATGCACTTGTGTACTTAGCAAGTACACAATATATCTGTTGCCATGCACTTGTGTACTTAGCAAGTGCACAATATATCTGTTGCCATGCACTTGTGTACTTAGCAAGTACACAATATATCTGTTGCCATGCACTTGTGTACTTAGCAAGTACACAATATATCTTGTTGCCATGCACTTGTGTACTTAGCAAGTACACAATATATCTGTTGCCATGCACTTGTGTACTTAGCATGCACACAATATATCTGTTGCCATGCACTTGTGTACTTAGCAAGTACACAATATATCTGTTGCCATGCACTTGTGTACTTAGCAAGTACACAATATATCTGTTGCCATGCATTTGTGTACTTAGCAAGTACACAATATATCTGTTGGCATGCACTTGTGTACTTAGCAAGTACACAATATATCTGTTGCCATGCACTTGTGTACTTAGCATGCACACAATATATCTGTTGCCATGCACTTGTGTACTTAGCAAGTACACAACATATCTGTTGCCATGCACTTGTGTACTTAGCAAGCACACAATATATCTGTTGCCATGCACTTGTGTACTTAGCATGCACACAATATATCTGTTGCCATGCACTTGTATACTTAGCAAGTACACAATATATCTGTTGCCATGCACTTGTATACTTAGCAAGTACACAACATATCTGTTGCCATGCACTTGTGTACTTAGCAAGCACACAATAATTATATCTGTTGCCATGCACTTGTGTACTTAGCAAGTACACAATATATCTGTTGCCATGCACTTGTGTACTTAGCATGCACACAATATATCTGTTGCCATGCACTTGTGTACTTAGCAAGCTGCCGGGTGTCAATGCCCCACGGTAATTGCTTAGCTCGTGCTCAATAGAAGCAAGCGCAAAAAAGATCTACCGTATTTGCCGGAGTATAAGTCGCAGTAATAGCTCCAAATCTTCTTCTCCAATTGAGGGGTGCGACTTATAATCCGAACATGCCGCTTTTCCTTTGGGCGGGGTCTCTAGTGGCACGTGTGTCGATAAAATGTCTGGGAAGCGAATGAGTTACACTGCTGGCTTTAAGCTCAAAGTAGTTGGGTATGCAGAGAAGTTCGGAAACAGAGCAGCGGAAAGAGAGTATAGAGTCAGTGAAAAATCGGTTAGGGACTGGAGAAAGAAGAAGAGTGTTTTGACAACGCTGCCGAGATGCGGGAAGGAGTGGTATCCTATTGTCATTGCGCATGCGACCTATACTCCAACTATTATAGATTTTCAAAATGATGGCCAACTTTGTGGGGTGCGACTTATATTCCGGTGCGACTTATACTCCGGCAAATACGGTAACGTGGTTAAATTGGTTGGCTAGCTCTGGAATAAGCTTATAAACAGAGCCGGCTCTTTGTGGTCGTCCTCATCTACTAATAGTTTGTTGATTTCCGATTTCTCTTCTTCTTTGTTGTCGAGTTCAGAGGGTTGCTCAAATCTTCTTGCCTCTCTAGCTTCTAGCTTGGAAGTAAGCCGTGCAACTTCTGGTGCTGCTTCGGCTTCCACCTCTCATCTGCTTTAGCAGTAAACGTCGCCATCCTCACTGCCATCTGTTACCACTGAGCCTCCCACAGACCCGGAATGCTGGACTAACACATCAGCGCAGCAGCAGGTACGAATGCTACACACACAATTAGAGCGTGCACACGTAATCATCCGGACTTGGTGAATAGACAAATGCTAAATGAGGGTGTGCACTATTCAAGGTAGTGACCATTTGAGGAAATGTGTGGTATGCATATATATATGTATACATTTGTATATATATATGCATATATATATATACATGTATGTGTGTGTATATATATATATATATGTATATACATGTATATAGGTGAGTTTATATTATGTATATTCATGTAAATTTTATGTATATACGTATGTATATGTATATATATGTGTATATATATATGTGCATATAGATATGTATGTATATACATATGTATATATGTATATATGTGTATATATGTATATATATACCGCATGTATAGAGTCAGAATCCTAACTACAAGATAGAATTGAGAGCAGCACAGCATGGGGTGTGGCTTCCGTGCAATGCAAATATTCCCCTCTCAAATCCTTTCAATAGTCACCACTTTTGAATATTTAACTTCTCGAGAGTATCTCTCTGTACGGATCCATAGCGCACACTTCAAAGAATGTAACCGTCTGCGTTAGGTTTAGTGTCATTTACTCACACGATGTAACACTCGTACCTTCAGCTGGTGCCTTGTGTCAATCCAATCGTCACGTGCAATGAGAGGCACTGCTTCGAGGATCAGCCGAGCAGCCATAGCTCCACTTTCCTTCATTGTCTTCATCACCATCTCCACATTCACCTGGCAACAATGGATGGAATGAAGACGCACAAATGAAGACCCCTCCCTTATCAAGGTGGGCATGTACACGAGGGACACAAAGGATGAGGAACAAATATTGAGGTCATGTCTTCCGCATTCTTCTGTCAGAAACAGGAATTCAAAGAATATGCTAACATTCTAGTATATGGAATTTGGTATACATGTACACACACCACACACACCACACTCTCACACACCACTCTCACACACACCACTCTCACACACACCACTCTCACACACACCACACACAACACTCACACACACCACACACAACACTCTCACACACACCACACACAACACTCTCTCACACACACACAACACTCTCACACACCTCACACACAACACTCTCTCACACACACCACACACAACACTCTCTCACACACAAACAACACTCTCACACACCTCACACACAACACTCTCTCACACACACCACACACAACACTCTCTCACACACACACAACACTCTCACACACCTCACACACAACACTCTCTCACACACACCACACACAACACTCTCACACACACACACCACACACAACACTCCCACACACACAACACTCTCACACACACAACACTTGCACACAACACTCTCACTCACACAACACTCTCACACACCACACAACGCTCTTACACACACCACACACAACACTCGCACACAACACTCTCACACACAACACTCTCACACACACACCATACACACACAACACCCTCTCACACACCACACACACAACACTCTCACACACACCACACACAACACTCTCACACACACCACACACAACACTCTCACACACACCATACACACACAACACTCTCTCACACCACACACAACACTCTCTCACCACACTCACACACACACACAGAGTCTATAACTTGAAAAGTTTACTTACAAATGTCTAAGTCTTGGGAGGCAGGGGGTGTGCACAGTTAAGAGTGTTCCACGGCGCGTGGGTGTAATCTTTGGTTGTGGTTGCTATGCGTGTTAATCTTTGATGCAGAGCTTTGCTTTGCCATCCTACATGCCCCAGCAGGCGGAGGACACTAACAGCTCTCAAGTGGGACACGAATAGGAACAACTTACATACCACAAAGAATTCTACAGTCTGCCACAAGTTCTGCCTTAACAACTCGCATCCGCATGCCAGTGAACTTTTGTCACCATCTCTCCTGCAGACATGTTCAGCAACAGAGCCCCCGCCATGTAGAGTGTCAGCTCTAACTTGGCCATTACCAGAGCCTGTCTGCATCTACCAGAGCCTGTCTGTATCTACCAGAGCCTGCGTGCATCTACCAGAGCCTGCATGCATCTACCAGAGCCTGCGTGCATCTACCAGAGCCTGCGTGCATCTACCAGAGCCTGCGTGCATCTACCAGAGCCCGCGTGCATCTACCAGAGCCTGTCTGCATCTACCAGAGCCTGCGTGCATCTACCAGAGCCTGTCTGCATCTACCAGAGCCTGCGTGCATCTACCAGAGCCTGTGTGCATCTACCAGAGCCTGCGTGCATCTACCAGAGCCTGCGTGCATCTACCAGAGCCTGTCTGCATCTACCAGAGCCTGTCTGCATCTACCAGAGCCTGCGTGCATCTACCAGAGCCTGTCTGTATCTACCAGAGCCTGCGTGCATCTACCAGAGCCTGCGTGCATCTACCAGAGCCTGCGTGCATCTACCAGAGCCTGTCTGCATCTACCAGAGCCTGCGTGCATCTACCAGAGCCTGCATGCATCTACCAGAGCCTGCGTGCATCTACCAGAGCCTGCATGCATCTACCAGAGCCTGCGTACATCTACCAGAGCCTGTGTGTATCTACCAGAGCCTGCGTGCATCTACCAGAGCCTGCGTGCATCTACCAGAGCCTGCGTGCATCTACCAGAGCCTTCGTGCATCTACCAGAGCCTGCGTGCATCTACCAGAGCCTGCGTGCATCTACCAGAGCCTGTCTGTATCTACCAGAGCCTGCGTGCATCTACCAGAGCCTGCGTGCATCTACCAGAGCCTGCGTGCATCTACCAGAGCCTGTCTGTATCTACCAGAGCCTGCGTGCATCTACCAGAGCCTGCGTGCATCTACCAGAGCCTGCGTGCATCTACCAGAGCCTGTCTGCATCTACCAGAGCCTGCGTGCATCTACCAGAGCCTGCATGCATCTACCAGAGCCTGCGTGCATCTACCAGAGCCTGCATGCATCTACCAGAGCCTGCGTACATCTACCAGAGCCTGTGTGTATCTACCAGAGCCTGCGTGCATCTACCAGAGCCTGCGTGCATCTACCAGAGCCTGCGTGCATCTACCAGAGCCTTCGTGCATCTACCAGAGCCTGCGTGCATCTACCAGAGCCTGCGTGCATCTACCAGAGCCTGCGTGCATCTACCAGAGCCTGTCTGTATCTACCAGAGCCTGCGTGCATCTACCAGAGCCTGCGTGCATCTACCAGAGCCTGCGTGCATCTACCAGAGCCCGCGTGCATCTACCAGAGCCTGTCTGCATCTACCAGAGCCTGCGTGCATCTATCTGAGCCTGCGTGCATCTACCAGAGCCTGCGTGCATCTATCAGAGCCTGCGTGCATCTACCAGAGCCTTCGTGCATCTACCAGAGCCTGCGTGCATCTACCAGAGCCTGTCTGTATCTACCAGAGCCTGCGTGCATCTACCAGAGCCTGCGTGCATCTACCAGAGCCTGCGTACATCTACCAGAGCCTGTGTGTATCTACCAGAGCCTGCGTGCATCTACCAGAGCCTGCGTGCATCTACCAGAGCCTGCGTCCATCTACCAGAGCCTGCGTGCATCTACCAGAGCCTGCGTGCATCTACCAGAGCCTGTCTGTATCTACCAGAGCCTGCGTGCATCTACCAGAGCCTGCGTGCATCTACCAGAGCCTGCGTGCATCTACCAGAGCCCGCGTGCATCTACCAGAGCCTGCGTGCATCTACCAGAGCCTGCATACATCTACCAGAGCCTGCGTGCATCTACCAGAGCCTGCGTGCATCTACCAGAGCCTGTGTGCATCTACCAGAGCCTGCGTGCATCTACCAGAGCCTGCGTGCATCTACCAGAGCTTGTCTGCATCTACCAGAGCCTGCGTGCATCTACCAGAGCCTGCATGCATCTACCAGAGCCTGCGTGCATCTACCAGAGCCTGCATGCATCTACCAGAGCCTGCGTGCATCTACCAGAGCCTGCATGCATCTACCAGAGCCTGCGTACATCTACCAGAGCCTGTGTGCATCTACCAGAGCCTTCGTGCATCTACCAGAGCCTGCGTGCATCTACCAGAGCCTGCGTGCATCTACCAGAACCTGCGTGCATCTACCAGAGCCCGCGTGCATCTACCAGAGCCCGCGTGCATCTACCAGAGCCCGCGTGCATCTACCAGAGCCCGCGTGCATCTACCAGATGTCTGCATCTACCAGAGCCCGCGTGCATCTACCAGAGCCTGCGTGCATCTACCAGAGCATGCGTGATCTACCAGAGCCTGCGTGCATCTACCAGAGCCTGTCTGCATCTACCAGAGCATGCGTGATCTACCAGAGCATGCGTACATCTACCAGAGCCTGCGTGCATCTACCAGAGCCTGCGTGCATCTACCAGAGCCTGCGTGCATCTACCAGAGCCTGCGTGCATCTACCAGAGCCTGCGTGCACCTACCAGAGCCTGTCTGCATCTACCAGAGCCTGCGTGCATCTACTGGAGCCTATGTGAACTAGAATAATCAAGAAATCGAGGGAAGCGTTTCGAGATAATCATCTAAAGACTTACAAAACAAACCCGTACTCGACAACAACCTTCCAATACATCAGCATTTTATTAAGTGTACATTTATTTAAGCGACAGCTTTTGTGGGTGGAGCAATCTCCAGTCACATGACGTGTGTTGTTGTTCGGAACGATTGGATTCGTAATTACCATTACAGTTGGCATTCCAGTGCTCTCAGTGTGTAGCCATGGCTAGGCATCCTTATGAGTGGCTACAAATCAGATTCCTCCTAGTCTTGGGCAGACATAAGAGAAAGGCTTCTCAGTATTTCCAGCTTTAATTGCTACACCCTGCAAACTCTGCCCAATTGAGAGCATATTGAAGAGTCTCTGTTAAACAGACTCAAAAGGTTGCCTTTGTGTGTGGTCATCTCAGACCTGGTGTCTCTGTGTGTACTCTGGTGGAGGTTGCAAGGTCCCTTACAAATAATAAGAGTAAGCTACTTGGCAGTGGAGTCCTCCATGAATCTCACCAAACATGAGGTGGATGTCCTGGGCAGTGGAGTCCTCCATGAATCTCACCAAACATGAGGTGGATATCCTGGGCAGTGGAGTCCTCCATGAATCTCACCAAACATGAGGTGGATATCCTGGGCAGCGGAGTCCTCCATGAATCTCACAAAACATGAGGTGGATATCCTGGGCAGTGGAGTCCTCCATGAATCTCACAAAACATGAGGTGGGCAGTGGAGTCCCATGAATCTCGGAGTGTTGACAAGTACAAAAGAGAAAAAGGAAGTGGCTACGCTCTCGTGTGATAGGATCTGAGAAAGGAGGTCAAGTATGCGGAACAATCAAGTTTGAGTTGTTGACATCATCTAAATGAAGGCACAGCTGCCTACAGAACAGCTCAATGAAGGCACAGCTGCTTACAGAACAGCTCAATGAAATCACAGCTGCCTACAGAACAGCTCAATGAAGGCAAAGCTACCTACAGAACAGCTCAATGAAGGCACAGCTACCTACAGAACAGCTCAATGAAGGCACAGCTACCTACAGAACAGCTCAATGAAGGCACAGCTACCTACCGAACAGCTCAATGAAGGCACAGCTACCTACAGAACAGCTCAATGAAGGCACAGCTACCTACAGAACAGCTCAATGAAGGCACAGCTACCTACCGAACACCTCAATGAAGGCACAGCTACCTACAGAACAGCTCAATGAAGGCACAGCTACCTACCGAACAGCTCAATGAAGGCACAGCTACCTACAGAACACCTCAATGAAGGCACAGCTACCTACAGAATGAAGGCACAGCTGCCTACAGAACAGCTCAATGAAGGCACAGCTGCCTACAGAACAGCTTAATGAAGGCACAGCTGCCTACAGAACAGCTTAATGAAGGCACAGCTACCTATAGAACAGCTCAATGAAGGCACAGCTACCTACAGAACAGCTCAATGAAGGCACAGCTACCTACAGAACAGCTCAATGAAGGCACAGCTGCCTCAGAACAGAACTGGATTCCAATAGTTAATCCATCCTGAATGTGAAGGCAGAAACCAAGTATTTGCAGATATTGACAGTAATCTTTTGGGGGGGGGGGGCCAATTCAGTTTTCTGTATATACAATTTACCCCTTTTCTCAGATTCCGTCACATGCTGCTAATAAGGAGAATAATAGGAGGATGAGGAAGGTGGGAGTCGCCTCATGGAATCTAGGGAGGAGATTTTGCATGGTAACTTAATGGCAATAGCTTACAGAGGACCACTTCTAGAATTACACTCCCACAGAGTATTAAGTAATCCCTTGCTCCCTAACTAGTCCCAGTGTTGAGTGCTCCTCCCTAACTAGTCCCAGTGTTGAGTGCTCCTCCCTAACTAGTCCCAGTGTTGAGTGCTCCTCCCTAACTAGTCCCAGTGTTGAGTGCTCCTCCCTAACTAGTCCCAGTGTTGAGTGCTCCTCCCTAACTAGTCCCAGTGTTGAGTGCTCCTCCCTAACTAGTCCCAGTGTTGAGTGCTCCTCCCTAACTAGTCCCAGTGTTGAGTGCTCCTCCCTAACTAGTCCCAGTGTTGAGTGCTCCTCCCTAACTAGTCCCAGTGTTGAGTGCTCTGTTAACCACTTCCTTCCCCTCTCCACACTTCTCCATTCTCTCTCCCCCCCCCCCACCCCCCCCCCCCCCCCACCCCCCCACCCCTTCCTTCTTCCAGTTCTGTGGCTGTTAGGATGAAAAGGACCCACTGTATAGCCAGAAAGTTGGCCACAAGGAGCCAGCCAGAGCCATGGAAGAGTGACTTCAGTTATTCCAGCTGCAAGAAAAGCCATGAGAAGCAAGGGTTGAGGTGGAAAAGCAGGGATTAGCCATGAGAAGCAAGGGTTGAGGTGGAAAAGCAGGGATTAGCCATGAGAAGCAAGGGTTGAGGTGGAAAAGCAGGGATTAGCCATGAGAAGCAAGGGTTGAGGTGGAAAAGCAGGGATTAGCCATGAGAAGCAATGAGGTAGAAAAGCAGGGATTAGCCATGAGAAGCAAGGGTTGAGGTGGAGAAGCAGGGATTAGCCATGAGAAGCAAGGGTTGAGGTGGAGAAGCAGGGATTAGCCATGAGAAGCAAGGGTTGAGGTGGAAAAGCAGGGATTAGCCATGAGAAGCAAGGGTTGAGGTAGAATATAGGACGAGGTCTCTATCTACTTCACCTATGCATTGAAGACCCATGACTGGAATGAAATGATGCTTTACACCAACAAGACTAACTTGAAGCCAGGACCAGAAGGCACTCGCCACTGCTCTAACAAATCTTGCTGGTAGTTGGAAAAGGCCCCTCTTCGTGGCAGCATGTGCAGCTCAATGTAATAATGTCATCATTTTAATGCCACAGAACTCTTAATACTAGTTGGGGTGCTTTCAATGTGAGCTGGATATAGTTAGCACGCCCAAATCCATTAGTCTGCAAAATTAATTAAACACTAACTGGCACTTGGTATAGCAACTAGAAATACTGCAAGGCATAGCGTGGGAATGTTGGAATGGAATGATGTGCAAGGCATAGCGTGGAAATGATGGAATGGAATGGTGTGCAAGGCGTAGTGTGGGAATGATGGAATGGAATGTTATGCAAGGCATAGCGTGGGAATAATGGAATGGAATGGTGTACAAGGCATAGCGTGGGAATGTTGGAATGGAATGTTATGCAAGGCATAGTGTGGGAATAATGGAATGGAATGGTGTGCAAGGCATAGCGTGGGAATGATGGAATGGAATGGTGATTAGGGAGAGGGGGGGGGGGGGGGGAAGCAAGGGGGTAAAAAGATTCATTTTGTTTTAGCCAAATGGCCAATAGGCAAAATTCACTCACACACCCTGCCTGAAGGAAACTCAGCTCTGTGAATCTACAGCTAGCTACACTGTGAATCTACAGCTAGCTACACTGTGAATCTACAGCTAGCTACACTGTGAATCTATAGCTAGCTACACTGTGAATCTACAGCTAGCTTCACTTGAATCTACAGCTAGCTACACTGTGAATCTATAGCTAGCTACACTGTGAATCTACAGCTAGCTTCACTTGAATCTACAGCTAGCTACACTGTGAATCTACAGCTAGCTACACTGTGAATCTACAGCTAGCTACACTGTGAATCTACAGCTAGCTACACTGTGAATCTACAGCTAGCTACACTGTGAATCTACAGCTAGCTACACTGTGAATCTACAGCTAGCTACACTGTGAATCTACAGCTAGCTTCACTTGAATCTACAGCTAGCTACACTGTGAATCTACAGCTAGCTACACTGTGAATCTATAGCTAGCTACACTGTGAATCTACAGCTAGCTTCACTTGAATCTACAGCTAGCTACACTGTGAATCTACAGCTAGCTACACTGTGAATCTACAGCTAGCTACACTGTGAATCTACAGCTAGCTACACTGTGAATCTACAGCTAGCTTCACTTGAATCTACAGCTAGCTACACTGTGAATCTACAGCTAGCTACACTGTGAATCTACAGCTAGCTACACTGTGAATCTACAGCTAGCTACACTGTGAATCTACAGCAAGCTACACTATGAATCTACAGCTAGCTACACTGTGAATCTACAGCTAGCTACACTGTGTTGATTACAGAAAATATCACAGTGTGGTTGTTTTCTCATCCTTGACCAAGATTACCATTCCAGTATAATTTGAGGAAGGTGACCCACTCATATTGTCACAGGTGAACTAACAGTGAATACGTACACAGGCACATGTACAACAATAGATACAGAGATCTACCATTCCTCTCACCATTGAGGACATCCTTCCCTCGCACAACATGTGTAGATAGTCGTCTCCCCAGTGAGGACATCCTTCTTCCCTCGCACAACATGTGTAAATAGTCGTCTCCCAATTGAGGACATCCTTCCCTCGCACAACATATGTAAATAGTCTTGCAAGCTATAGCAGAGTCACCCCCTGGTCAAGCTGCCTGGGATAAGAGAGTTCCCACTCTATCTGCTACTATGTAAGTTGGCTCTGAGTTAGGCCACCCCCTGGTCAAGCTGCCTGGGATAAGAGAAGTCCCACTCTATCTGCTACTATGTAAGTTGGCTCTGAGTTAGGCCACCCCCTGGTCAAGCTGCCTGGGATAAGAGAGTTCCCACTCTATCTGTTACTATGTAAGTTGGCTCTGAGTTAGGCCACCCCCTGGTCAAGCTGCCTGGGATAAGAGAGTTCCCACTCTATCTGTCACTATGTAAGTTGGCTCTGAGTTAGGCCACCCCCTGGTCAAGCTGCCTGGGATAAGAGAGTTCCCACTCTATCTGCTACTATGTAAGTTGGCTCTGAGTTAGGCCACCCCCTGGTCAAGTTGCCTGGGATAAGAGAGTTCCCACTCTATCTGCTACTATGTAAGTTGGCTCTGAGTTAGGCCACCCCCTGGTCAAGCTGCCTGGGATAAGAGAAGTCCCACTCTATCTGCTACTATGTAAGTTGGCTCTGAGTTAGGCCACCCCCTGGTCAAGCTGCCTGGGATAAGAGAGTTCCCACTCTATCTGTTACTATGTAAGTTGGCTCTGAGTTAGGCCACCCCCTGGTCAAGCTGCCTGGGATAAGAGAGTTCCCACTCTATCTGTCACTATGTAAGTTGGCTCTGAGTTAGGCCACCCCCTGGTCAAGCTGCCTGGGATAAGAGAGTTCCCACTCTATCTGCTACTATGTAAGTTGGCTCTGAGTTAGGCCACCCCCTGGTCAAGTTGCCTGGGATAAGAGAGTTCCCACTCTATCTGCTACTATGTAAGTTGGCTCTGAGTTAGGCCACCCCCTGGTCAAGCTGCCTGGGATAAGAGAGTTCCCACTCTATCTGTCACTATGTAAGTGGGCTCTGAGTTAGGCCACCCCCTGGTCAAGCTGCCTGGGATAAGAGAGTTCCCACTCTATCTGCTACTATGTAAGTTGGCTCTGAGTTAGGTCAAGTTGCCTGGGATAAGAGAGTTCCCACTCTATCTGCTACTGTGTAAGTTGGCTCTGAGTTAGGCCACCCCCTGGTCAAGCTGCCTGGGATAAGAAAGTCCCACTGCACTGTATATAGATACAATGGGAATCCAGTCCCATAATTCCCAGCCTATAGTCTACTTAAGTTCATTTCCCATAAAACGGTCATAATTTTCCATTGCAAGCTGGAGGCTCCCAACCATCATGAAAGGCTAATATCATGTCACACTTCAGAGGAGAGGGTCCATATCCATTATTGGCAAAGGCCAGTAGCCTGAGGTCAAGTTATTTGTCCTTGACATATCTGTGCTACATCACAGACACAAACGACCTTGCTCCCTGGCCGGCTCATCTCTATTTACAGTAAACAACGCCACCATCTTGGTGCGGCTCCAACAACACTAAGACTTCTGAAACACCTGGCTACATGCATGCACAGATCACAACAACATTCACTGATTACCGGGAACATTAGTTGCGTGCATGTTATACGATTGTGTTCGCTGGTTTGTTGCTAGTAGGTTTTGGCAAAGGGTTCTGTGGTATGCTGTAGCTATTCCTTTCATGTCCAACTGTAAGCCCCTCCCCCCTCCCCGGCATTAAAGTCTTGCTGTAGCATTGTAACACAACACGATGCAACTTCACGCACCAAGAAAGCCAGAATTTTTTGGTTGAATTTTTGCAATGCTGTTGAAGCATACACCACGCAATGCTGCTATCGGTGTGATTGCATGCTTGTAAATTCCAGGCTCGGCAATTTTGTCCAGCCATTCCCATTGCGAACAAAATCGTCTGCATCAGTGCAACTAACGGATTTTCATTTCACATCCTCAGCTAATGGCTCTTGTGATGACCGCTAAATCACATAAAGGCGTCTTAAATAAATAAATTAATAAATAATAGTTTTTAATTCTTCAACGTAATAATTCTTCAACGTAAGGCCGTAATAGATGATGAAATTTTCCCTTTTTTTTTTACAAAACAAAAAATTAAATTAAAAAGTAAGTTTCACAATCCCTTTGCTAGGACAAACATAGCAACAAGCACAACCTGCTTCACGTGTGCATGGAACACGCTTCACGTGTGCATGGGACACAACAGTGGACCACCTCTGCACCAACTAACTCACTGCAAATTTGGCATAGCAATGCATACCATAAAACACTGGCTCTTCGTTTCCGAAGGAACTTTACCTCATACAACTTGAGAGCCCAAAACACTCCAAAATCTCCCAAAGACTTAAAAAGTGTGTCTAGACAGTTTCTAGACTTGGAAGGACTTGGAAGGAAGGAAAAAAGAAGAATGGAAAAAGAATGGGGATTTTTTTTTGGTAATTCTATCAATCGTATAAAGACCTTCTACCCAAGTTTATCTCAGCTCAACCTACACATCAGCAGAGGCTATGGCTAGACCCGGTGAGTTGCCTGTGAGTCATTGTAGGAATGTATCTATATATGTGCGTAATAATAGAGAACACGATATAGAATAACATCCTCTTTTGGGAGGTTACAGTTTCTGCGGTTATTCTAGGCAATTGTTACCAAGTCTTTAAGCTAACAAGCGGAACATTCTACACAATAACTAAACAATAACAACCTGAAGATATGGTGTAGGCTGGGACTAGTATGGAGCACAAGAATACCATGTATCTGGACATGGATTATGGTATAGAATAACGTCTGCTATATTTGGTTAGCTGTGGAGTTCTCCCGTGCAGCTCTTGCCAAACCTTACAAGACGTCTGTCTTCTTTAGTTGCAATTTGTGCCTAAAAATAGAACAAAGAGTTTTAAATTTTATTTTTATTTTTAAACACACAACTAACTATATTTGGATTTTTTTGACAAAAAAAAAGGCAACAAGACCAACACCCATCTATACACAACCAGTTAGACGACACTTTACCATTTACCATCCTAATTTTAAAGGCATACACACTCGTAAATTACTGAGCACTGGAAAACTATATGGTGTGGTAAAGGGTCGTCAAATGTTTGTGGCCCACTTGGACACAGTCTTCCTTCCTTTCTACTTTTAACAAGTCAATCGAATATATTAGTTTGTTTGTTTTAACAAAAAAACAACTATTTTGGGGGGGAGGGAGGGTTCAGTTTTGTTGTTGGTGATTTGTGTTCCCGTCTGTACCTGCAGTTGAGCGGCGGAGGACTACACCTTCAAGGTCTCGGCTGTTGCGCACTACACCTGTCATGTCTTGTTGCTGTTGTTGACCGTACCCATGTAAGATCAGTTACAGACTCCTTCAAGGACTTGAACAGTTCCACAGGAAATTCTACCTAACCCAAAAGCAGATGTTTTGCTAACAGATCAGCTAACATCCTCCATTGGACTTTTGGTAACAGTTTCCCAGAAGCGAGAACTCTATAAATTACACCGCCAAATGAGTGAAAGTCATTCGTTCTGCTTATAATGCAGCACGTGTGGTCTTTACTTCGCTTGATTACATCATCGACGACATCATCGATGACCACCACTACTATCCACGCATTTTTTACCATATTTGAAAAGCGAGATGAGTCGCTGCAAGGCATTGGAACATTAGTAGAGGCTTCCGCCACTAAAATGTTTTATGAATGGACTGCAAGGCATTGGAACATTAGTAGAGGCTTCCGGCACTAAAATGTTTTATGAATGGACTGCAAGGCATCGGAACATTAGTAAGCCTCTAGCACTAAAATGTTTTATGAATGGACTGCAAGGCATTGGAACATTAGTAGAGAGGCTTCTGCCACTAAAATGTTTTATGAATGGACTGCAAGGCATTGGAACATTAGTAGAGGCTTCCGGCACTAAAATGTTTTATGAATGGACTGCAAGGCATCGGAACATTAGTAAGCCTCTAGCACTAAAATGTTTTATGAATGGACTGCAAGGCATTGGAACATTAGTAGAGGCTTCTGACACTAAAATATTTTATGAATGGACTGCAAGGCATTGGAACATTAGTAGAGGCTTCTGCCACTAAAATGTTTTATGAATGGAGTGCAAGGCATTGAAACATTAGTAGAGGCTTCTGACACTAAAATGTTTTATGAATGGACTGCAAGGCATTGGAACATTAGTAGAGGCTTCTGACACTAAAATGTTTTATGAATGGACTGCAAGGCATTGGAACATTAGTAGAGGCTTCGGCCACTAAAATGTTTTATGAATGGACTGCAAGGCATTGGAACATTAGTAGAGGCTTCTGCCAAAATGTTTATGAATGGACTGCAAGGCATTGGAACATTAGTAGAGGCTTCTGCCACTAAAATGTTTTATGAATGGACTGCAAGGCATTGGAACATTAGTAGAGGCTTCCGGCACTAAAATGTTTTATGAATGGACTGCAAGGCATTGGAATTAGTAGAGGCTTCTGGCACTAAAATGTTTTATGAATGGACTGCAAGGCATTGGAACATTAGTAGAGGCTTCTGCCACTAAAATGTTTTATGAATGGACTGCAAGGCATTGGAACATTAGTAGAGGCTTCTGCCGCTAAAATGTTTTATGAATGGACTGCAAGGCATTGGAACATTAGTAGAGGCTTCTGGCACTAAAATGTTTTATGAATGGACTGCAAGGCACTGGAACATTAGTAGAGGCTTCTGGC
The DNA here is from genome assembly GCA_028752905.1 of Cladorhizidae sp. MBARI D1340-BT2. NCBI lineage: Eukaryota > Metazoa > Porifera > Demospongiae > Poecilosclerida > Cladorhizidae > Cladorhizidae sp. MBARI D1340-BT2. The sequence continues at coordinate 39,987,206 of JAQNBH010000011.1, forward strand.
ACTAAAATGTTTTATGAATGGACTGCAAGGCATTGGAACATTAGTAGAGGCTTCTGCCACTAAAATGCTTTATGAATGGACTGCAAGGCATTGGAACATTAGTAGAGGCTTCTGGCACTAAAATTTTCTATGAACGGACCTATTCCCAACTTATTCCGAGGGAAAGAGAAGAGAGAGAAACATGATGATCTTCGACGATGAATTTAAATTAACACTTTCGATATTTCTTTTGCACTTCTGGTTTACTACCTTAGCTTAGAGAAAGATCCAAAGGCACCCTGGGAGTCCTTTTGGAACTACAGCTGAAAAGCTGTTGGTGTGAGTATTAGCTATATGATCCCGTCCGTCATTTTGAAAGTGGACAAACCAAATATAGGGAAGTGCTAACACACTCCTCTATATAATCCTTTACTTAAAAATTAAAAAAAGCATCCAACAAGCTAGATAACCCTTTACCAGGTTAAAAGTACACATGATGTAAAATGGTAAAGGGTCTTCTTTTCATAAAGGTAGTAGACAGATGCACTCAAAAACCACTTCTGTGTGTAGATATGTTCCGTAAAGTACACATAAAGTACATCTTCATTGCCCATGGACACTTAAAAGCCATTTCTAAACTTCGAAATAATTCACCACTTTTCTCCTCGCCTCACAGAGGTCACGTACAATCAAAACAATTTTAGTCGGAAGGCTCCAAATTTTTCAATGCATATCCATGACTAATCTGTGCTTTCAATTATAAGAAAAATGGGTTGTCTGTATGGCAAGGATCATCAGGAGGTTAAAGGTCATCAGGAGGGTAAGGGTCATCAGGAGGGTAAGGGTCATCAGGAGGTTAAGGATCATAAGGATGGTAAGGGTCATCAGGAGGGTAAGTCTATTGATGATTTAATCAAGTTAACTCATGTGCTATATATATATATATATATACAGCTCAATTTGCAGAACTGTCAGTTGGCTTACTGATGAGAATCTTCAAACGTGCATGCATTAGCAATACTTGCGGTATAGAGTAACATTTGCTACAAGTATATGTATGCTGTGGAGTTCCCTGGGGAAATTGTTACCAAGTCCCAGAAGGAGACTGTAGCTGACCCTCCGCCAAAGGCTTGACTCCAACAGCACGCCAGCAACAAGGTGGGTGTGGCATGTGCTGACTGGTGCAGCAAATGTGGAGAAGAAGCAAGTCAGAAAGTGTTTAAAAGGAGCCAGCAATGGCGGAGTCCTCGCCCTCCCTGCTGTGTGCTTGTGGAGTTCTCCCCTGCAAGTTTATTATTAGTCTTGTTCCCGTTACTAATATCAATTTTTTTAATAGTTGTTGCTGTTGTTGCTGTTGTCATTAAAACATTCTATTTACTGCCAGTGAGACCTGGCAGTGGCCCCAGCACCGCAGGATACATCCATCAGGCAGATGGCATGCAGTGAGACCTGGCAGTGGCCCCAGCACCGCAGGATACATCCATCAGGCAGATGGCATGCAGTGAGACCTGGCAGTGGCCCCAGCACTGCAGGACACATCCATCAGGCAGATGGCATGCAGTGAGACCTGGCAGTGGCCCCAGCACACATCCATCAGGCAAATGGCATGCAGTGAGACCTAGCAGTGGCCCCAGCACCGCAGGATAATCGAGCTTTGTTATAGATATCGTATTTGCCGGAGTAGAGTCTGACTAGCAGTCCTCTCCATTAGTGGGTGCGACCTGCACACGAACGTGTCAATTTTGCTGGAAGACAAAACTGAACCGCTGGGCAGGATCACAAGAGGAGCATGTGACCCCATACGAGAGCTTGGGGCAATGCTCTCAATTTTTAGTGTTCGTGTGTTAAAAAAAAAGTCTAAACTCTTAAAAGCTCAAAGTTGTTGAACTTGCAGAGAAGTCCTGGAATAGAAGGGAATACAAGTAAGAGAATAGCTGGTGCGACATTGGAGAAAGAAGATATGTTAACAAGATCAGCAACACCAATGGAGTTCAGGTCAGAGCTTACTCTAACTCCTGCATGCTGATAGGAAAGCACTTTATATAGTTATACGACTTACACTCCAGCAAATACATATATATATATTGTATTGATGCTAACTTGGTGGAGGCAACTTCTACTCGAGAGACAGTCGATGGCAAATATGGCATTGGTACATGCATCATAGTCTATACAGAGGCTGAGATACGGCTTGAAGACATCGTTGGACTTGCGGCAAGAAAATTCTTCATTGATGACCCACAAACTTCTTCCATCAATAGTGACTTCCACTGCCTCAGCATGGAGACCAGCAAGGAGAATACGGACACAATGGCCTCGGGGAAATATCTGAAGGCAGTACTGCCACTGTCTCCATTCTCCTACAATGATGGCGAGAGCTTGCTAAGTCCCCGTAGGGCCCTCAAGTGAGTTCATAGGTCATCCAACAACTCCGCCCCCAAAGGTATATCGTAAGTGGACTCTAAACTCAGAGACCACGGTCCCAAGCTGACCCCTACCAACTTGGCATCTTGGAGGTCAGGACCGCTGCCTTGCAGCTCCACAGCCATAACTGTGGCACAATAAAGGAGTGCTGGCCACATCCAACAGTCAAGCCCTAGCAGCCGAGAGGGAACCGTCCCTCAGCCAAGAAGCCAACAGACCAAACCTTGTACATAGAGTAGTTGCTTGTAATAGACTGAGCGCTGGTTGATCTGTTGACCAGCAGCAGGTCATTATTTTGTGCTAGATGCTCCCTCCTGAGTCAACACCTGTTAAACAGAGTATAGAAGTAACTCTTCTTGTACAGGTTGAGGGAGCCCTTGCTTGCTAGTCCAGTTGCATTCCTATAGTTGCATTTGTGAACTTGTCTTCATGATACTTGTGTTTATGTTTGTGGCTGGTCGAATTCGATTCATTCTTTAACTTAAATATCTTGATAGGATTATGTAGTAGCCAATATGGCGGCCTTGGGATGGGGGGGGGGGGGTAAACAGAGTTGAACCCCGACAAGGATTCCAACAACAGAGACGCTATGTCGAACTCATCTGGCATCAGTTGACACAGCTGAGGTCTTCCTGTAGGCCCTGGGAGCAGACCCACGAGTCCTCGACAAAGCTTGATGTGTTTTGCTAGGCAGACTGCACGTTGAACAATGGTCCAGAGAGTTCTCCGGATCCAAGTGCACTGTTGTGGTCGATAGAACAAGGCACCCAATGGGCAGTGAGACCCATCCTGGCTTAGTGAGACCATCCTGGCTTCCTCCCTCTGCACTCGAGAAGATAACAACTGGTCAGCATAGCCTCTGCCACCATGACAGAAAAATGGACCTGAACTCACAGAGTAGGCATTCTCTGCTAGACACACCACACACAGCAGGGTTTCATTTAGAAAATTGTCCAAGGGGGGGCAACTGGAGGAATCTGGATATTAAGGGGGGGGGGCATGAAGTCAAGCACTTATCAACATCAATAAGAATTTTAATAATACAATTTCCAAGGGGGAGGCAAAAAGGTTCCAAGGGGGGCAGCCCCCCCTATATGAAACCCTGCACACAACACGCACACCAAACTGTCCAGTACCTCACAGTGGCTTGAGAACACGCATTCTGATACCCCACCATGTCATCACGCCAGATCATGCATTTCTAACACATCTCAAGAACTTCCTCCCACATGCAAAAATGAGGGAAGGCTGAGGCATCGTTTCAAAACGTCAAGAAACTAAATTTCAAGTTGATTGAAGGTCATTGCAACACACACACTCACACACACATAATATACATACACATGCACATATTGGGAAGTGTAGTAGCACCTCTTAGATTGGTTTCATCCCCTAGTTATCAATTCATCCCCTAGTTATTAAAATGGAAGACCTCAAAGACACGCAAAAACAAGAAGTTTATACAAAAGTACATTTATCTCAGCTGAAATACAGGCTGCCTGGCAACCTTTAATATCCTAAACAGTGGTTTCGATTATTTTATCTATGAATAACTGCCTTGAATCCTTCGCAGAGGTAGCACACAGGCACCTCCCCAAAAGCAATTAAAAACCTGTAAAATTCATCCCAAGGATCTTGTATCACCCCCACCATCACCACCATATGCATATTGCATACAATAGGTCCACTCCTTATAATTTTACTAGATGAAGACTCCAAATTCCCAATGCATTGCGGAGACTAACTAAATTCTGGAAAAACAACCCAAATGGGTAAGGGTCGTTAAACGACAAACTCTTTGGGGCATGTGCGATTTAAGCAGCTGATGCACACACTTTCTCACTGCTTTGGAAAGATCCCCACGTGAAAGGCAGATCACCAACAGTCTAGCTAGCTATAGCAGCTGCAACCATCTGTAGCTGCATTCGTCTACTAGCAAAGAAGTATATTTATAAGTAAAGCTATGGATATGAAGGCAATCTTGCTCTTCTAGCGTTGTGTCACACACCAGATATTGTACACTCCTCTGTCTGCGGTATCCATGAGTACAGTCAACAACAGCAAAGCATGTGCCGATTTGTGTAGTGGTGACAAGATTCCTGACAAGGTAGAGCATCCGAAACGTGGAAAGAATAAATTTAAAGCTGATTATTGAGAAAGCCAATGCAATTCGTTATGTCAATTGAGAGAGTTGATCCAAGAATAGAAACCTGTTTAAGTCCCAGAAGGCAGTTAGGCAGTCTATAGTGCAGTTCTTCACCCTCAGCAGAGAAAGGAGAAAGGAAAGGGGGGGGGGGAGGGGGGGGGGGGGGGGGGGGGGTAGAAAGGAGGGGGGGGGAAGGGGGGGGAAGGGGGGGAGGAAAGGAGGGGGGGGGGGGAAAGGAGGGGGGGGAAAGGGGGGGGGGGAAGGAGGGGGGGAAAGGAGGGAGGAAAGGAGGGGGGAAAGGAGGAGGTAAGAAAAAAAGGTAAGAAAAAAATTGAACAGGACAAACAGACCTCTCTCCCCCCAAAAAAGAAGGGAAACAATCCTGTGCTTATTTACCACAACATCTAGACATCCTTCATCATTTATACGCAGTGAGCTTAAAAATGGTAAAGGGTCATCTACACTATACTTTTATTTTTTTATTTTTTTATTTTTTAAATTAAAATCATTTTTGTTTCTGTTATTGTGTGAATATACTGTTGTGCTTATGATATAGGCTGAGTACACGTAGCAAACATCAAAGAAAGTAGATTTAGTTGAAATCATACGTACATCGTCAAGCTGACAAGAAGGATAGCGATGATGATTCATTCGCAGACAGGAGCTGAAGTTAACGACCTTGAAGTTTTAAGGAGCCTGCTGGTCAAGGGCAACAATAGCTCAACCAGAGGCAGCAGCTGCACATTGGAACACCAGAAGGTCCTTGCTAAGAGCTAGGCTTATGCAGGTCCTTGCTCAGAGCTAGGCTTATCCAGGTCCTCACCAGAGCTAGGCTTATCCAAGTCCTCACTCAGAGCTAGGCTTATCCAGGTCCTCACTCAGAGCTAGGCTTATCCAGGTCCTCCCTCAGAGCTAGGCTTATCCAGGTCCTCCCTCAGAGCTAGGCTTATCCAGGTCCTCACTCAGAGCTAGGCTTATCCAGGTCCTCACTCAGAGCTAGGCTTATCCAGGTCCTCACTCAGAGCTAGGCTTATCCAGGTCCTCACTCAGAGCTAGGCTTATCCAGGTCCTCACTCAGAGCTAGGCTTATCCAGGTCCTCCCTCAGAGCTAGGCTTATCCAGGTCCTCCCTCAGAGCTAGGCTTATCCAGGTCCTCCCTCAGAGCTAGGCTTATCCAGGTCCTCCCTCAGAGCTAGGCTTATCCAGGTCCTCACTCACAGCTAGGCTTATCCAGGTCCTCACTCAGAGCTAGGCTTATCCAGGTCCTCACTCAGAGCTAGGCTTATCCAGGTCCTCACTCACAGCTAGGCTTATCCAGGTCCTCCCTCAGAGCTAGGCTTATCCAGGTCCTCACTCAGAGCTAGGCTTATCCAGGTCCTCACTCACCTCATACACAGACACACTCACCTCATACACACTCACCTCATACACACACACACTCACCTCATACACACACACACTCACCTCATACACATACACTCACCTCATACACATACACACTCACCTCATACACATACACACTCACCTCATACACACACACACTCACCTCATACACATACACACTCACCTCATACACACTCACACTCACCTCATACACACACACACTCACCTCATACACATACACACTCACTTCATACACATACACACTCACCTCATACACATACACTCACCTCATACACATACACACTCACCTCATACACACTCACACTCACCTCATACACACACACACTCACCTCATACACACACACACTCACCTCATACACATACACACTCACCTCATACACACACACACTCACCTCATACACATACACACTCACCTCATACACATACACACTCACCTCATACACACACACACTCACCTCATACACATACACACTCACTTCATACACAGACACACTCACCTCATACACACACACACTCACCTCATACACACACACACTCACCTCATACACACACTCACCTCATACACACACACACTCACCTCATACACATACACACTCACCTCATACACACACACACTCACCTCATACACATACACACTCACCTCATACACATACACACTCACCTCATACACACACACTCACCTCATACACACACACACTCACCTCATACACACACACACTCACCTCATACACATACACACTCACCTCATACACATACACACTCACCTCATACACACACACACTCACCTCATACACATACACACTCACCTCATACACACACACACTCACCTCATACACATACACACTCACCTCATACACACACACACTCACCTCATACACATACACACTCACCTCATACACACACACACTCACCTCATACACATACACACTCACCTCATACACACACACACTCACCTCATACACATACACACTCACTCATACACACACACACTCACCTCATACACATACACACTCACCTCATACACATACACACTCACCTCATACACATACACACTCACCTCATACACATACACACACACCTCATACACACACACACTCACCTCATACACATACACACTCACTTCATACACACACACTCACCTCATACACAGACACACTCACCTCATACACATACACACTCACCTCATACACACACACACTCACCTCATACACATACACACTCACCTCATACACACACACACTCACCTCATACACACACACACTCACCTCATACACACACACTCACCTCATACACATACACACTCACCTCATACACACACACACTCACCTCATACACATACACACTCACCTCACACACACACACTCACCTCATACACATACACACTCACCTCATACACATACACACTCACTTCATACACATACACACTCACCTCATACACACACACACTCACCTCATACACATACACACTCACCTCATACACACACACACTCACCTCATACACATACACACTCACCTCATACACACACACACTCACCTCATACACATACACACTCACCTCATACACATACACACTCACCTCATACACATACACACTCACCTCATACACACACACACTCACCTCATACACACACACACTCACCTCATACACATACACACTCACCTCATACACACACACACTCACCTCATACACATACACACTCACCTCATACACATACACACTCACCTCATACACATACACACTCACCTCATACACACACACACTCACCTCATACACATACACACTCACCTCATACACACACACACTCACCTCATACACATACACACTCACCTCATACACATACACACTCACCTCATACACACACACACTCACCTCATACACATACACACTCACCTCATACACATACACACTCACCTCATACACACTCACACTCACCTCATACACACACACACTCACCTCATACACACACACACTCACCTCATACACACACACACTCACCTCATACACACACACACTCACCTCATACACATACACCTCATACACATACACACTCACCTCATACACATACACACTCACCTCATACACACACACACTCACCTCATACACACACACACTCACCTCATACACATACACACTCACCTCATACACATACACACTCACCTCATACACATACACACTCACCTCATACACACACACACTCACCTCATACACATTCACACTCACCTCATACACACACACACTCACCTCATACACATACACACTCACCTCATACACACACACACTCACCTCATACACATACACACTCACCTCATACACATACACACTCACCTCATACACACACACACTCACCTCATACACATACACACTCACCTCATACACACTCACACTCACCTCATACACACACTCACCTCATACACACACACACTCACCTCATACACACTCACACTCACCTCATACACACACACACTCACCTCATACACATACACACTCACCTCATACACACACACACTCACCTCATACACACACACACTCACCTCATACACACACACACTCACCTCATACACATACACACTCACCTCATACACACTCACACTCACCTCATACACACACTCACCTCATACACACACACACTCACCTCATACACACTCACACTCACCTCATACACACACACACTCACCTCATACACATACACACTCACCTCATACACACACACACTCACCTCATACACACACACACTCACCTCATACACATACACACTCACCTCATACACACACACACTCACCTCATACACATACACACTCACCTCATACACATACACACTCACTTCATACACACACACACTCACTTCATACACACACACACTCACCTCATACACATACACACTCACCTCATACACACTCACCTCATACACATACACACTCACCTCATACACATACACACTCACTTCATACACACACACACTCACTTCATACACACACACACTCACCTCATACACACACACACTCACCTCATACACATACACACTCACCTCATACACATACACACTCACCTCATACACATACACACTCACCTCATACACACACACACTCACCTCATACACATACACACTCACCTCATACACATACACACTCACCTCATACACATACACACTCACCTCATACACATACACACTCACCTCATACACATACACACTCACCTCATACACATACACACTCACCTCATACACACACACACTCACCTCATACACATACACACTCACCTCATACACATACACACTCACCTCATACACACACACTCACCTCATACACAGACACACTCACCTCATACACATACACACTCACCTCATACACATACACACTCACCTCATACACACTCACACTCACCTCATACACATACACACTCACCTCATACACATTCACACTCACCTCATACACATACACACTCACCTCATACACATACACACTCACTTCATACACACACACACTCACCTCATACACACACACTCACCTCATACACACTCACCTCATACACACACACTCACCTCATACACATTCACACTCACCTCATACACATACACACTCACCTCATACACACACACACTCACCTCATACACATACACACTCACCTCATACACACACACACTCACCTCATACACATACACACTCACCTCATACACATACACACTCACCTCATACACACACACACTCACCTCATACACATACACACTCACCTCATACACATACACACTCACCTCATACACATACACACTCACCTCATACACACACACTCACCTCACACACACACACTCACCTCATACACATACACACTCACCTCATACACATACACTCACCTCATACACACACACACTCACCTCATACACACACACACTCACCTCATACACACACACACTCACCTCATACACACACACACTCACTTCATACACATACACACTCACCTCATACACATACACACTCACCTCATACACATACACACTCACCTCATACACATACACACTCACTTCATACACATACACACTCACTTCATACACAGACACACTCACCTCATACACACACACACTCACCTCATACACATACACCTCATACACATACACACTCACCTCATACACACACACACTCACCTCATACACATACACCTCATACACATACACACTCACCTCATACACATACACACTCACCTCATACACACACACACTCACCTCATACACATACACACTCACCTCATACACATACACACTCACCTCATACACAGACACACTCACCTCATACACACTCACACTCACCTCATACACATACACACTCACCTCATACACATACACACTCACCTCATACACAGACACACTCACCTCATACACACACACACTCACCTCATACACATACACACTCACCTCATACACACTCACACTCACCTCATACACATACACACTCACCTCATACACATACACACTCACCTCATACACAGACACACTCACCTCATACACATACACACTCACTTCACACACAGATTTACGCACACACACACACATGCATTTACTGCCTCATCCTTCCAACTGTCATAATCCGTGGGAAGTCCAATGCTGGCGTAACATAGCCCCGCCTCCTTAGCCAAGCACACCTCCGGCACAGTGGTCATATTCACCACGTCACATGACCAACTCCGAAACATCATACTTTCGGCTCGACTCGAAAATCTCGGACCCTCGATGGTAACAACTGTTCCTTTTTCGTGACACCTGACTCCCAGATTATGGGCAGCTTGGACCAAGATCTTGCCAGTCTGGGCACAGAAGGGCGTGTCCATTTGAGCATGGCAAATACCTAAACGAGTGTTAAGTATGAATGTTAGTGTGTGCATATATGTATGTTGGTGAGCATGTGCAGTATGTATGTGTATGTATGTATCTATGTGTCCATCCATCCATCCATATCTATCCATCCACCTACATGTAACTAACCATCTGTCTATCCATTCATCTATACACACCCACCCACCCATCCATCCATCTGTATATCCATCTATCTCTTTATCTCCCAATTGCATGATTTGCATGCAATACATGTACATCGATTTATATTTACATGTACATGTAGGTCCATTTATATTTACATGTATAGGTCCATTTATATTTAGTATCAGAAGATTCCAAATACTTCAATGCTCATCTGCAAACCCCCCACCCCCTACAACTCTATGAAGTGGTTGGTAAGGATCATCTGGCGAGTAATTTTGTCGATGACACTAATGCACGTGCTATATTATAAGAACAAATGACCCACGCTCAGTTGTTCTGTTCTGTTTGTGGAGTTCTCTCTCCTGGGATACTGTTACAACGTCCTTCAAGGAGGCTATAGCTGAATACGCATGCATGCACACACATGCACCCACACACACACACACATGCACACACAGACACAAACACACATGCACACACAGACACACACACACCTGCACCCACACACACACACACACATGCACACACACACACATGCACCCACACACACACACACATGCACCCACACACACACACACACACACACACATGACCCACACATGCACCCACACACACACACACACATGCACCCACACACACACACACATGCACCCACACACACACATGCACACGCACACACATGCACCCACACACACACACACACATGCACCCACACACACACACACATGCACCCACACACACATGCACACGCACGCACCCACACACACACACACACATGCACCCACACATGCACCCACACACACACACACACATGCACCCACACACACACACACACATGCACACGCACACAAATTGACAAAAATGCAGGACTGCACCCATCATATACAACCAGTTAGAAGATCCCTTTACCATTTAAAATAACACACACCAATAATGGTTCTAAATGGTAAAGGGTTTTCTAACAGGTTGTGGTGAACACGGGTCCAGTCTCGTTTCCTTTCTTTTTTAACAGGTCAATCCACTCGAGTTTTTATTTTATTTTTATGTATAGGCTGGCACTGGTCCAGCCTACGAACATGTTCTAGTTCTAGATCATCCCAAAACTTTGTTCTAGCCCTAGATCTTATATCTGGCCCTAGTCCTAACCATAACTTCTAGCCCTAGATCTTATATCTGGCCCTAGTCCTAACCATAACTTCTAGCCCTAGATCTTATATCTGGCCCTAGTCCTAACCATAACTTCTAGCCGTAGATCTTATATCTGGCCCTAGTCCTAACCATAACTTTTAGCCGTAGATCTTATATCTGGCCCTAGTCCTAACCATAAGTTCTAGCCCTAGATCTTATATCTGGCCCTAGTCCTAACCATAACTTCTATCCCTAGATCTTATATCTGGCCCTAGTCCTAACCATAACTTCTAGCCCTAGATCTTATATCTGGCCCTAGTCCTAACCATAAGTTCTAGCCCTAGATCTTATATCTGGCCCTAGTCCTAACCATAACTTCTAGCCCTAGATCTTATATCTGGCCCTAGTCCTAACCATAACTTCTAGCCCTAGATCTCCCTAGTCCTAACCATAAATTCTAGCCGTAGATCTTATATCTGGCCCTAGTCCTAACCATAAGTTCTACTGGAGATCTTATATCTTGCCCTAGTCCTAACAATAAGTTCTAGCCATAGATCTTATATCTGGCCCTAGTCCTAACTACAAGTTCTAGCCCTAGATCTTATATCTGGCCCTAGTCCTAACCATAACTTCTAGCCCTAGATCTTATATCTGGCCCTAGTCCTAACCATAAGTTCTAGTGTTAGACTCTATATCTGGCCCTAGTCCTAACCATAAGTTCTTGCCCTAGACTATATCTGGCCCTAGTCCTAACTCAGCTCTAGCCCTAAACTAACATGAACTCCCAGGCTATTACAAAGTTCTGAACAAGATGTCCTGTAACAGCACACACCACCAGTACCTGCAGGGCTGCCTTCTTTGCCATCATAGAAGGTAGTTTCTCTGCGATACGTTCGATCTATGAACTGGTCGAGTATGACCGCGTCTCCAGGGTGAATGTGCTCCCGAAGAGAGCCACAGGCGGTGGTGGCCAGGATGTGGGTGCAGCCACGAAGTCGAAGCGATTCTATGTTTGCCCGATAGTTGACCTGGGACGGCATTATATTGTGCCCGCGTCCGTGCCTGAGCAGAGAGGAGCGGAAGGTGTATATTATAACAGGAATGGCTTTATTTCAACAAGGAACTTTTAATATTTTTGGCTCTTGTTCGTACTAAAAATTATTAAATGAAACAAACCCGACCCACCTACCCATCCCTGACAACGACGCATCCAAGGTACACGCCCCCCCCCACGAGATAAGCTCACTTGTAGTCTTGTTGCCCGTGCCTCAGTGGTACATCATCAGAGAGTGTTGCGGCACGGTCCACAAAGAGTTGACCCCTCATTTTAAAAATGGAGAAACCCTCCCAAAATACCCCCTTCCCCTAAAACCCGCCCTGGAGCAACAGCTGGAACAGTGCGTTCGGCTTTGGCTAATGTAGTAAACTGGCAAACCAACTGAACAAACTTAGAAAGTTAGTCTTCTAAGGACCTCCTTTCTTTTCCTCGTGCACCTTTAGAGATGCTGATTCATAATCACTCTAGCACCTAATTTGCTGGTCTGATCTGTTCCTTGAGTCTCAACATTATAAATCATTCTTCTCGCAAAGAAGTGAATTAGTCCAATAAAAGCAGATGAGCATTCTGGCTTGGGTATGCCACACTATCAACTATCTCAATTATGAGCATTCTGGTTTGTGTATGTCGTACTAACTATCTCAATTATGAGCATTCTGACTTGTGTATGTCATACTAACTATCTCAATTATGAGCATTCTGGCTTGTGTATGCCGTACTATCAACTATCTCAATTATGAGCATTCTGGCTTGTGTATGACATACTAACTATCTCAATTATGAACATTCTGGCTTGTGTATGCCGTACTATCAACTATCTCAATTATGAGCATTCTGGCTTGTGTATGTCGTACTAACTATCTCAATTATGAGCATTCTGACTTGTGTATGTCGTACTAACTATCTCAATTATGAGTATTCTGGCTTGTGTATGCCGTACTATCAACTATCTCAATTATGAGCATTCTGGCTTGTGTATGACGTACTAACTATCTCAATTATGAGCATTCTGGCTTGTGTATGTCATACTACCAACTATCTCAATTAGAAAAGACCTTCATTTGATATAAAATAGCATCCACTGTTAGATAGGTCATGTACCAGATACTCGGGCTGACTCAAAATCATTTATTGTGGTGAAATCCATGATTTTCCTAAAGGAACTGGTCGACACGGGAGAGGTGAAAGTCCAGGCTTACCTACTGCAATGCCTCTCTGTGGCCGGACAGAGAGGGAAGGCTGTCTCTGTTCTAGGATCAGTTGCGGGTGATCCCTGTCATTGTTCTGTGTAATAGTTATTTATTTTATATTTTATTTTATTTTATTTCTTTGTTATGCATCTATTTATAATGTTATCAGTTATGCAATTATAAGTTATGCAATTATATAATAATAATAATAATAAATAAGAATTAAAAAATAATGATAAAAAAATCAATAAATAAATACACAAAAGGAATAAAATAGAAAGAGCAAGAGTAAAATCAAATAAAAGTTACATAGAGGGACAATTTTTTTTTTAAAGAACATGCTTTATTTAACACAAACGGGTGAAGTTATTGGATTGACCTGTCTGAAAAGCAAGCACTGGGTGTAGGCCACATCTATTTAATTCCACATTAAACAAACTGGAAAATAATCCACATGCATGAAAAATTATAATACACTTTATACCCATTTATATTTGGTATTATAAGTTATATTAATTTTTTTTTGTAATTTAACCATTGGCCATAAACTGGTAAACTGGTAAAGAGTCGTTTAATTGTGTGTGTTAATTGTATATGTGTGTGTGTGTGCGCGCGCGCATTACATTGTTCCTTCTTGGTTCCTTTCCTTTTATTGAGAAATCATTGTTTAATTAGAGTCCTGACAAGATGCTGACTGTTAGCTGTTCTGTTTGGGCAGCTTCAGCATGTCGAACACCTACATACCTGGAGTGGGTGGAGCCCATAATTGTATATTTAAAGTGAACAAGTTCGACAGATCTGGCCTAGCTCAATTAAGAGGGCTAATGGACTTTGTAGCTACTATGATGGCATGCATAAAGACGGCTACACATACACACACAGCAATGAAAAACACGATTATAACTTTACCCATTTTTGCGTTACGTGCAATGTCAGGTAATGACTACTCCTGCGTAGACATTAGTGACATCACACTCAATATTAGTCTTCTCTTGCATGGCAAGCCTCCGAACTGTCCTGCACACACGGCAGTTATGTTTGCACTCACCTGGCTAGTAGGACACACGACACTCCCTGGATCGTGCCCATGATCAGCTTGTCAGAGGGCTGTGGAAAGCAGAGATGAGAGCTTAGTTAACACACTTAAATAAATGTAGGGGGAAAACTGCCATTCAAAATAGCCGCCAATTCCCCTCCCAAACAATTTGGAAAGGAAGTAGCTGTACAAGCATGCACAACAGGAAGTAGCTGTACCATGTAGAACAGGAAGTAGTTGTATAAGCATGCACAACAGGAAGTAGCTGTATAAGCATGCACAACAGGAAGTAGCTGTACAAGCATGCACAACAGGAAGTAGCTATACAATGTAGAACAGGAAGTAGCTGTACAAGCATGCACAACAGGAAGTAGCTATACAATGTAGAACAGGAAGTAGCTGTACAAGCATGCACAACAGGAAGTAGCTGTACAAGCATGCACAACAGGAAGTAGCTGTACTAGCATGCACAACAGGAAGTAGCATGAACAACAGGAAGTAGCTGTACAATGTAGAACAGGAAGTAGCTGTACAAGCATGCACAACAGGAAGTAGCTATACAAGCATGCACAACAGGAAGTAGCTGTACAAGCATGCACAACAGGAAGTAGCTGTACAAGCATGCACAACAGGAAGTAGCATGCACAACAGGAAGTAGCTGTACAATGTAGAACAGGAAGTAGCTGTACAAGCATGTGCAACAGGAAGTAGCTGTACAAGCATGCACAACAGGAAGTAGCTGTACAAGCATGCACAACAGGAAGTAGCTGTACAAGCATGCACAACAGGAAGTAGCTGTACAAGCATGCACAACAGGAAGTAGCCATACAAGCATGCACAACAGGAAGTAGCTGTACAAGCATGCACAACAGGAAGTAGCTGTACCATGTAGAACAGGAAGTAGCTGTATAAGCATGCACAACAGGAAGTAGCTGTATAAGCATGCACAACAGGAAGTAGCTGTACAAGCATGCACAACAGGAAGTAGCTATACAATGTAGAACAGGAAGTAGCTGTACAAGCATGCACAACAGGAAGTAGCTATACAATGTAGAACAGGAAGTAGCTGTACAAGCATGCACAACAGGAAGTAGCTGTACAAGCATGCACAACAGGAAGTAGCTGTACTAGCATGCACAACAGGAAGTAGCATGAACAACAGGAAGTAGCTGTACAATGTAGAACAGGAAGTAGCTGTACAAGCATGCACAACAGGAAGTAGCTATACAAGCATGCACAACAGGAAGTAGCTGTACAAGCATGCACAACAGGAAGTAGCTGTACAAGCATGCACAACAGGAAGTAGCATGCACAACAGGAAGTAGCTGTACAATGTAGAACAGGAAGTAGCTGTACAAGCATGTGCAACAGGAAGTAGCTGTACAAGCATGCACAACAGGAAGTAGCTGTACAAGCATGCACAACAGGAAGTAGCTGTACAAGCATGCACAACAGGAAGTAGCTGTACAAGCATGCACAACAGGAAGTAGCCATACAAGCATGCACAACAGGAAGTAGCTGTACAAGCATGCACAACAGGAAGTAGCTGTACAAGCATGTACAACAGGAAGTAGCTGTACAGGAAGTAGCTGTACAATGTAGAACAGGAAGTAGCTGTACAAGCATGCACAACAGGAAGTAGCTGTACTAACATGCACAACAGGAAGTAGCTGTACAAGCATGCACAACAGGAAGTAGCTGTACAGGAAGTAGCTGTACAATGTAGAACAGGAAGTAGCTGTACAAGCATGCACAACAGGAAGTAGCTGTACTAACATGCACAACAGGAAGTAGCTGTACAAGCATGCACAACAGGAAGTAGCTGTACAGGAAGTAGCTGTACAATGTAGAACAGGAAGTAGCTGTACAAGCATGCACAACAGGAAGTAGCTGTACAATGTAGAACAGGAAGTAGCTGTACAAGCATGCACAACAGGAAGTAGCTGTACAATGTAGAACAGGAAGTAGCATTATGGATGTTCAACTAACGGTTCATTAAATTTTAGGCAAGAAGATAGTTCACCTTTCCAAAAGCTGTGTCCACCTCCACCTCTGTCCTGTCCTGCAAGATATCCGCATCATCCAGTCCAGTTCCACCAATTATACCAATCTATAATAAGCAATCATATCATAATAACAAAAAAACTACAACTTGGCACTAATTGAGTGCAGTGGAAATTCATAGCTCAGTGTAAAGATTTTAATCATGGTTTTGTATCAAACAGAAAATCACATCTCAATTATTCACAAGCATGTCCACTCATTGAAACAGACCCATTCTACCAGAAATCCATATATTAGCCTTCTTAACCTGTTGGTTGTGTGTATAATATACACACAACCAACAGGTTTAAGAAGGCTATATTATATATATTAGGGTTTCATTTAGAAAATTGTCCAAGGGGGGGCAACTGGAGGAATCTGGATATTAAGGGGGGGCATGATGTTAAAGATGTGACAAAGTTTCTAATGAATTTTAATGATACAATTTCCAGGGGGGGAGGGCAAAAAGGTTCCAACCTCCCCCCCCCCCCCCCCCCACCCTAAATGAAATCCTGTATTGAGGATAAGTTTTCAGTGGTCTGTCTCCTTAGAGTAAGACTAGACCAATGCAGCTGTGAACTATAGTTTTACAAAAAACACAGGTGCTAAGTTGAGAGCACTATACTGATAAGTAGCCTAGCTAACCTATGCTGGGAAATCTATTTACTAATCAGATATCTAGTCTTGTTCAGTGGGGTTGTAAGTCCAGACTAATAGCAGCTGTTATGATTAGTTCTACTTGCAGTTCCTATAGCCAATGCACCAAATGTTGAAAAGAGTGCTATACTGGTGTGTAGAGTGGCCTACCTAAGTTCTGGTGCTTCTATACGCTCTGTTTGTTCTTGTTCTATATAGTATGGGCTTCCAGCACAGAGCTAGATATACCAGGCAATAAGGTTCTAGTGTGGGCATCAGTACAAGAGCTAGATATGCCAGGCAATAAGGTTCTAGTATGGACATCCAGCACAAGAGATAGATATGCCAGGCAATAAGGTTCTAGTGTGGGCATCAGTACAAGAGCTAGATATGTCAGGTAATAAGGTTCTAGTGTGGGCATCACTACAAGAGCTAGATATGCCAGGCAATAAGGTTCTAGTGTGGGCATCAGTACAAGAGCTAGATATGCCAGGCAATAAGGTTCTAGTGTGGGCATCAGTACAAGAGCTAGATATGCCACAATAAGGTTCTAGTGTGGGCATCAGTACAAGAGCTAGATATGCCAGGCAATAAGGTTCTAGTGTGGGCATCAGTACAAGAGCTAGATATACCAGGTAATAAGGTTCTAGTGTGGGCATCAGTACAAGAGCCAGGCAATAAGGTTCTAGTGTGGGCATCAGTACAAGAGCTAGATATGCCAGGCAATAAGGTTCTAGTGTGGGCATCAGTACAAGAGCTAGATATGCCAGGCAATAAGGTTCTAGTGTGGGCATCAGTACAAGAGCTAGATATGCCAGGCAATAAGGTTCTAGTGTGGGCATCAGTACAAGAGCTAGATATGCCAGGCAATAAGGTTCTAGTGTGGGCATCAGTACAAGAGCTATCAAAACTAAAAAATACATAATTTCATCATGAAAGAAAATTATTTCCTCCATAGCTAAACTTCCTGCATCCTGAAACCCTAATTGTCAGGGCTCCGGAATATCCTTCTTTATTAACCTTAATCATAAAATCATGTACTAGTAAAGCCTCCAACAAGAATCGCACTTATAATTTTTGTTTACGAGAAGGCAATAAGGTTCTAGTGTGGGCGTCCAGCACAAGAGATAGATATGCCAGGCAATAAGGTTCTAGTATGGGCATCAGTACAAGAGCTAGATATGTCAGGCAATAAGGTTCTAGTGTGGGCATCCAGTACAAGAGCTAGATATGTCAGGCAATAAGGTTCTAGTATGGGCATCCAGTACAAGAGCTAGATATGCCAGGCAATAAGGTTCTAGTGTGGGCATCAGTACAAGAGCTAGATATGCCAGGCAATAAGGTTCTAGTGTGGGCATCAGTACAAGAGCTAGATATACCAGGCAATAAGGTTCTAGAGCTAGATATGTCAGGCAATAAGGTTCTAGTATGGGCATCCAGTACAAGAGCTAGATATGCCAGGCAATAAGGTTCTAGTGTGGGCATCGGTACAAGAGCTAGATATGCCAGGCAATAAGGTTCTAGTGTGGGCATCAGTACAAGAGCTAGATATACCAGGCAATAAGGTTCTAGTATGGGCACCCAGCATCAGAGTTTAGATAAAAGAGAACCAGTAACGTTTAATTTGTTCCCCCCCAAAAGTTGTTCCCCCCTTATTGAAAATTTTGTTCCCACCCTAGCCCTTGCCCTAGCCCTAGCCCCAGCCCTTGCCCTAGCCCTTTATTTTTCAAGAGGGAACTTTTTTTCAAGTAAAAGTTCCAGGGGGAACATATTTTTTAAAGAAAAAGTTCCAGGGCGAACCAAATATGGGGACCAAATTTGTCATGACAAACCCTCAAGAGTAAATAACAAAGTTATAAAAGCACAAAGTACTAGAACAAAAGCCAGTTATCCACACTTGAGATTTCCATATATACAAATATACATATATATATATATATATATATACGTTACATATATATAGATAGATATATATAGATATACATATATATACATAGATAGGCTCTGTTACTGGACACATATACAAGAACAAATCAAGTTTATAAAAGCACCATAACTTAGGTAGATATATTTGTGTATATCAAAGATAACTCCCAAAAGTAGACTGCTAGCCTTTAATGAGTCTACTACATATAGAGGTGCTAATACAATAAGGTTTTAGTTATAGTAGCTAGGTTATATAAGCTTGGTACACTAGCATTATAACTAACATACTGACTGGGAGCTCTTCTCAGACTTTCCACTTAGGATTATTTGTAGGTCTTGGATTGATAACTAATGAATACTTTCCGCTCGCTGATAAACAGAAGTTATTTTTTTCTTGAAAACAGGGTCAAAGTTTGAGGGTAATCACATGGAAGTCAAGAGGGCATTATGACAAACTTCAGGAGATCCACTCCAGTGATCTGCACACACTTCTTATCGACTATTTCTTATCGACTATTTAGTTAGGCAATCTACCCTGAGCTTCCTAGGAGTGTTAGGATGATTCTTCTGCTGCTGGTGTGCAATGCATTTGGTTACGGTAAACCTACACCTAAATCAGTATCCCCCTACCCTCCAAAAAAACACAACAAGGTGAGTTTTATTCGGCCCCTGTACAATTTTACGTTAGCTAGCTATACTAAAAGTGGGTCAATGTTACCTTCACGTTAGCAGCCATTTATTAAGTAGTTTCCCAGCGCAGCTGTAAGGGTCGACAAGCGGCTCAATAAGCCCCGCCTGTTTGTGTGGGCGTAGACATTCAAAGTGGAAGCAACCCCCTCTCCCCCCCCCCCTCCAAAAAAAAAGACCGAGGCGTGATTTTTTTTGGGGTGGGAGTATCTGCTCCTGTAGGCATTGCAAACGCCAGAGGAGCGAGATGGCTGCTACTCATAGACACGAGAAGGAGCTAATGGAAAAATGCGAGAAAGCCACCAAAAATACAGAAGATCCTCTGGAGCTTCTGAGGCTCAAATGCCTCGCCCGTGGCGCCAGTGGCATTAAAGGCATTGGAAGGTGTTCTATTTAGTTTACTTTTATAGAGTTTTCATTTTCGAGGTATTGGCAAGACAGTAGCCATGACTAATCTCAAGAAGCAAACTTGTTTAAAAAAATTAATTTTGGCACAAGTATGTTGCAGCACACACTTGTGGTTTCCTTTTCTAGCACTCAAGAGTGTGCATGGACTAGGCATACTCACCAAGCTGGTGATTTTTTTAATAATGACAATAACTATGCTCCTGGCATCCAGGGGGCAAGGATGGGGGGGCTCTAAAACTTTCCCAGCCACTTCTGTGTCGATATTCAATAAAGCTAACACCAAATAACAAGTACGGTAGTTGTTGCTTGTTGATGGTGTAATTTTTGTAATAATAATAATAACACAATTATTATAATAATCTTAATAATCTCAAAAATGTTATATTTTGTTGCTTATTTGTTATTTGTTATCTATTTGTATATAGGTTATTTAGGATAATGGACGATGATGGTAGCAGGACCCTTGACTTTGAGGAGTTCAAGAAAGGGATCTTTGATTATGGCCTGAATATGGAAGATCATGTAAAAATAAATATCAGTAGAATTTTGTTTCAATTGTTGGTGTCGTAACTATAGCAACACTTGGGCTACCAGAAAGAAGCAGAAAAATAAGTGCGAAAATTTACGAACTTTTTCCCCCTCCACTTTTTTTCCTTCTTTCCCCCACCACTAATGGTATGCACCATGTTTAGGAGTTGGAAGTCCTATGCCAATAAGAGGAGGAGTTTAGAAACTGCCACAACCTTCTTAGGATCAACTTGGGATGTCCTGGGGTTCTTAGGACTCACCCGGAATGACCCTAACCCCATCCTTGGCATTAGTCCTGGCCTTAGAATGCCCTAGCCATATCCATAATCCCTTATAGTTCTAGCCCTGGAGCTGGTGTCAGGATCCATAATGTGAAGTCAGAGACGACATCCTGGGGCTGTCCTGGACACATGAAAAATAAGGACGGTAGTGACACACCACAGTTTCTATAATAAATTCAAATAACATGTCATGAGGGGAACAGATACATTACAAAGTGGTTGCAGTTGCAATAGGGAGCACCAACGCATCATAGCAGAGATTTACAATGCTTTGCAAACACATTCCCATTTTGTCGTATTGTGAAGTCCTGTCAATAGGATTGTTTGTAGAAGCTTGCCCAGCTTTGCCCAGAAGCCCAGAAGTATAAATCTTTCAAGCAGCTATGACTGTTTGAAACCGAAACTAAATTCAAGCATTCCTTATTGAGATTACAGAACTTCTATAAACAGTTCTTGTTGTTTTGTTGTCATTATTATTGTTGTTTCTTTAATAGAAAATTAAAGAACTCTTCCAGAGGATCGATAAGAACAGAAATGGGACTATCAGTTTCGATGAATTTTTGACACAGCTCCGGGTAATTTTGAACATGTTACAAGAATTTGTAAGAGAGCATGTGCTTGTAGCTTATAAACCAGTTTATCATTTGAGCTTGTAAGATAGCGTATGCTCATTGTAAACTATAGTATGCCAGTGTGAAAATAATGTGGATACATGTTGCCAGTGTAGGCTTAAATTGTTCATGTATAAGCAGACGATAATGCACACTTGGCTTGCGGAGTATTTATTCATGTATATTTGGTTGAGATGCTAAATGTACTCTTTGCACCGGCCAGCCTTCCAATCTGATAATATAATCGGTTTGCTTCACCAACGAGGAAAAAATAATGAAAATAATAGCTGCATTCTCCTCTCAAGTTGAACTGTCTCTTTATGAATCTGTTGTTGCTTCTTGTGTGATTTTATAATACAAAGAGTGACTGAGCAAAACCATCACAGCATTAATATCTGTAGACATTTAATGCGAAGAGTGACTGAGCAAAACCATCACAGCATTAATATCCCCTGTAGACATTTAATGCGAAGAGTGACTGAGCAAAACCATCACAACATTAATATCCACTGTAGACATTTAATGCGAAGAGTGACTGAGCAAAACCATCACAGCATTAATATCCACTGTAGACATTTAATGCGAAGAGTGACTGAGAAAAACCATCACAGCATTAATATCCCCTGTAGACATTGCGGCAATATTTCAAACAAACTTCATCTTTAGACACCGAGAGCTAAACCCACTCCACAAGCACAGATGCAATTTATTAATCAGAATTGAGTTTTCCTATAGAATAGATAATTATTACTGTCCTCAAGACTGGATCTAACTTTGAAAATCCAACTCCTCATGCATAGTTGAGGGGCTCTCCTTGTTCCCTGTTCTCGACCTGTTCTCGATATTTTGCCCTCATCAAAATATTCAGCCCCATTTAACTTAATTGGGGGGTGGGGAAAATTGTTTTCAATGAGAAGGGTATTACTCATTCCATGCTTGTTGTTACAAGTCGAAATACTGACTTTTTCCCAGCCTCCTATGAGCAACAGTCGCAAAGATATTATTGCTAAAGCTTTCAAGAAGTTTGACAGGACTGGAGATGGAGTGATCACCATTGATGACCTCAGGGGGTAAGGCCGTTGTCCAGCAGTACTTTTTGTGTTTTGTCAATTTACCCTCACCAACTACTGATCTATTCTCCTCTCCTGTGCACAAGTTTTCCATCCTTGCCATTGTAATCCAGTAATAGAGATGAGCAATTTCTTGATGTCCTATGAGCACTTATGCCTTGGGAAGTGCTACAGGTTATCTGTGGATCTCCAAAAGCTTTGGGCAGTGCTACAGGTTATCTGTGGATCTCCAAAAGCTTTGGGCAGTGCTACAGGTTATCTGTGGATCTCCAAAAGCTTTGGGCAGTGCTACAGGTTATCTGTGGATATCTAAAGTTTAAAGCACTGGTGTCTTGGGCAGTACTGCAAGTTATCTGTGGATGTCTAAAGTTTAAAGCACTGGTGTCTTGGGCAGTACTGCAAGTTATCTGTGGATGTCTAAAGTTTAAAGCACTGGTGTCTTGGGCAGTGCTGCAGGTTATCTGTGGATGTCTAAAGTTTAAAGCACTGGTGTCTTGGGCAATGCTACAGGTTATCTGTGGATGTCTAAAGTTTAAAGCACTGGTGCCTTGGGCAGTGCTGCAGGTTATCTGTGGATGTCTAAAGTTTAAAGCACTGGTGTCTTGGGCAGTACTGCAAGTTATCTGTGGATGTCTAGAGTTTAAAGCACTGGTGTCTTGGGCAGTACTACAGGTTATCTGTGGATGTCTAAAGTTTAAAGCACTGGTGTCTTGGGCAATGCTACAGGTTATCTGTGGATGTCTAAAGTTTAAAGCACTGGTGCCTTGGGCAGTGCTGCAGGTTATCTGTGGATGTCTAAAGTTTAAAGCACTGGTGCCTTGGGCAGTGCTACAGGTTATCTGTGAATGTCTAAAGTTTAAAGCACTGGTGTCTTGGGCAATGCTACAGGTTTTCTGTGGATGTTTAAATTTTATAGCTCTTGCCAAATACTGGCTAGGGCTAAGGCTAGGGTTGGAGTGTGTCCGCTGGGTGGTCCACACCATCACTGGCCGCTGGATACCCATGGAGGACCCCAGGGTGGTCCATACAGCACTGGCCACTGGATGCCATGGGACCCCAGGGTGGTCCACACAGCACTGGCTGCTATGACCCCAGGGTTGGTTCATACACCACTGGCCACCTTACTGAATCAATATAAGCTGTGTTTTTTTAATTGCTTAATTTTTTATAATTTTTTATATTATTCCCTAGACACCTCTACCTTATAATAAATAATCTGGTGGGACCCTATAACAAAATTACCAAGCATACTAGCACGTGCTGATTCACACTCTCATGGTGGATGTAAGTGTTTAGAAGTGTAAATTAGGGTATTAATGACCAAAAATGTTGATGAAACTCAAGGAACATACCCTCTAATTAGTCCAGGAAAATGGAAGTACAAGTCTAGAAAAAGATTGAGCAACAATGGCTGACCGCTAAACTTGGATGAATCTCTCTGCCTCATCATGAAAGATGAGTGGAGGAGAACACAGCCTTCACTAGTGCTAATTCACATGTAAAAAAGGAGCGAAGTCTGCTTCAAAAAATGAGTTACTACTCATTGCTATGAAGACTCCGATTCCCAAAATGAGCGAAGCCTCTCATCCAGTTCTTCTATATTGTGTTATTGGGAGTCCACCTGCAATGTACGAGTCAATAAACAGACTCGCTGATGATAGAGGCTTATCTGAGCCAATCAATGCATCGACTACCATCTGAGAATCACTGTCAGAGGAATTTTCCTAATCCAGCTGTGATAAATGGCCGTACTTCTCCACACATAGATCAACTGTTTACCCAGAGAAGGGCACACATATCAGTGGGTGCAAACAGTCTCAACTTCTTGTCTTGGCCATAATTCATTCTTGTGCTTAGCTGGATTATTTTGCACGCCTTGCAGTCTCTCTGTTCTGGACCAACCAAACAGCATATAACATTCACCCTCTGATGCCAGAGGGAGAGTGCTTTCTTGACTCAAGTTGTGATGCATGATCTCTCACTATCCAGTACTGTATGCACCTCAAAAGTGGATTGTGGCATACAGGGATTGTACCACGAAGGCTCTTGCAGTCACCGTCTTGCTGGCAGCTTCGTAGAAGGATGTGGTCACTCTGTCAGGTCCAGTCTCCACCAGCGATTTCCCAATCCTACTCAGCATTCAGGTAACTGAAGCCTCATGTCCAGAGTTTCTTCCTCATTAGCTCCACAGCAATGACTTGCACGATAATTGCTCCAAGTGGTTAGTCGGTTGGAGTAAATTTCAGCTTAGTATATAGTGGCGTGTTTAATCTTGCTCAAAGGACCATGCAATGAACTTACTTCACCCCAACCATCGATGCCTGCCCCGAGTTCCTGTCCAGTCTACTACTCTCACACTTGCCATGTTTTTCTTTCTCTTTTTTGAGGATTGTATGCAACACATCACATGCTTGAAATGTCGCATAAATAGACAACACTGAATGTCTACAATCATCTCCAACAAGCTTTCCCTCCCCTCTCCTCTACCTTACTCACATCAATTTTCACCAACCCCCTAAATGTTATTCTCAAAACTTTGATAGCAGACATTTTGATAATTAAACCATGCTGCCCCCCTCTTGGAACCTTTTTGCCCCCTCCCTTGGAAATTGTATTATTAAAATTCATTAGAAACTTTGTCACATCTTTAACCATCACGCCTCCCCTTAAAATCCAGATTCCTCCAGTTGCCTCCCTTGGACAATTTTCTAACTGATTATCATATACCTACATCTATCTATCTATATATATATATAAACAACTCTCTGCAATGATATACATTGATATACATACACATAGATGACATATTTTTGTGTTTTTAATGACTTGCTTGAACTTGAGCTAGCCACCTACATTTTCTGTCTGTTCTTCTTCAAATGCTCTCAATTTTTTTCCTTCTTTCTACTGCAAGAGAAAGAATGTGTGTGGTTTTAATCTGCTTTTGGACCTTGGAACATGTCCTCTATGTCCCACCAAAGCTTTGAAACTAACCATTGGATGGTTTCTAAGGAAGAAAAGGAGAAGGCAGAAATCTGGAGCAACCTTACACTGTATATCTTGGTGGTGCCCAACAGATGTGGCTGCAGAGTAATACAGCGATACTGGTTGATTGAACTAGTGACCTTCACTTTATCCATTCTGCCATTTTTATTTAATTAATAAATGGATCAGATTTGGCAAAGCATTGGAAGATTGGATTCTTCTTCTGGTATATACTAAAATTGTAAAATGTGTGGGAGAGAAAAGTAAGGAGGAAGATGAGTGACACAAAGAACCAATTTGATGGTTTTGTTAAATTATTATTTCTAGTTGTTATTGTTGTTGTTGATGATGATGATGTTGTTGTTATAATAATACTAACATTATTATTATTATTGTTGTTGTTATTATGATTGTGATTATTATTATTATTATTATTATTATGATGATGATTATGATTATTATGATTATTATGATTATTATGATTATTATTATTATTATGATTATTATTATTATTATTATTATTATTATTATTATAATTATTATTAGTAGTAAGGTCTGCTATATAGGCGCATACTTGAAGTGGTCTCAGATGGGACCCTTTTCCCTCTTTATATTGGGATACACTATTTAGGTCATACCACACTCTGACAAATATATCCAGAGAGAAAGAGAGAGAGAGTATTTTTATTCCTCCTTCTTTTGATTTATGTGGTGTGTGTGTGTGTGTGTGTGCTGATTAACAGCGTGTACAGTGCCCGCCACCATCCCAAGTACGTGAATGGAGATTGGAATGAGGAGCAGGTCTTCCTCTCCTTTCTTAGCAGCTTTGACTCTCCCGATGATCCGGACGGAAAGGTTGATCTACAAATATACTCCTAGCTTGCTAAAAATATATATATATCCGCCTCAGAAAGTGAGTGCTATGAACTCTTAATTTGAAAATCTAATAATAGTTCGCATAGCCATGACTTTTAACAATCACTTCATTAGAACAGGTTTTCAAAAAAAATAGATTTGATAATGTAGTAAGGCCTAACTGCCGAGAGTCACATTTCTTTGGCAATTAGAATTAGCATTAGCCCTTAAAGTAATGACATCGTTACATAAAGGTCAAGAGTCATCAAGTAACCATGGCCATCTATTTTCACCACTTAGAGCACTAGAACTGTAGCTGCCAATGTAGTCACAACTGCTTTATGTTACTAAGTAACCAGGCATATATTTTCACCATGTAAGTCCTGATACGAGGTACCAAGTGTGTTCACAATATTCTTAATGTAACAGGCACTTATTTTCGCCACTTAGGTACCTGATACAAAGTGCCCTGTAGCCATAGAGGCCCATTAGAGCTTTACTATAATTCCTTTACCATACGTCCATAGATGCCATCGCACTATATACCTGCAATGCTCAGTGCCTCACACCAAAGCTGGTCCAGAATGAATGCGAGGATTTGGATCTCTATATATCAGCTATTATATTGGATCGATATTTTGGCGTCCATGTTTAAGTGTATAGGGCTGGAGCTGCCTAGTTGGCTGGGCCTCAGTTCCCCAGCTCATATACATGAAATAAGTGCCATCATCTGTTCTGGGGCAGTGTTTTCTACACTGCAGTAATCGGACACACCTCATGGGTCATGTGCACCTCATGTGATCGATCATATTTTAGTTAAGTTTATTTTAAACACCCACTGTAGGCCAGAGCATGTTGGCTGGAATGCCTGTCTAATAATCACCAAAAAAATGATAAAAAGAGACTCTTTTTTAATATAGAACTGAATACTGTTGTATTTTTTTACAAGGATCTATTAATACGAGTATTTTAGGGAAGATAACTGGTTTCAAGGGGACATGTTTGTAAAACACCTCCACCTCCATGCTGTGTGGTATCCACTTACCTGTCATCCCAGCGTCCATGGCTCAGTGGACCCGAAGGCTAGAGCATCTAGTCGAGAGAATACAATTTCAAGTTGATTATTGAGAAGGTTCTTGTGATTTGATAACTTCCTTTTGACAAAGAAGCAACTGATGCTACTGCAGCTAGTCAGTTTTGCAGGCCAAGCTTGCTCATGAAGAATATATATCTGAAGTAGGCAGAATCATAATGGCCTATAATTAGAGCAGATTCTTCTCCTTTTAAGCTCTGGCCTGCTGGATTGAGGCAGATAAATGACTTCCGAGCAATCGTAATGTCACTGAAATGCCTAAAGACATCCAAGGACCCCCCTCCCCCTAGCAACATGAGGAGACTGTCAATGGAGATTCTTAGTCTGGCCAAACTATATCATACAACTGCACGCACAACTCCTTTACCAAGTTTTGTGCATGTGTGCTGCTAGTTAATCGTGCTATAGCCACTGAACCTGTTTAATACTGCGAGCTTTGGGAAAGATGGTGTATCTTCATAGCAGAGTGAAGAACCCTCTCCAGGAGGTTGTCGAGGACACCATAACAATGATAGGACTGTAGGTTCAGATGTTGAGCTTAGATGTTCCTCCAAGAACTAAAAAATAACTATGCTATATGGTCTGTCATGCGTTTCAGGATGTTGGGAAAGTGCTGATTGGCCAGGCTGCTAGCTCATGCTTCCATGGTGATGAATTTTTCTTTTTCAGACTGCAGGCCTTTGCCCATTTGTGGGCATGGTTGTGGAAAGAAAATGGCGTCATGTTGTTGGCACACAGTAGGACTTGTGCCAGCACAACTACAAGTAGATGCCTATCCTATTTGCAGTATTATCAATCGCCAGATTTTTGGTTGTGGACAAGTTCTCACAGTTCACATTTGAACTATGTTCCTGTTTAGTAACAAAAAAACTAGCATTACATCATCAGCAAAGCTAGATTGCATTGCTCTAGCTATTGAAAAATATCCCCAGTACTTCCCTGTTCTTAGCCCTAGCCTGGCTTTAATTTTAGCCATTGCCCTGGTCCTAACCCTAGCCATTAGCATGATCCCAACCTTATGCCCTGGTCCTAATCCTAGCTATTACTAACCCTAGCTTTTGCTTAAGTCCTAACCCTAGCCTTAACCCTAGCCATTGCCCTGGCCTTAACCCTAGCCATTGCCATAACCCTATCAATTTACATAGTCCTAACCCTAGCCATTACGTTGGCCCTAACCTTATGTCCTAGTCCTAACCCTAGCTGTTGTCCTGGTCCTAATCCTAGCTATTGCTCCAAGTCCTAATCGTAGCTGAAGGCTTAGATAAATACATCATGACAGCGTCATGACCATGTAAAGCTAGGATGACGACTAACATCAGTCTAACATCGGTCAAATCCAACATTCATAACAAACAAACCTCACTAATGCTGTCTGTTTGTGCTGTCCCCTTTCTTCTCCCTCCCTGCCCCACCCCCTTCTCCCCAATCACAGGTAACCCGCGAAGAATTCTTCAACTATTATTCTGGAGTGAGCGCATCCATCGACCATGATGCGTATTTTGACCTCATGATGAGAAATGCTTGGAAGTTGTAACTAATTACTTCATTGTATGTAGCAGCCATCACTTCTAGTGGCACAGAATCATTGTTATGTAGCAGCCATCACTTCTAGTGGCACAGAATCATTGTATATAGCAGCCATCACTTCTAGTGGCACAGAAATGTTTATAATTATTAGAATGCATATGCTCTGTATTGGATTTTCTTGTTAAGGAAAAATACGCAAGAATGTAAACATGCAACCCTTTACCAATTTATAGATAACAACAACAACAAAATCAAACTCCTCAGCAAACTATTCGCAGTATCCTTCATTGGCAGGTAGTTCCCATATGCCTGCTGTTTTCCTTTCTCCACCTCAGAAGCCAAGATGTGGAACTAGCCGATTCTCGATACCAGACCTGTTTGCCGTATGTATTTGGGTCAGGTCCTGTTAGAAGCACAATTATCCCACTGTGATGAATTCACTAAAAATTAGCCAATATTGTGTTTCATAAGGCCCTTATCCAACATCACTCAGAGCATTTGGTAAAGGGTCTGGTGAAGCGTGACTAGGTGGTACATTGTCACGAAGCACACAAGTATGCCCCACCCATTAAAAAAAAATTAACTAATGGCAAACCCCCCAAAGCAAGGATCAAGTATCAGTTAAAATTCACACTGGCAGTTTCTTCATAGCTGCAAGGGTGGGGTGGTGGTATGGCTGCAATTAAATCCAACATGTTGATAATAAACGACTGGTAATAAACGACTAATAATAATATTTATTATTGTTGTTGTTGCTGTTGTTATTATTATTATATTATTATATTATTATTACTACTATTATTATCATTATCACTTTACAATACATATAATATAGAAACATGAGTGGGACCATGTTTAGGGAGAAAGAGTCTGATGGTCTACAAGTCAAAATCACAAGATTTAAGTGGTGGAAGTTAGGGGGGGATGGTATATTAGTGCATTTGTTACATGGACATAGAAAAATTAATGATAAGAGGGTGATTATTTGGATCAAAGTTTGAAATGAAGTGATTAAGAAATAACAAGTTTAGATAATGGAAGACTCTATATACTAGGGAGTGAATTCCAAAGACGAGGAATGCGAATGAAAAATGAGTGGAGGTTCTTTACATTACGAGCATGAACATGTTTGATTTTAGATGATTAGTAGATCTGGTAGTTATGGTGGACATAGAAATGTAATTAAGAATATTGAAATGTTCAGATGGGTTTTTTTTATAGAGATTTTACACAAATCAGATATCATTTAGTTCCAGAGTCATCATTAGGCCAGAGTCATCATTAGGGGAAGAATTTTTAAACTAATAAGGCGATATTTGTAGTCTGATAAAAATCTCTGAGGATAAACTTAGTTGCTCTTCTTTGGATCTGTAAGAGTAAGAAACCTCAACATTCACCTTCAAGGATCTATGCACCTCTCTTTTCTTCCCCAATCACTTAACTTGCATAGAATACATAGAGAACTTTTAGTACAACTGGACTCCAACTCTTCCAGTGCTCATCCGACGATTATGCATTTGGTAAGGATCAGCCAGTGTTTCGTTATGCAAATTAATACTTAATGTTTGGCACCTCCCCCCTCCCTCTCCCCCCCCCCCCCCCCCCCCCCCCCCATCATCATCCCCAAACAAATTCATTATTTTGCTGTAATAATCATTAAAATAGTTAATTCATGTTGTTGTTTTCTAGTAGTCATTGTCATTTATTGTTTGTATATATGTACTTAGTGATGGCCTATATATATCAAGGCTCAACAGAACAATTAAATTATATATACACACGCTGAATATAATGACCTTCGCCGAGTTGTGCTGTTTGAATATTCGTCCCTCGGCAACTGCTAGACACCTAGTCCAAAAGTAGTTGAGCTAATCCTCACCAACATATTAGCTGTTTGGTTGGTGGAGTTCTTGCAACCATCAGGCCAGATGAAGAAATTATGTATCTGTAATAGTGTTTTAAGTGGGAATGATGAGGTTAACGATGTTAAATGATTGAAGGTGAAGTTATCGGGAGTTAGGATGAAGATAAGTCGTTGGTATGAGCAGAAGGGAATGAGCGATTGGAGATCAAGTCTTTGCAAGCTTTCAGATGTTCCCTGTGAGGGGATGTTGGCAGCAACAGCTGGGATGTTGGAGATGATGCTGAGGAAGTGTTGAGTGGTGTTGAGGAAGTGAGTGGTGTCATTAATGTAACTGGGGATGGTAGGTACAAGAGGTTTGAGCACAATATGGCCTGATAGGTTCTCAGTGAGGAAACAATGTCTCTACTTGTAGGAGTGATATGAAGGGAATTAGCGAGTTAAGGCTAGAGTCAAAAGCTTTCTCAATATTCCATGCTTAGTTAGCCTTACTCCTAGCCACAACCCTAGAAATGGGCTACCTCATATATAACTGCCATGAATGAGGTTGAGTTAGCCAGTGTAGACACTTCCCTGCAATTCAACAACAAAGGTGCTCATGTTTTTCTCGTGTTTTTCGGTTCATGTATGGGAGCTGTTCCAGGAGCTGGTTTTACACATGTTGTCAGCAGGTGCCCATAGTTCTATGAATGAAGGAAGCTTGTAAAGCTAGTGAATATGCTAGCCATGGTTTGTACAACTATCAGTCACATCTGGCTGTAACTTTTGGTGTCCCAAGGATATACTAAGATCACCTGGGAGTGCACTGCATTGGTGTGACTTCTATTTCAGGTGGTGGGTGGCTAAAGCCTAGCCCCCCAAAGACCAAAGCTCATACTTATCTCGGCTAAAACTCATTCAGGAGCTCCTTAATAGCCGATATTGTGGCTTCGGCCTCCGCTAGCTCCAGAACCACTTCCAGTATGCCTTGACTACTTCACTGAGGTAGCTAAGGTAATAAAGAGGCAGACCTAAACACTAGAGAAGGTGTAAAAATAACCTTGAAATTCATCTTCAAAATATTTATCTTGTCAACGAATGAGTGGACAAATATTGTACCTTACCTGATGAAGGTTAGAGCATCATATCCGAAATGTCAAAGGAGGCAATGATCAGTAAGGTTATTCTTATATTTTTGCTTCACATAACTTTCATATATATAGGCCCATTTATATATAGGCCCATTTATCATAATTTAGATACTACTCCATTTCTTGATCCAGTGAATAACAAACACCCTTGTACTATGTATGTTGTTCTGATGATCCTTACCATACTTGCCATTTTAGAAAACACAAGAAAGGAAACCAACAATAGAAACAACTGTTTTAGATGACCCTTTACCTTATATGAAATAAATGGCCACCCAATATAATATAATACATATCAAGTGAACACCCACTATTTAAAGAAAGGAAAGGATCCTCTAAAAGAAAGGATCCTCTAAACGTGATAAATTCCGTTTACTTTTTTGATAGTACAATTAACTTTTGACCCCTCATAGCAACTATAATTATACCGAATACTGATTAATTAAGTAACTTATTAATTGTCATGTTTGTTACTCAAACATATTTGTTTTAGATTGTTTCAAGTTGTTTTGTTTTTCTTTCTATTTTTAGTAATTACTCAAAGAATTTGTGGTGTGTGTGTTATTTATTTGGTAAGCACCTTGTGGATCTAGAAACTGAGTAGTCATGGACATGCATTTGGAGTCTTCTGGTACTAAACTTATGTACAACACGTTATGCAAGGGAAGAAACATAGATAGCTCTATGAAAGATCTTGAATCAACTTTCTACAGTTGTTAGGTCTGCTGGTTTTCTAACTTAACGAAGGTTTCTAGGCAAGAAGTATTTTCTTAGCTAGCAGCGGCGAAGATCACCATTTAAACAGTTTAAACAGTGGGTCAAACATTATAATGGCCACCCAATATAATAACATGTGTCCACCCACTATTTTAAAGGTAAAGGATCATCTAAGCATTTGATGTCTGCACTGGTTATGTTTAATATAATATATTCATAATGGCTGTAGCTCATCGGTGCTTGTTAGTAGCTGATGGTGCTTGTTAGTGCTGGTGCTTGTTAGTGCTTAATAAAAATAAGCCACAAAGGAGAGGAAATATCTTACCTATTCAAAAGCAAGTCAAAGATTGGTGCTTCCAATACCCCTAAATGTGTTTGGAAGCGTAAGTTTGTGTGCTTGGCTTATCATGACAAAACTAAGATGCCAACACCAGATACCGAAAAGTATTGGGGAGAAAGAATTTTTTTTTTATGACTTGCAATTCAATTCTGACAGTTTTAGGGATCTATCAGCAGGTTTGTCGATGTTGTTTTGGTGGGTTGTGTGTGTATATATTTTTAGATATGATCAAGCATATTGTATGTGTGAAGTACTCAGTCAAAGGAAGTGACTTTCGCCACCGAAGACCAAACATATATAAATGTTGCTTATTAATGTGCTGCAATATTTGTTTTTTTTCTCAGCTAAAATGCACATTATCTTCTTATAACCCTCTGTTCTCAGCTATCTTCCTTGACTGATTTCATGCTATATACCTACTTCTGATAATGTGCAATCTGAGTAAATATACAATGATTTTTACAACAGTTGGACATAATTCCCAGTGAACAAGGCAGTGTGAAGTGACTGAAACATCTGCACGGCCTTCAAGTATGATCGAGTCATATATACAGCTAATGAATCCAACAGACCTTCCACCAATACTAATAACACCAACAACCATCCAACTAGACACAGCCATGTTGAGCTCCCCAGAACCAAATCACATTTCCTCTCTGCAGTAACAGAAAGCTGCTACAGGACTTCAGCAATAAAGCAGGCACTAGATTACAATGACTTATCGACTAGCCACAATACCAACATCATAATGATGCACAGAGTAATAATTTCATATCCGAGAGTGCAGCTCACCGACCCTTAAAAAATGGCCAATGGCAAAAAGGAAAAAAGAAAGAACAAAAGAGCAAAAAGGAACTGCTCTTATCTCCCGCTAAAACTCACTTTGGCAGCAACCCAGACAGCCGATTTTAGCTCCAAAAATACTTTTCTCCCACACAAACTTACATGCCATAAGTCCATTCAACTCCTGAAGATACAAATGACCTAAGCTACTTCAAACCTCTAGAACGCTCATTTACAAATGATGAACATTCATTCACAAATTTTTTAATGCTCCGAGCTACTTCGAACCTACGAACAGGTAATGTTTTTTCCCCCGGTGTATAAAATGTGGATCACATGCACCTGCACTAAGCCAATCTGGGGGGAGGGGAGGGGTGGGAGAGAGGCTGGCTAGCCAGTGATTTCCAGTGCCTGCTGGAGGCACATTGTGGTACACTTTGATGTGATGAGGGAAGCGCAATACCCAAAGGGTAGTGGGTGGGCTATTAGTTGGTGAAAGGACTGTGTAAAGACTGTAGGTTAAAAATCTTCTAGCTTCACTGGTAATAATCCTCTGTCTTCATATTTCTTTCTCCGTCTCAGTCTCTCTCACTCTCCCTCAAGGAATAACTGCAATCGTTTAGCAGCAAAGCAATTAACGATTTTGCAATCGAGTTTTAAAAGATTTTTGATTTGATTTTCGTCGATTTCTGCAATTTTCTGTAAGTAATTTTCTTCAATCAATTTTCTGCAAACAATTTTCTGCAATCAATTGTTTTTGTAAACAATTTTCTGCAATCGATTTTTTGTGAACTATTTTCTGCAATCAATTTTTTCACTATTTTCTGCAATCGATTTTTTGCAAACAATTTTTTCTGCAATTGATTTTTTCACTTCACATTTTTGTCGCTTTGGCGCTCCACACCTAAGGACAACTGGAACACCTGTAGACACAGTTGTAGCAATAGCTGCAGCCTGTGGAATAGTGATGGCTACCAACCAATCACCATATGGTGGACAGTTATAATTAGATCTGCTATATAGCTATGTGTGGGGTATAATGTACTTAATCAGCCTTCATATTTCGCCTATCCATGCTCTATATCTATCCACAATATTCCTAATCATATGTTTTCAACTTCCAACTGGGACCACACTGGTCCATGTTATCCCATTGCATGAAAAGTTGTCATTGAAAGACTAGTATATAGACAATGCCAAATCATGGAGACATTTTCTGGATCACTTTCAGTTATCCTTACAACTCCTACATCAGGAAAAACTGGTCGTGTTTATCCTCATTATCAGTTTACTAATACATTTGACATTTGGCATGAACCATTGGTCCCATTTATCTAGCATGTCAGAGAAACTATCTCCCCCCAATCACTGGGTTTGGTTGTGATGAAGGGAAGGACCTGTTAGCACTTCTTCCTTGTCAAAAGTCCCTCCTAGTTGCACAGATGATGGATGAACTTGAGCTTCCACAAGTCCTACAAGTCATTTCTACGGGTTGTTGCAAGGTTACCAGGTACATAGATTAGTTCTGCCACTGGCACCAAAGATGTATTAGGTTACATAAGACAACCAGTCACGAGAGAAGTTGGTGCGAAGTGGATAGCAGAGTTTTGTGGCATGTCAATGTTTTGGAACTAGTCATAAATGGCTTCCACAAAGCTTGTCTCATTGATGCTGCACCCATTGATAGTGAAAATCCATTTGAATCACCAGATGCTGCATGATTAACAAAGCAACATAATTTCCTGTATCTGTTCAAACCAGTCACATCACAAATTGCATATTGCTATAAATATAATTATAGAACAAGGTTTTGGATCATTTTTGGCATCAATTTTTAGGGGAAAAATTGAGCCACAAACTATATGACATTAAAAAATATATATTTAGTGATAGTATACGACTCCTATTTCAAGATGGTAGATGGTAAACCCACCCCTCATCGCAACTAAAATTCACATCAACAGCTTTGCAGTGCCACAAAACCCCCCCAAAATTCATGTAGAATCTATCTCTATCACATAACTAGCGTACAACAGCAGAAACTCCAACGTTTCAATGCACCTTGACTACTCAGTTTCTTGATTCGGGAAGAATGCATGAGTAGCAGTCATTGTTGATGATGTAATCAAGCTAGCTCTCGTGACATTCAATCGTATAAATCTACAAGACAGAGACATGGCATGAGCAGAACAACTTTTGTGGAGTTTATATTCCTGGGCAACTGTTACCAAGCCCAAATGAGATTCTCGACCAAAACATCTGCTGTTTGCATGGTGGAGACCTCCTGTGCAACAAGAAATATGGTATGTATATGTATTGATTTTTGTGCAGTGAACATGGTGTACACGGGTACAGTCAACAATAGCATCAACACATGGTATATGTTGTGTTCAACAGCAACAAAGCTCCAAGTTGGCTTTGTAGAACTCAACTACAATATTTCATTGCTACATATATTGCTACATATATTCTCCATGCTTTATGCAAATTTTTCGTAATATATGTATATATATAATTATATATAAATTCCTAACAAACACTCAGTTGACAGTAGATTATAACAACTTTCTCAGCAATCAACTTAAATTTACATCTCGACATTTCGGCTAGATGCTCTAGCCTTCATCAGAATCATGTAACTATGTAGACCACAACCAGTTAGTTATACCAAAAAAATTTATGTGCTTTAAAATGTAATATATATGAGGAGATAGGTACATTATTGGGTGAATATATAACAGGAAATATAGATGGTCAATCACTTTCTGCAAAACTCTCTCCAAGATCTGAATGTCAATAGAGTTCAAACTCGTTTTGTGACTACTGAAAGTACAACTGAAGTGGTGCATAGGTATATGGATATCAATGTTTGTGCCAAATGACTTTTTTTTTGAAGAGGTCACCGTCTTCAAAGTCATGGAATATTCCTGTATTTTGCTGAAGTCAAATAAGTTTTTTTTATAAAGCAAAGAAAGGGCTTTTTAAAGATAAGGTTGAGATACAGCTGAGTAAAAATTGATAAAGTTATCTTGGTAGACAAAGTAATGTTTTAATAACCCCCACCCCCTTTCCCAACATTAAGATGATCCTACACATATCCCTGTCATAAGAAAGTCCTTTCTTTGCTCTATAAAATGAAACTCTTAATTTTTTTGACTATAGCAACATACAGGGATGTTCCACGACTTTGAAAAGGGTGACCTCTTCAATGAGTCATAGTCAGCACATTTGAAAAAATAGCACCACTTCTGGGTACCACTTCAGTTGGATTTGTGACTACCCACAACAGAAGTATGACCCGTATAATATTGATGTCTGTTCTGATCTTGCAGAGCTTCAGGAGTCAAATTTAAATGACCTTATCTATTTCCCCCGCCACTCACCCAATAATGTACCCACCACCTTAGACTATTATATATATCATTTTAAAGCATACAAAAGGCTCTATCTTATGCTAACAAAATTGAGAAGAGGTTTTAGAAAACACGT
This sequence comes from Cladorhizidae sp. MBARI D1340-BT2, assembly GCA_028752905.1. NCBI lineage: Eukaryota > Metazoa > Porifera > Demospongiae > Poecilosclerida > Cladorhizidae > Cladorhizidae sp. MBARI D1340-BT2. The sequence continues at coordinate 40,025,504 of JAQNBH010000011.1, forward strand.
TTTTTTATATTTTTGAAGATAACATTATTTTTAGGTTGTCAGTTAACTACTTGCCCTGGAAAAAAATTTTTAGCGTTTGTTTCTCAGAGTCGTTGTATATAGGTCACGAGTGCCCTTAATTAAACTGTTAAGAAGCTACCAAGGTGAGGAAGGGGCATTTTGGGATCCACTATTTTGAAAAGCAGGTCAGTTTAACACAGAGAGTGCTACTGCACTCTTAGGTCATTAGATGGGGTCCTCCATGCATGGCAGCTGAGCTAGGATCAAATAAAGTTGAAGGTACTAGTGTGACCACAGTATTGAGAGCAGCTTGAATATTGAAGTGAAGTTGGTTTTGTTAAGGTGGTTAGAGCTGACTGTTGAGTATAATAATAATAATAATAATAATAATAATAATAATAATAATAATAATAATAATAATAATAATAATAATAATAATAATAATAATAATAATAATAATAATAATAATAATAATAATAATAATAATAATAATAATAATAAGGCCTTCTGTTGTGGTGCAGAGAGGTAATGTTGCGGGGACCACAGATCACTTGAATTTGGACTCTGATGACATTTTCTTTTAATTATTATAATATGTTAATAATATGTTAATAATAATAATAATAATAATAATAATAACAACAATAAATATAATATAACAACAACAATAATAATAACAACAACAACAATAATAACAACAACAACAATAATAATATAATCATTAATAATAATAATATAATCATAATAATAATCATTAGTCATGTTTTAAACTAACAATAATACTAATAAAGTTGTGATCAAGTCAACATGAGAACATAACATTCAAGTGGCCTGCTGTTCAGCAGATGCTCATAAAAAATCACTTGGTGGTGGTGATGGTGGGGGAGGGGAGAAGAAAAGGTATGGATGGTCGGTGAGGCCAACACATTTCAAGAAAAGAAAAGTGTAACTAAACACAATGAAAAAGAGTGCAGTAGAGGATCATCGAAATTGACCGAGACCCATTCAATCAAGTGTATACCAGAGACTGAGAGGATGTCAACAAGGCTACCTGTGTGGACAATGCAATTAATTAAAGAAGCTCAATGGATTGTTGTTGTTTTGGATGGATTCACTTCCCACCCACTCAAAAATGAATTTAAATATCCTCTACACCAGGAATACGTTTGCTCAGCATCTAGGTGCTGACATCAGCAAGAACCGACGAAGAGGATAATTTAATTTGGATAATTTAATTTGCATCCAGCATCCAGAGTGGGTGGCGTTTCTGTGAAGTAAAACTGCCGGGATCATCCATGCTTTGTGAATCCCAATTAGAGATCACCCAAGAAGCATGATGCTTGCGTCAAGTAGATGGCCAATCAACATGGTGCTTCTTCTCTGAAGAGGGAGTGATGATTGGTTGTTGCCCCACCCGTGTATGTTCATTCCATGCATCAGTCTTGTAAAATGAACTTTTGCCTGCAAGCAACACGATCATTAGTCATGTTTGCATATAAACGCTCATGCTGTCATCAAACATGGATATTTTATAAATAGCAGAAATATTTAAGATTCCTTAGCAAGACTTCACTGAGTTGATGAACAGGAATTTTGATTCCTGTGTAAACTAAATTATGGAACACAGCGCTCTAGTACATAATCCAGGTACTCAGATTTTGAGGATCCCAAACTGGCTACATGTAACTTTAGCACAGTTATACCTATGCCAAAATAAAGCACACAGAGAGATCTAACATTTGAGCTCTATATCTATGTTCATACAGTGAAGTGTGCAGAATCTATGGAGCTATACCTATGCAACATTTTTAGAATCAAGAGAGCACGCGGAGAGATCTATATTTTGAGCTATATATCAAGTTCATATAGTGAAGTGTGCAGAATCTATGAGCTCCAATCACAAGGTTTTGTTAGCGTCTGTATTTTATAATTTAGTGCCCCTCCCACTTCACGTGAACGTAAGTCCACTTTCAAAATAGATATAAAAAATCAATCCGTAGAGCAATTATAGTTGTTATATATATATAGAGCTATTCAAGACTTGATGGTGGAAAGGAGTTGCTCGAAAGGAGTTTGAGGGGGTGGATTTCACTTCACATTCCAACCTGCAGTTCCAAAAGATAAACATGTATGGCAACAGATCAGAAAGCACCCGGTATATATATAAATCAGGACCATAGCATGAATGTTTGCAAAGATATGGTACTTTAAATGGCAATCAACAGTTTTCAGACACGGCTTTGCCTGTTTCATCCAGGTTGGTGGGCAGAGCTGAAAAAGAAGTTTGGGGAGTAGAGTTGGAGATAGCTCAAGTGCAACATGGAGGAATTGTGTAAGGGATGTTCATAAGGAAGACTGGCGGGAAGAAGTGGGAGGGAAATCCAGCTGCAAGTTTTATAAGTTAGCTAAAGAAGTGTTTGGACAAGAAAGATTGGTGAGAGGATTCAGTAACATAAGGGAAGTGTGGCTGAGGTTTAGGTTAAAGACACGGCATCAGCGGGATTCTTGGGTGACAAGGAGAGGTGTGGTATGTGACATGGTGGGAGCTATGTGATGAAGGTGATGTGGAAGATAATGTGCATTTATTGTTACACTCTGGGGAGTTTGCTGGTGATCAAGGAAGAGTAATTGGATATGGTTGGGGGCGTTGAAGGTTCTGAAGAGTGGGTGGTAGAATGAAAAAATGAAGACGATGAAGGGAGAGTAGGCCTAATGTTGGGTAGATCAGTAGCAGGGGTGAAGGAAGAGGTGTTGGGCAGGGTATATAGACAGAATTGTAATGGGAAATGTGCTCAAGTGGTGAGAGAAGAGGAAATATGTAATGTTTGGCACTAGGGTCTAATTCCTTTACGTTTTTGGCACCTCCCCCAGCCCATCCCAATCCCAGAACAAACGCTTCATTACTTTGTTGTAATCATTCAAGTAGTTAATTCGTGGTTTTTCTTCAGTAGTCATTGTCATTTATTGTTTGTATGTACTTAGTGATGGCCTATGGCTCAACACAACAATTAAATTGTTATTAAAGCATCAACATGATCAAGTCCGTAAATGTCAGCCACTTCAGCTCTACCTGGTATTTGTGCAGTAACTTGGTAGTGCTCACTTGAACCAAAGTGTTGTTGATTTAGTTTCCCAAAGGCTTCTGTGATACAGCTGATTTTTCAAATCATAAACCCTTTATCTGCTAATGCCACACCCACTATAAGTAAAAAATCATACCACAATTTTTTTGGGCAACATAAATTTCACCAGATAGTAAATATTAACGATGTCAAAGTTTCAATATTTTCTCCCATAAGTCTGTGGCGACTAGACTTGCTCCAATTCTGCACACCTCACCAGTACCAGCCGATTCCCCCACACATTACCAAGAAATGTCCCACATCTTCCCCTGCAGCACTGTCTCACATGATACATCTCTCATCCCTAATTATTCCGCAACTTTTCTTATCCTCTAAAAACACAGCTGAGGCAGTTCTCAGTCTAAATTGCAACCGCACACCTTGACCTCATCGACCTCACATACCTCTCCACCCCTGCACCATTCTTTGCCAATTTATACAACTTCAGCATACTCTTGCTGTTTACTTCCTCCTCCCAATCCTTCTCATTTCTCATCACCTTCCTTCCACTGACATACTGATCCTACTTCGTTTTTAGCTCATATTTCCTCCTCAAGTTCTCATATTCTTCCCAATTCCTCCATCCTCTTTTAGTTTATTTACAACTATTTTCACCAACCTGCTGTTACAAACACCTCCGATCTCTTACCAAGCAAAATCTTCATCTCTTCCCTCCTCTCCAGCTTCCTCCACCCCATATCTCCACTCGTGCTACTGCATTACTTGCCTCATACCCACTCTCATCTGTGCCGACTCCTACTTCTTGCTAGTATTACGTCCTCCTACTTCGGCTGCATACTCCACACTAGGTCTCACTAAAAGCTCCCACACCATTCTTCCTCTGTCTACTTCCACCTGCCCATTCTCTCTGCTCATCCATATCACCTTTCCAGCCCACTCTTCTGCCTTCTTTGCCATCTTCTCAAACTGAACATTACCCCTTAGCTTCCTATCAAATAGAAGACTGGGAGAAGGGCCTGAAAATAAGCATCAAGAAGCTCGTCGGGATATTTTGAACAACCAGAGACAATCGAAACTAATACTAGACCTGTTCATACTAGCAAAACTCTTGCCCGAATGTTTTTTTGCCTAGGTGAAGCTAGTACCCATGTGCATAATTTGTACTTTTTTATTTTAATGACATCGATATCTGCGCTGCACAGCGGAATACTGGAAGGATGCCAACAAATACCGTTCAACAAAACGGGCACTTAACAACTTTACATCGAGAGATTTTAACAACCCGAGTTAACGGTATGTCAACTCAGAATGTGTTGAGAAATCATATTGATGTTATAAAAAGTCCAAAGATATATATATAAATTAAAAAAATAATAATAATGGCTCCAACTTGAACAGGTCATGATGGGCAGGGATACATGGATGTCTAGAATTGGGGCAGAACCTATCAGTGGATGGATGTGGAGAACTGTCTCAACAGTTCTCACAACATTGCCGATGAAGAGCACCCGTGGCATTGCTAAAGCAACTAAAACTAGATACATAGTACTATACACACACAGACACAAATGCCATCCTCAACACAAAAAAACAAAAAAGCGGTCAAAATTGCCAAAACACATGCATGACATTCTCTCAAATATCCCCAAATATGGATTAGCTCAAATGTACCCTTTTATGGGCATGCTCAAACATCCCAGACTTGTACTGAAACGTCATCAATGACATGATAGCAATCTGAGTTTTCAAATCCATAAGTTCTGCCCAAGGATGTACTGGAATCAAGAATGATCTTTATTACCGTTCCTTGCTGCCGGTAGTGGATGTCAGATGGTAGGAATATTTGGTTAGTGTGAAAGAGGACACTGGAGATTATAGGAGACATTCAAGATGCTGACAGAATTCACTTAAATTCCTTCCAAATTACGTTAGGATCTACAGGTGGCAAAAGTCTAAGTCAATGTGAAAGTCAGGCAAGACAAGCTTGTTTTAAGGCAGGAGTGCTTGGGAATGCAAAACAGGAAGTATTATAGTTTAGCTATGATCTCCTAACCTAAATCTGAAATATTATTCATTCCATTATTAAATGCTCCACTAGATCGTGTAGAGCTACACCACTCGCTGCCATCAAACGCTCCACTAGATCAGGTAGAGCAACAGTATACTGGATCACTGGCAATAGGGCTTCCCAGAGCTGCTACACTATTGCAATCGACTTCATGCTTGCCCAGGTAGGTGTAGGTGCTTTCTCCTTCATCTCCACTGTTGTCTCCCTCAGAGAAGCAGATCAATAACTTCATCTCGGCTATAACGGATTGCCATAACTTCCCGAGATACAGGAAGTGGAAGTTTGACATATGAGTGCTATAATAACCTAAGCTGTACATCTCTAAGGATAGAGTAATGTTATGAGGATGCTCAAAACTTGGATTTGTATAAAATAAGTGCTTAGTGGCGGTCATCACTGTTTGTACCATATGATGCTTACTCCAGTGGGAGGGATAAGCAGGTACATATCTATTAAGCACTTACACACACACTTTTTGTAAAGCATTTCCAGCCAGTATTTGTTAGTGTTTGGTCATGACTACATTCCTCCTGTTCATTTTGTCCATTGCTGGTCAAGATAATGACCTTCTGCTCATTATTCCTGGTGAGGGCTAGAGCATCGAGTCGAAACATTGAGAGAGTAAAATTCAAATTGATTATTGAGGTCACTGGTGTCAACTCAGTTGAAGATGATTTTATTGATAAGATGTCCACATACGACACTATCTAGGCTATGCTTTGCAATAGCTCAGCCTTTTGCCATTCAATTGGTCCTTCTAGCTGACATGATCCATACACCCAGTGATCCATACCAAGGAGAAACCAGTTGGTAAAGATATCATCTCTCCTCCTACCCCCGTCTATCTAAGAGGTGCCCGTTTGCCAAGAAATCCACCCACTCCTCTAATTGATATCTGAATCACAGGCCTCTTGGGGAGGCACACTTTTTAAGTGGAAGTCTGTGGGTGCATTTTGCATTGTATAGTGAAATTCTGGCAGAGGAAAAAGGAAGGGACTGAGTTATGGCTCCCTCTCCCCCCCACCCCCCCCCCCCCCCCACACACACACTCCACCATAATCAATTCCTTCATAACTTCATAAGAACATAGATATCAGATATGTATGTCATAGTGTTTATTACAGTACAAGTTACCTTGCCTCATTTACTGTCAGTACTGCACTGAGGTGCGATGGCCCCAAGGGACTCAGCATTTTATTATTAACATTCTTACACATGTGCCAATAGGAAGAAGGATTGCCATGGTGACTAAAAGGAGCGTGCAGCTTGAAGATCCCAAGATCAAAATACATATACTCGTCAAAACAGCCTATCCATAATAGCTGGGAGTCAGCAGAAGGGCCTGTGAAGGTTTCAATTGTGATCGGCTGCAGATTTGGCATGATGGCGTGATGGATGGAAATGTCGTCGCAGACTTCTCATATAATGTACGAGTAAAATCACGAATTTCATGGTGTGCCTCACCATGCCTAAGCCTCCCACGAGGCAGGGCAGGGCAATCAGAGAAGTTAATATACTTGAGGCCTAATCTCAAATACCAGCTCCTTTTCCACAGCACTGGATGTATTGCATCACCAGCACACAAAAGAGTTTGGGAACACTTGGCGTGATTGTGTGTGCTAGGAATGTAGCTGATAACCAAATCACACGGTCGAGTAATTCTCTGGGAATGTACTCTTGAGCCAAGCGCAGTGTCAAATGGTGATGGTGAGAGCAGGCGTACAGCGTTGAGGCTGGGTGTGCCTGCTGCACTTACAGATGCTGCAAAAGAAACTGGCTACATGGATTGTCTTCCAGCATGACTAAGTGTTTCTCCACAAATGAGTTTATCCTAGCTACTGCCAGCTGACTCCTCTATCACATCTAAGCTCCAGTGGCATGTGCATAATGCCGGGCCACTAAGCATCACTGGTACAATTAACGATCCTATTACAGATCATGTGACAACTCTGAGCTAATTGACTATATTGAAGCTTCCTCAAGAATACAGAATCATGTCATGTCCCCAGACTACATTTCCATGTGCTGGTATTGTGGCACTGCAGAAGGGCTGGATTCCGAGACTACCAGAAGCATATTTGATGGAAGTGTGAGGGAGCTGTTATCCATACTTTAGGCACGAGATCACCACACGAGCTCATCTACTTTTCTCCTGATAGCCACCATGGTCGTTCGAGTGAAATGGGTAGGACGAACTGAAGTAGGCGGCAGAATCCGACTAATGTTTGCATCCTTTTGTATTGATTTGCTCATGGCTGGTTCACAATATGACGCTCACAGAGCATTGTGTATTTGTCGCTGCCATACGTAATATTGTGGAACCAGCATGCAGTATCTGAGCAATTAGAATGCTAGCGGGTTGAACTGCGCCATCAGCTGTTTAGCTGCATGTAAACATTATGGCTTCTGTGGACAGGAAGCTAATTGAGACCCTTGAGGGGGTTCCCCTATTTATGGCAGGGGCGTGCTAAAGTATACTGGGCAGAGGACTATTGCTAAAAGATGACACCTTTGTGCTTGTTAGGTTTCTGGTTTAAAAAGTATACGCTTCTTTCATAGACGGTTATTTAGTGAGATGTTGACTTTTGTGGGAAGTAGAATATTCATGGGTGGAAAGTTTTGCTAAATCACTCCGGCCAATTCTTCCCAGCCTAGCTGGCAAAGCCCAGGGGACCATCCTTGAAAGGTCGATTCCATTAAGGCAAGGGTAAGTTTTGCCCAATCTTGCTATTTGAATACGATGTCATGATCGTTAACTGGGAGGTTACAGATCTTGGGCCTAGCGAGGAGGTTTACAGCTTTATTTTATTGCAATCATGCCATTATCGTGATCTAGCAATAGGATGATCGGCCCTGCCAACATTCAGGGTGGGGATCCTAAAATCCCGTCCATTCACACCAAATGTAGTATTCCCTCCTCTCTGCCACACCCCTTCCCTTTGCAAGCATAAGATGGGTGTGGCTCACATTTGCCTATGTCTATGTTATTAAATCATGTGACAGCTCATGTGACAGCCAATAAGAACACAATCAAGAACAAAAAAATTCATTGAATTTATCTTGACCCATGAGGTAGTCTCAAATACAAGCCTTATTCAAGGCTATATTCATGTGAAGTGAGCACACAGACTGTCCAAGGTCAATACTAGACAGTCCAAAGCTATATTCAATACTAGCATGTGAAGTGAGCACACAGACTGTCCAAGGTCAATACTAGACAGTCCAAGGCTATATTCAATACTAGCATGTGAATGAGCACACAGACTGTCCAAGGCTGTATTCAATACTAGCATGTGAAGTGAGCACACAGACTGTCCAAGGCTATATTCAATTCACAGCACCAAATCTATTGCTGGTGCTTTACCAGCACATATAAAACAATCTGGGGACACTTGTAGTCACATGATCTGAGATTGGAATGTTAATTTTACCAGTGTCTCTGGCCTGGCATCCTGCACATGCCACTCGAAGCTAGATATGATGGAGGAGGCTCGACTTGCAGAAGCACTGAAGATGGGATACACTCCTGCGTGAGGAATATTTAAGACATCCAAATCATGTCGCATTATAATATGTCTAGCAAGCAATACCTTTAATGCTATGACTGGTTAGCCAGCCTTTCTCATAGCCCACCAGCCCACCATTTGGTTTAGTGCTGCCTCGAGATTGCATTCCCAAGCTTTAAAAAAAAATTCCTCGAGCATGTGACGTGGTTGGTTATCAGCTGTATTCCTAGCCACACAGAATCATGTCAAGTGTCCCCAGCAGTCGGCAGAGGCACAAAGAAGTAGGGCAGGGGAGGGGGGGGGGAATTTAGCATCGTAGTCTCATGTAATGAGTGAATGATAGAGGATGTTGAACTGGTACTAGTAAAAAGACCAGCCAAGCTAAATACTCTCATACTTGTTTAGAGTCCAAATTGCTAATAGAGAGTGTGAGAGTCTAGCTTAATCGTATATAAAACTGCCAGTATATAAAACTGCCTTCAACAGAGTTTTACTAAAGTGGGTGGGGGCTCCTTCCAAGGTAGGACGGTCATTTCCCTCCACTGGGCTCCTGCCCAGACCTTTCTATGCTAGTGATCAATACAGCTGATGCGAGCTAGTTTTCGAGATTGAAGTGGGAGAGGATGGCTACTTGAAACCACAACTAGTTCAGTTAGCATAAAAGTAGTACCAATAGCTAATCAATCATCTTTGGATTGGATTTTGATCCACCAACAGACGACAAACCTTATGGTGTAAAACAACCCATGTAGTACTACGTGACTTACCTTTGATGACTTCCGCATAGACTCTAGAGCATCCATAGTTCTCAATGCCTCTTCCTGCGTACTCATTTTAACTCATCTTCCCCTGAACCTCCCTAATTAAATCCACCTAGGCCACGTCGGGGGGGGTTACACCGTGACGTCGGCAGTTTTGCCAACGTACTTACGCGCTGGGTCTGGGCGAGTTGCCTCACTTCTCTCGCCACTCCACCGAGCTAGGAGCTCGCAATACGGAGTACTGAATAAGTTTAGGAGGAGCGAACCCGAGTTGCTTAGGTAAGTTATTTATTGAACCTCTAGTGGTTTCACTTGGTCAATGTGTAGTATTTTTCTTTGTCTCTCTCTGAATAGCTTTTCTTTGGCCGTGCGCTAATCTAGATGTCTACAGGAGGGAGCACTGCCAAGCATAAGGATAGAGGTATAGTTTAGGCAGCTAAGTAGTTGATGTATTTTTCTCTACCTTGTAGCTGTCCGTTCATGTTTGTATACTGTGTTTATATATGTACACAGCTTCTAGTAAGCAATTTCTGTTTCCTGCTATATAGATCTAAACCCTCAATTGACATGAAAATGAGTGTCAAAAGATGTTTTTAGAAGGGGTGAACACACTTATATATATGCTAGACTCATAATTACTATCATAATCATACTTATCAGTTTTGTTTTTACAATACTATAATAGTCGTACTGGGAACTGACTTTGATGCAAAATGAACAATATTTGTTTGACAAACTACAGCTGCTAATCTTTTCCATGTGGTGGACATATAAATATTGAGGAGGTAATGACAGAACCAAACAACTTGGAATAGAACCTTGTTTACTGAACAGTCAATAGAACAAAGGAAAGAGCCACTGAGTACTCGATTACTCTGCAGGGAGAACACATGCAAATACTGTTTTCAATTTGAAAACTATCACTAAAAGGGAAAAACATCTCCCCTACTTCCCCTACCCATCATAGTTCTGGTACTATAAATAATTTTTGAATGTATCTAGTTTCCAGTGTGTGGGGGGAAGTGTGGGGGGAAGTGTGTGGGGGGAGGGGGGGGGGTGTTTAGGTAGTTCCCCCTAGACACACAAGTACATCATTCTTAAGTGTCCTGATTATAAAAAAGTGGTGTGTTCAAGTGTTGTGTTCAACACTTGAACAGATTTTTTCCCTTTTCACAAGACTAATTCATTTCAAGCTGTCTGATCGATACTTTATTAGTGCATCTCTGTTTGGTGCAGGTGGTGCAGATGGACATTGGCTAGCCATGGAGGCAACAGGTGGTCTAATTCCTCCCGATCAGAGAAAGTTTGAGAGAGATAAGAAGGAGATCATTGAAAAAATCAAAGCGCTGGAAGATAAGATTGTATCCTTAGCCTAATGATGTTTGTTGTTGATGTATGCAGTTTTGAGAAGGAGGGGGTTTCCAATTCTGGAGACCAACTCCTCTCAAACATTTGCTGTTTACATAATGGTATCTTCTGAGTATTTTTGTGGAATCATGTACACACCACTGGTTGGGTCAGTGCAAAGTGATTGTTCTTTGTCTCCTCTGTAATGCAGGAATATTGAATATTATAGACACATTGTAGATATTTTTTAACTATTTCCCTACCCCCTATCAGGTGTTGTTTGTGTTTAGCTTGGGTTCATGTTCTTTGTTTGTTGCTCTGTCAATGCATGTTGTCTTATATGCCATCTGGTAGCAGTAGAAAGTAGTGTCAGTGAAAGGCATTATCAGACATTACAGTTCTTCGCCTAGCAGGGCAGACCTTTTGTCTTTCTCTTGCTGGAATGATGGTAAGAATACTGCCTTGCCTCCCTAAAGAAATGCCAGTTCCACATCCATGACACCCAGCTTTTAGCCTGTATGGTTCTACATCTGAAGTGTTACTAACATTGTCTGTGGTCTTCCTTCTAAATATAACCTGCTGTGGTCATGCCTGAGGCTAGAACTGAGGCTAGAACTGAGGCTGATATAAATACACTACCAGTGGCTAATTGTGGCTAGGAGCTACAGCTCTGTGGTTACCCCCAGGCCTCCCAATGTCTGTAGCAATGCATTAGCTATACTGTTAGCAATGCATTAGCTATACTGTTAGCTACTTTTCAGCCTACTAATAGTGTACATTGCTATAATTATTTGTATTAGCGTATGTTGGTTGCGCAGCTGTCACCTGTCACTGGGCATGTGCGTGGCCCAACCGCCCAACCCATCACGTTGCTTGGTTTAGTATGCCTAAGCATGCCTAGTTTTGCCGCTTGGCTTGTTTGCAGGGGGAACATTGTTCCTGTTCAAAGTTTCGTTGAAAAACTTCACCCTGCTAGAGTGCCAATCTGAGTTGTACATGTTTGGTATTGGAAGGTTTTATGCTGGAGTATCTGAAGTTAGCTAATTCCAAGTGAAGCTCACCAACATTACTTTTGTCTTCAAGAAATCTCTTCTACATGCAGTTAACCTCCTGGACATTGGCAGTAAATAATTTGGCTTAGCTGAGTGGAAAAGTTGGTCTGACATGGCTACTCCAGTCTTCAAACTATCAAGTTCACATCACTGAAAACTTGCAAGGTTGTTGGTTCTAAGAAGTGGAAAAGTTGGTCTGACATGGCTACTCCAGTCTTCGAACTATCAAATTCACTTCACTGAAAACTTGCAAGGTCGTTGGTTCTAAGAAGCTACTGATCATGATAGAGATAAAGTCTTGCTAAGTGAAGTGTGGAAACCCAGGGAGTTGTGTACTCCCAAGGTTTTTTGGCCTTGCATTGTGTGGTATCCTCATCTATAGGTGTTGATGATGGCAGTTCCCAAATCCTCCATTGGTGGTAACTTGCTACAACCTGAGTCAGCTTTGCTATATATAGCCTCAGGATGCTGGGATGGAGGGCTAGTCATTATCACGTCTCTTGTTAGCTGCATCAGCTTCTCTGCAACCCTTAGATGCCTGAAGTTCATTGTGACACTCTTTTCTTTAGAGCTGTAGCAGACATCTTAGACAGAGAGATGAAAGTGTGCAATGGTTCCAGCTACAGATGCTGTTATGTGCTATTGTGAAGATAACTCACGAATGTCTGCTCCAGGATTACACTGGACTTCAATTAGGAAATTCATTAGAGCATTGAGACCACTTGATCAGGACATAATCGGAGGTGTAAATTAGTGCGTGGTTAGAGTGGCCATTTTTCAGTGATGCAGGTTTTTTCCTGCTTCTCCAGTCAACTACACCACCAGGTATGTAAACCATTAACATCAGATTTACATGAAGGAGGTAAAAAGAATGGATGTTTTAAGACAAGGTAATGACATGTTGCTACTTTCTGTGGATAGCTTGTAGTCTGAGCTTAGCTGCCTTCAAATCCTGCACCCGAAATAAAGCACACCTCATGCAAAATCATTGGTACTCGTAACAGTTAGCCATTAGCCCTATACAAAACATTCTCACAACTAAATAGTGCTTGATTGTAGTCAGTGCGCACAGGCCTCCGAATGTCTTGGTGTTGATTTCAAGTGCACTTATGCCAGACTTTTGAGGACAGTTGTCTCGCAAGTACACTAGGTACTTCATGGTTGTGGTTGCTAGTTAACCACTATAGGAAAGCTATAGGAAAGCTGATAGTATATTTCTTGAAGAATGTCAATCTAAGGTGTAGGAATGGGTCAGCACTCCAACCCCCATCCGTGTGGTGTTCTTCAGGATGTGTCCATCTCGAGCATAGCTAAAAAGTTAGTTACTCTGCTCAAGGATTTAATCACCACACTGTCTGAACTCGTCTCCCCCAATGGAACTACAATCGTCATTGGCAACTGCAGAGAGAAGCTCCTCCAATGCTGTAAAAGGGGATGCCCCTCTAGTTATAACCTCGAACAGACTCAATTAGTTTTGTGAGTCACCTCCAACTGTTGCAGCCCTCCCATCCTAGCCATGTCAAATTTATAGCTATAACATTTTGTTGAGGAACAGTCTACTGACATTGAAATATCAATACAAAAAGCTGCAAGTTTGCTGCAAAAATTGGCTCGACTGAAGTAAGAAAAGCATAGCTATGTCTGACTACATCTGCAAAATATGCTTGCCTGTGGCCTTGTGTAGAAGCACTTCCTGAAACCATAGGATCAGCCTGAATGGAACACTCGAACACACCATCACCTGTTGGCCATTCCTTCCATTTCTTTTTGTCGCACACCTTCAAATTAGAACTTACATGTTTCAGTAGTAGATTGGAATGCAATATTTAGAAGCCATGTTTCCTTTTAGAGAGTACATGGTATTAACATTTTGTGGTAGTCAAGTTAGTTGGGTGTGACTGACTTGTAGTGTCATGATTTATTCGGGACAACTTGGGGAATGTGAACTTGTGATTAGTGTGGTGTCCTCATCTCAGGGCTTAGCAACTCGGCACTCATGAGGATGAAGTAGCCTTATAGAATGTGACCTAATTTCATTTAATGAAGTTCCTTCAAAGAATTGCAACAGTGAAGTTTGCCTAGCTTTTGAGAGGTTCATTGAGTGAAGCCTCATCGGTGAGCTTATATCAGAGACATAGTTTCTGTTGCTTCATGAACACGTTTCTTGTGGTCCAAGAAGTGATGGCTATCTCAAGTCGTGTGATAGCTTCACACAAGTTACAAAATCTTGCACTAGTCAGTGCAAAATTGGTCGATTCTTCGTCAGGTTCTAATTCTACGTCGCTGCTCTCACTAGTGTCTTTAGTACGTGAGGACTTGCTGCTGGATGGACAATCTCGGCAACAAAGTTTTCTTCCCATTGGTCCTCACAGAGATCAGCACGAGGTCACCATCAACCAAAGCTAGCTCATTAGCTGTGCAGGAGTTCTCTCCCAGTGGCTGGCTAATCAACACCTGTATTTCTTCATCTTCTAGCACCTCTCCATCATCGGCAAGATCAAGATATGGATCATCAGTAGGGCCACACCTGTTGACAAGGTTTGATTTACGATACCTTTCTAAACCACATCTGGTTCCCAAGCCTGAGCAGTCCACCTGCTAGCATGGAGAATGGTGAGTGCTGACCCCAAGCCTGAGCAGTCCACCTGCTAGCATGGAGAATGGTGAGTGATTACCCCAAGCCTGAGCAGTCCACCTGCTAGCATGGAGAATGGTGAAACATCTGAAGTTGTTGTGCCAATCTTCAAGACAAAATGCAAGAGGAACTTGCAGTAATACCACTTGGATTACCCCCCCAGTTCAAGGGTTGGAACTTTTGAAGTGGTATGAAGTAGAACTTTGGTGTTAGTGTATTTCTCTACTAGGTCAGAGCGATGGCCTCCTGCTTGTTCATAAACAGAGGAACAAATTGTCCACATGCTTTCAATTCAGTGACCCAAGGATGTTCATGTAAAACTTCCCCAGGCAACCAAGACCTTACTCGACTGACTGGAAGACTCCCCTTCTTGGCACCTTTAAAAGCAGTGATGACTTTTGGACTGCCAAATCACAATAGGAAGGAGTTCAGATTCTCCCACAGACTTGACCAAGAAGCAACAGTCACCTCATGTGCGCCTTTTACCATCTTTGTACTCCCATCTTCATCTGCCCTTGATCAGGGAGTGCTCTCCAGAAACACCCTGTTTCATCAACATTCCAAATGTCCCCTCGGCCTTGTAATCTTCAACTGACTCGGGCAATCTTCCTTTCCAAGACTTGTGCATATCATCATGCTTGTACGCATGTCTGGGAGGAGTCTCGTGTTGGACAAGTGTTGGCACTGCAGACAGAACCTCACAATCCAGCGGATGAGCTAACAGTAGTGGGGATGCAGTTCCGTAGTGCCTTGCATCTGCCATCTCTATGAGGCTATGGGTTGGAGGTGGACCTGCATCATCTACCATCTCTATGAGGCTATGGGTTGGAGATGTACCTGCATCATCTACCATCTCTATAAGGCTATGGGTTGGAGGTGTACCTGCATCATCTGCCATCTCTATGAGGCTATGGGTTGGAGGTGTACCTGCATCATCTACCATCTCTATGAGGCTATGGGTTGGAGGTGTACCTGCATCATCTACCATCTCTATGAGGCTATGGGTTGGAGGTGTACCTGCATCATCTGCCATCTCTATGAGGCTATGGGTTGGAGATGTACTTGCATCATCTACCATCTCTATGAGGCTATGGGTTGGAGGTGTACCTGCATCATCTACCATCTCTATGAGGCTATGGGTTGGAGGTGTACTTGCATCATCTACCATCTCTATGAGGCTATGGGTTGGAGGTGTACCTGCATCATCTACCATCTCTATGAGGCTATGGGTTGGAGGTGTACCTGCATCATCTGCCATCTCTATGAGGCTATGGGTTGGAGGTGTACCTGCATCATCTGCCATCTCTATGAGGCTATGGGTTGGAGGTGTACCTGCATCATCTGCCATCTCTATGAGGCTATGGGTTGGAGATGTACCTGGACCCACCATCTCTATCGGCTTTCACTGGGAGAATTAAGACCATGCTCAGCGGTGACCTGCAAGAACTAAGGAGGCAGTCTCTTGGAGGGCCCATACTGTCTCAGAAATAACTAAAATGCCAACATTCATATTTGTGCTTTGTTTGTCCACTTTACGGAGTAGCATGTGTCCGCATTGTAGGGTGTTAAAAACTTATGGCAGTTAATGTAATGCACTTTACATAAACATCCTCATTAACATGTCCACATTTAAGTGGTTTGGATTAACGAGGTTCCACTGTGTGTATATATATATATATACACACTATTAGAGGTGTTTGCACTAAAGGTGCAGGAACTTGTTCAAAACTCAGGAATTTGATAAAAACTGGAAGATTTAGCAACCATTGTAAGTAACTATATAAGATGTATTTCTAATAGAGGAGGACTAAGAGCTTGCTTTATCGCTGCGTCGACAACGTCACTGCCCTCTGCAAATTTTGTCATTTAAAAAACTGAGGTGTTCTTGTAATAGAGAAGGGCTAGAGGTAGCCTCGCCAGCCAACTGTTAGCATTGTGCAAGCTCTAACTTAGCTGAGTGTCGGAAATGCCACCATGTTTGAGTGGGCATGAAAAGCACATGTGAACACAGTCACAACGACTGATGATCGCAAGTCATCCATTTTGGCGATGGTGGCTTCCAAGAGGTTGGAGACAAAAAAATTTTGGGGGGAGGGGGGGGGGGGGGAGGGGGGGGGGCAAAACCCACATAAAGCCATGATCATGTGAAATTAGAACATATTATGTAGTTTTCAGGTGTTTAGAGGACAAGCAGACAGACAGAGGAACTATATATATATATATATATATATATATATATATACCTATATGATAGCTTTAGTGCAAATCAAATGGTCGTTGCTTTACAAGAGTGAATTGAAGAAATTGCGAGTAGATTTGTGTTTTAAAGTCATTTAGAATATATTATATTGCACTTAGCTATTGTGTTTCAACATGTAGTTCTCATAGCATTTGCTGATGTATTGAACGTCTTGTGTCCCATATACTAAATTTACTAATACCAAATGTAGCTGCTATGAACGGTTCATGGATTTGGTGCCAATCCATCATGGGAACTTATTTTCGAGAACTCTATGACCTTTGGATGGATGTGATGCCCTCTACTAGTACAGATAGACTAGGTCTGGATGTGGGGCCCTCTACTAGTGCAGAGGTCTGGATGTGGTGCCCTCTACTAGTGCAGAGGTCTGGATGTGGTGCCCTCTACTAGTGCAGAGGTCTGGATGTGGTGCCCTCTACTAGTGCAGAGGTCTGGATGTGGTGCCCTCTACTAGTGCAGAGGTCTGGATGTGGTGCCCTCTACTAGTGCAGAGGTCTGGATGTGGTGTCCTCTACTAGTGCAGAGGTCTGGATGTGGGGCCCTCTACTAGTGCAGAGGTCTGGATGTGGTGCCCTCTACTAGTGCAGAGGTCTGGATGTGGTGCCCTCTACTAGTGCAGAGGTCTGGATGTGGTGCCCTCTACTAGTGCAGAGGTCTGGATGTGGTGCCCTCTACTAGTGCAGAGGTCTGGATGTGGTGCCCTCTACTAGTGCAGAGGTCTGGATGTGGTGCCCTCTACTAGTGCAGAGGTCTGGATGTGGTGCCCTCTACTAGTGCAGAGGTCTGGATGTGGTGCCCTCTACTAGTGCAGAGGTCTGGTTGTGGTGCCCTCTACTAGTGCAGAGGTCTGGATGTGGTGCCCTCTACTAGTGCAGAGGTCTGGATGTGGTGCCCTCTACTAGTGCAGAGGTCTGGATGTGGTGCCCTCTACTAGTGCAGAGGTCTGGATGTGGTGCCCTCTACTAGTGCAGAGGTCTGGATGTGGTGCCCTCTACTAGTGCAGAGGTCTGGATGTGGTGCCCTCTACTAGTGCAGAGGTCTGGATGTGGTGCCCTCTACTAGTGCAGAGGTCTGGATGTGGTGCCCTCTACTAGTGCAGAGGTCTGGATGTGGTGCCCTCTACTAGTGCAGAGGTCTGGATGTGGTGCCCTCTGCTAGTGCAGAGGTCTGGATGTGGTGCCCTCTACTAGTGCAGAGGTCTGGATGTGGGGCCCTCTACTAGTGCAGAGGTCTGGATGTGGTGCCCTCTACTAGTGCAGAGGTCTGGATGTGGTGCCCTCTACTAGTGCAGAGGTCTGGATGTGGTGCCCTCTACTAGTGCAGAGGTCTGGATGTGGTGCCCTCTACTAGTGCAGAGGTCTGGATGTGGTGCCCTCTACTAGTGCAGAGGTCTGGATGTGGTGCCCTCTACTAGTGCAGAGGTCTGGATGTGGTGCCCTCTACTAGTGCAGAGGTCTGGATGTGGTGCCCTCTACTAGTGCAGAGGTCTGGATGTGGTGCCCTCTACTAGTGCAGAGGTCTGGATGTGGTGCCCTCTACTAGTGCAGAGGTCTGGATGTGGTGCCCTCTACTAGTGCAGAGGTCTGGATGTGGTGCCCTCTACTAGTGCAGAGGTCTGGATGTGGTGCCCTCTACTAGTGCAGAGGTCTGGATGTGGTGCCCTCTACTAGTGCAGAGGTCTGGATGTGGTGCCCTCTACTAGTGCAGAGGTCTGGATGTGGTGCCCTCTACTAGTGCAGATAGACTAGGTCTGGATGTGGTGCCCTCTACTAGTGCAGAGGTCTGGATGTGGTGCCCTCTACTAGTGCAGAGGTCTGGATGTGGTGCCCTCTACTAGTGCAGAGGTCTGGATGTGGTGCCCTCTACTAGTGCAGAGGTCTGGATGTGGTGCCCTCTACTAGTACAGAGGTCTGGATGTGGTGCCCTCTACTAGTGCAGAGGTCTGGATGTGGTGCCCTCTACTAGTGCAGATAGACTTGGTCTGGATGTGGTGCCCTCTACTAGTGCAGATAGGCTAGGTCTGGATGTGGTGCCCTCTACTAGTGCAGAGGTCTGGATGTGGTGCCCTCTACTAGTGCAGAGGTCTGGATGTGGTGCCCTCTACTAGTGCAGAGGTCTGGATGTGGTGCCCTCTGCTAGTACAGATAGGCTAGGTCTGGATGTGGTGCCCTCTACTAGTGCAGAGGTCTGGATGTGGTGCCCTCTACTAGTGCAGAGGTCTGGATGTGGTGCCCTCTACTAGTGCAGAGGTCTGGATGTGGTGCCCTCTACTAGTGCAGAGGTCTGGATGTGGTGCCCTCTACTAGTGCAGAGGTCTGGATGTGGTGCCCTCTACTAGTGCAGAGGTCTGGATGTGGTGCCCTCTACTAGTGCAGAGGTCTGGATGTGGTGCCCTCTACTAGTGCAGAGGTCTGGATGTGGTGCCCTCTACTAGTGCAGAGGTCTGGATGTGGTGCCCTCTACTAGTGCAGAGGTCTGGATGTGGTGCCCTCTACTAGTGCAGAGGTCTGGATGTGGTGCCCTCTACTAGTGCAGAGGTCTGGATGTGGTGCCCTCTACTAGTGCAGAGGTCTGGATGTGGTGCCCTCTACTAGTGCAGAGGTCTGGATGTGGTGCCCTCTACTAGTGCAGAGGTCTGGATGTGGGGCCCTCTACTAGTGCAGAGGTCTGGATGTGGTGCCCTCTACTAGTGCAGAGGTCTGGATGTGGTGCCCTCTACTAGTGCAGAGGTCTGGATGTGGTGCCCTCTACTAGTGCAGAGGTCTGGATGTGGTGCCCTCTGCTAGTGCAGAGGTCTGGATGTGGTGCCCTCTACTAGTGCAGAGGTCTGGATGTGGTGCCCTCTACTAGTGCAGAGGTCTGGATGTGGTGCCCTCTACTAGTGCAGAGGTCTGGATGTGGTGCCCTCTACTAGTGCAGAGGTCTGGATGTGGTGCCCTCTACTAGTACAGATAGGCTAGGTCTGGATGTGGTGCCCTCTACTAGTGCAGAGGTCTGGATGTGGTGCCCTCTACTAGTGCAGAGGTCTGGATGTGGTGCCCTCTACTAGTGCAGATAGGCTAGGTCTGGATGTGGTGCCCTCTACTAGTGCAGAGGTCTGGATGTGATGCCCTCTACTAGTGCAGAGGTCTGGATGTGGTGCCCTCTACTAGTGCAGATAGGCTAGGTCTGGATGTGGTGCCCTCTACTAGTGCAGAGGTCTGGATGTGGTGCCCTCTACTAGTGCAGAGGTCTGGATGTGGTGCCCTCTACTAGTGCAGAGGTCTGGATGTGGTGCCCTCTACTAGTGCAGAGGTCTGGATGTGGGGCCCTCTACTAGTGTAGAGGTCTGGATGTGGTGCCCTCTACTAGTGCAGAGGTCTGGATGTGGTGCCCTCTACTAGTGCAGAGGTCTGGATGTGGTGCCCTCTACTAGTGCAGAGGTCTGGATGTGGTGCCCTCTACTAGTGCAGAGGTCTGGATGTGGTGCCCTCTACTAGTGCAGAGGTCTGGATGTGGTGCCCTCTACTAGTGCAGAGGTCTGGATGTGGTGCCCTCTACTAGTGCAGAGGTCTGGATGTGGTGCCCTCTACTAGTGCAGAGGTCTGGATGTGGTGCCCTCTACTAGTGCAGAGGTCTGGATGTGGTGCCCTCTACTAGTGCTAGGTCTGGATGTGGTGCCCTCTACTAGTGCAGAGGTCTGGATGTGGTGCCCTCTACTAGTGCAGAGGTCTGGATGTGGTGCCCTCTACTAGTGCAGAGGTCTGGATGTGGTGCCCTCTACTAGTGCAGAGGTCTGGATGTGGTGCCCTCTACTAGTGCAGAGGTCTGGATGTGGTGCCCTCTACTAGTGCAGAGGTCTGGATGTGGTGCCCTCTACTAGTGCAGAGGTCTGGATGTGGTGCCCTCTACTAGTGCAGAGGTCTGGATGTGGTGCCCTCTACTAGTGCAGAGGTCTGGATGTGGTGCCCTCTACTAGTGCAGAGGTCTGGATGTGGTGCCCTCTACTAGTGCAGAGGTCTGGATGTGGTGCCCTCTACTAGTGCAGAGGTCTGGATGTGGTGCCCTCTACTAGTGCAGAGGTCTGGATGTGGTGCCCTCTACTAGTGCAGATAGGCTAGGTCTGGATGTGGTGCCCTCTACTAGTGCAGAGGTCTGGATGTGGTGCCCTCTACTAGTGCAGAGGTCTGGATGTGGTGCCCTCTACTAGTGCAGAGGTCTGGATGTGGTGCCCTCTACTAGTGCAGAGGTCTGGATGTGGTGCCCTCTACTAGTGCAGAGGTCTGGATGTGGTGCCCTCTACTAGTGCAGAGGTCTGGATGTGGTGCCCTCTACTAGTGCAGATAGACTAGGACTGGATGTGGTGCCCTCTACTAGTGCAGAGGTCTGGATGTGGTGCCCTCTACTAGTGCAGATAGGCTAGGTCTGGATGTGGTGCCCTCTACTAGTGCAGATAGACTAGGACTGGATGTGGTGCCCTCTACTAGTGCAGAGGTCTGGATGTGGTGCCCTCTACTAGTGCAGAGGTCTGGATGTGGTGCCCTCTACTAGTGCAGATAGGCTAGGTCTGGATGTGGTGCCCTCTACTAGTGCAGAGGTCTGGATGTGGTGCCCTCTACTAGTGCAGAGGTCTGGATGTGGTGCCCTCTACTAGTGCAGAGGTCTGGATGTGGTGCCCTCTACTAGTGCAGAGGTCTGGATGTGGTGCCCTCTACTAGTGCAGAGGTCTGGATGTGGTGCCCTCTACTAGTGCAGAGGTCTGGATGTGGTGCCCTCTACTAGTGCAGAGGTCTGGATGTGGTGCCCTCTACTAGTGCAGAGGTCTGGATGTGGTGCCCTCTACTAGTGCAGAGGTCTGGATGTGGTGCCCTCTACTAGTGCAGAGGTCTGGATGTGGGGCCCTCTACTAGTGCAGAGGTCTGGATGTGGGGCCCTCTTCTGTACTGCAAACGCTTGCAAGTGAAATGATTATGTCCTTAACTCGTACACCCCCTGAACCCTCCCTTCCCCCCCCCCCCCCCCCTCCCTCAGAAGCTTGCCCCATCAAGCATTACACAACAGGTAAGCTCGGATATCAGCAAGGAAGCAGGCAAGCTCTCTGAGTTTGACAAGTCTAAGGAGAGCTACATCACAGAAGCGAAAGCTGTAGAGGCCAAGATTAGAGAAGTTGGATTGAAGCACTCTGACAAGGTGAATACAATGCAATAAGTTCTATGCTGTGTGGTCCACATATTCCGAGCTAGGATGGTATGTATTTCGGAACTAAAACCTGCTCCAATCTCCATTAGAACTTACCTATTCGGTGGCACGTGGTTAAGTTATTTACTTTAATTAATGTAAATAAACCACAAGCATAGATTTGCTTGATTACTTTAGCCTTATGTAGGCAGCTCAGCTGACTAGGATCCCTCCACACCTAGATAATGTTACCAAGCACGCTGTGTATACACTAACTCTATAGCTGTTGGGGTGCGTGGCTTACATGGTAATTACTCTGTTTTCTTGTATGGGAGTTGCACCTTTTAATTACATATCTGCTATTTGCTGCATGTTAATTACGACTTGGAACTCACACCTTTCACCTAACTGATACGCTGTTACCTGAAGTAGGGCAGGTCACTTTAACCCATTGAACGCCGACCTTATTTGTATTTTGTTGTAATAATTATATTTTTAACTATTGATTTTCAAACTATTTACGAGAATGAAAATACATTAAGCTGCAGTTTGGTATAAGAATCAGCTCAGTTGAAGTTCGCAAACAAAAGCTACGCAGCGCTATGTCATTATACGTCTACAACCAAACTTACTCCAACGAAATCCATCCAGGAGTGCCTCCTTGCTCAAGCGCAAAATAATTCAATGGGACTCCTGGTAAGCACAGGTGCCTGTGCTGCTTTCCACTGAAGAAGAACTTCCAGAAACAGAGGCGAAAACCAGGAAGCGACTGTTCAAGAACGTAGTTGTGATAATCGGCCATAAAAAAAAAATTCTTAAAAGTTTTGCTCCCACAACCCGTCTAACCGGAAGTAAATGTTTATTACTATTTTTAAATCAACCCAGTTGTCTACTGGGCATGTGCAAATGGAGAATGGGCGGGCGCCTAATACAAATTCTTTGATTAATTTTTCCCCCCTTCTCGATGATGTCCAAGTTTTGCGTCACATGGCACTGATAGTTGTGCACGTGCCATTCTGCATCCATCAGGAGTTCTGATTCCCAAGTACCTCCTTTACCTTTGGGCCGACGGGATTGGGGACTCAAAACTTTGTGATTATTATGCGTTGCATTCCGCTTATTATGCTATGCCAGCAAAGCTCTTGACAGTGTCCATCAAATGGAAGGCCCACAGATCATGCCATGTTTACACACCTGCCCAGACTGTAGGCGCAGAAGGAGTTTATATTTGCTAGGCAAAGGAAGCATTTACTCAGAAACCACGTTTGCTTTGGGTATCGAGGTTAGGGGGGAGGGGTTAGCATTTATTGTGACATGTAGCTAGCAAAACAGGAAATGATGAGAATGTATTGTAATACCTCGTTATAACAGTATATATATTTAATTAACAGCAATATATTATATTTAATGAACAGCTATAATTATATATATTTAATGAACAGCTCTCTCTATATATTAATGAACAGCTATATACATATTTAATGAACATATATATTTAATGAACAGCTCTCTACAGCTATATATACATAAATATTTAATGAAAACTCTATATATTTAATGAACAGCTATTTACATATTTAATGAACAGCTCTCTATATATTTAGTGAACAGCTCTATACATATTTAATGAACAGCTCTCACTATATATTAATGAACAGCTATATACATATTTATAACAGCTCTCTATATATATTTAATGAACAGCTATATATATATTTAATGAACAGCTCTCTATATATTTAATGAACAGCTATATACATATTTATAACAGCTCTCTATATATATTTAATGAACAGCTATATATATATTTAATGAACAGCTCTATATATATTTAATGAACAGCATATTTAATGAACAGCTCTCTATATATATTTAGGGCTTTATGAAGGGTGGTGATTAGAACGAACAAGATTTAATTAATTAAGGGAAGAGAGAAAAAATTGCAATGGTGCTAATAAACTTGGGAATCATAATGGTGCTAATTGGCTTGGGAAGGTGGAGATCAGAATAAGAGAAGAGAGGGGGGGGGAGAAATGGGGCTGTATGGTACTGATAATAGGTGTCCTCGAGTCATTCTAGACCATGCTGTGCTGCAGTGATATTCTGGGGTTTTCCCCTTGAGGCATTGTAGAGTATTCTGGGTTTTCTCCAGTCATTCTAGGGGTATTCTGGGTTTTCCCCTCGAGAGTGTATTCTGGGTTTTCCCTCGAGTCATTTTTGAGACTATGTGAGGAGTATTCTGGTTTACCCTGGTCGAGTCATTCGGGGTATTCCGGATTTTCCCCTCGAGTTATTGTGGTATGGGGTTTCCCCTCGAGTCATTCTATACCATGTGAGGTGAGAAGAGAAACAAACACATGACTGTGTGATGACTGAATGTTTGGTACACCTACTATCAGTACCATACAGCTCCACCCCCCCTTCTCTTATTCTGATCTCCACCTTCCCAAGCCAATTAGCACCATTATGATTCCCAAGTTTATTAGCACCATTGCAATTTTTTCTCTCTTCCCTTAAATCTTGTTCGTTCTAATCACCACCCTTCAAAAGCTAGAGCTGTTCGTTAAATATATATATAGCTGTTCATAATATATATATATATATAGCTGTTCATTAATATATAGAGAGCTGTTCATTAAATATATATTGAGAGCTGTTCATTAAATATATAGAGAGCTGTTCATTAAATATATATATAGCTGTTCATTAAATAAATATATAGCTGTTATAACGAGGTATTACAATACACTCTCATCATTTCCTGTTTTGCTAGCTACATGTCACAATAAATGCTAACCCCTCCCCTACCTCCTAAAGTGGATAGTGGTTTAGCCTATAAAGTTCTAAATAGGAACAGCCTACAAAGTTAAAAATAGGGACACCCCCTATAAAATTCAAAAGAGGGATAACCTCTATATAGGGAGAGCCTATAAAGGCTCTCCTGATTTAAGGGCTCTCCTGATTTAAAATGTTATAGGCTGCTCTCTATTTAGAACTTAATATGCTTGTTTACTCCCAGTCTTTTCTAAGGACTCTTGCAAGAGGTCATCTATCCACTGAAACACTCGCTTCTTCTGCAAAGAACTCTCCTTACTTTTGGCTGCCTAAAATAGATTTTAGCATGATCACAAGGCCAGTACAAGTGGTCCTGCAGGTCTGGCCAAACCCAGACCACTTTTTTTTTAAATGTGAATCAGTAACTGTCGTTAAATAATTAAATGCAAGTCGATAATGGTCATTAAGCATTACCAGACTTTGCCGTTCGCACTCGTGATGTGACACATCAATTGTGAACACGAAAACACGCCTTTAGCAGCAGTCCAAACTCATCACATTGGTGTGCTTTGTTTGAGATTTCAACGTATCGTGGGTGACAAATGTTTTATCAGGTCACTTTAGTTGGACCACTTTATGTTTGTTTCTGCCAGGCCTCTCTCTATCTCAAGGAATAACGCGATGCTTTGAAGGAGAGGGGGGGGGGAAGTGGGGGGGAGGCAGGTGACGGAGTTTCCAATCTTGCCTTCGGTATATGTCCCACGCTGATTGACCTAAATGCACTGTTGATGATCACGCACTGTGTGTGCATTATAAAGTGTGTGTAGTGTACAGGACTATTGACCAGGTAGAGCTTGTGGTAAACCTCTTTGAAGAAGTCTGACTCAAAATGTGGCAAATATTTTTGACCTTTTCTTCCCCCCCCCCCCCCCATTTTTTTGGCTCCATTATTCCACCCAAGATCAGATCTGAGAGAGGTTGAATTTCTTTCCTGTGAGGATGCATGTGCCCTGTTTGGTTGGTGAAATACCTCCACAATCTGTTGGCTTGAAACTTGGCTGGTAAGCTTCCTCTGGACCTGCGTGCACGCACAACCTGAAACTTGGCTGGTAAGCTTCCTTTGGACCTGCGTGCATGCACAATCTGTTGGCCTGAAACTTGGCTGGTAAGCTTCCTTTGGACCTGCGTGCATGCACAATCTGTTGGCCTGAAACTTGGCTGGTGAGCTTCCTCTGGACCTGCGTGCACGCACAATCTGTTGGCCTGAAACTTGGCTGGTAAGCTTCCTTTGAACCTGCGTGCACGCACAATCTGTTGGCCTGAAACTTGGCTGGTGAGCTTCCTCTGGACCTGCGTGCACGCACAATCTGTTGGCCTGAAACTTGGCTGGTGAGCTTCCTCTGGACCTGCGTGCACGCACAATCTGTTGGCCTGAAACTTGGCTGGTAAGCTTCCTTTGAACCTGCGTGCACGCACAATCTGTTGGCCTGAAACTTGGCTGGTGAGCTTCCTCTGGACCTGCGTGCACGCACAATCTGTTGGCCTGAAACTTGGCTGGTAAGCTTCCTCTGGACCTGCGTGCACGCACAATCTGTTGGCCTGAAACTTGGCTGGTAAGCTTCCTCTGGACCTGCGTGCACGCACAATCTGTTGGCCTGAAACTTGGCTGGTAAGCTTCCTCTGGACCTGCGTGCACGCACAATCTGTTGGCCTGAAACTTGGCTGGTAAGCTTCCTCTGGACCTGTGCGTGTGCACGGCTCGTGTGTTTTATTTCAGACCAGGTGTCTTAGTTGAGTATTGTCCACAGCAAAGTGACAGTTGATCTCAAAAGTACAACCCCATCAGAGCACACTCTTGCACACCTGAAAGAGCCTTTGCTGAAAGGCTTCATTCTCCTTTGGGTCAGAGCTAAACGAGTCTTAATTGGAGTTCATCCATCAGTTAGAGCAAGTTAGAGTGCTTGATTTGCTCGTCTCTCTGCCGTGATTGGCTCTAACTAGCTGAGCCTCCGAAACACCACCCCGGGTCAATATTGGTCATGTGATGTTTTGGCTTCCATGAGTTCTATGAATATCATTAATATTTGTGTTGGTATATATCAGCATGAAAAGTCGCGTGAGATATGGGCGTGTCTTAGTCAGTACTGACTATGCATTTGTTCTCTTGATAGAGGCATTTGAGAGGCATTTGCAGCTGCACTTTTCCCACTAACCTCATGACATCATGTTATATATTCGCTGCCATATGGTAAGGGACAGAATGTGCCAAGTCTTTGCCATACTGGTTCCTGCTTAATTAATCTCTTGCCGTGCCCCCCTGCACTAAAACAATGACAGGTTTCAATAATCATTTTGCATTTTAAAATATATATATGTATTTTAGAAAAGAGTGGCCAGTGACTTCCTGGCAGGTGTTCGGCACAAACAGAAGGACGCCATGACGATGCAATTGTGTAAGTGGTCTAGTTCACTTAATTAATTCATGCAGCCAATTGTTGGGGTGCGGTTTCCATTGAAATCCATTTCCCCCCATCAGTGGTCATGGCTGGCTGGTAAATTATGCTTGCTATTTAGTGGAGCAGACCTGTTTGTTTATATCTCCCACCAACATAGGTGATCTGAGGGACTAAGTGTTTTATTATAATTTTAGTGATAAAATAATAGTAATAATAATAATAGTAATAGTGATGATGATGATAATATTAATAATTATGATGATAATAATAGAGTAATAGTGATAATAAATAGTGATAATAAATAGTGATAATATTAATAATTAATAATACTAATATAATAATAATAATAATAATAATAATGATAATGATAATGATAATGATAATGATAATGATAATGATAATAATAATGATAATGATAATATTAATGATGATGATGATGATATAATAATAATAATAATAATAATAATAATAATAAAAATTATAATAATAATAATAATAATAATAGTAGTAGTAGTAGTAGTAGTAGTAGTAGTAGTAGTAGTAGTAGTAGTAGTAATAATAATAATAATAATAAATAATAATAATAATAATAATAATAATAATAATAATAATAATAATAATATTAATAATAATAATAATAATAATAATAATAATAATAATAATAATAATTAATAATAATAATAATAATAATAATAATAATAATAATAATAATAATAATAATAATAATAATAATAATCAATAATAATAATAATAATAATAATAATAATAATAATAATAATAATAATAATAATAATAATAATAATAATAATAATAATAATAATAAATAATAATAATAATAATAATAATAATAATAATAATAATAATAATAATAATAATAATAATAATAATAATAATAATAATAATAATAAATAATAATAATAATAATAATAATAATAATAATAATAATAATAATAATAATAATAATAATAATAATAATAATAATAATAATAATAATAATAATAATAATAATAATAATAATAATAATAATAATAATAATAATAATAATAATAATAATAATAATAAGGCTGTCGATCTGCCTCTGGAGGGGGAATGCAACCATGTGGGTTGGTTGGTTGTAACCAGACCCCCCATGGTTGATGGACTTTTGTAGACTGGACCATAATAATAATAATAATGATGTGATAATAATAATAATAATAATAATAATAATAATAATAATAATAATAATAATAATAATAATAATAATAATAATAATAATGTTTTTTAATAAAAAATAATAAAAAATAAAAAAAACTGTTATTAGAATGGAAATACAAGAAGGCGCAGTTTTGGTTATACAAATGGTTTCATTGACATGAGCAAGCAAAAGCTGCCCATCGCTAAGTCGTGCTTACAGCAAGGAGGAGGTCCCTGCAGAGTACTGACTTCTCAAAAGAAAGGAGAGATCATATAATTTCAGGGAAGCACAAGAGTCTGTGTCGCTTTCTTCAGCAGATGGAAATTCCAGAAACATCAATGAAGGCAGAAAGAGAACTTCCGTGATGGCAATTACATCATCAGTGATTTGGTGGGAGGGGGGGGGGGGGGGGGCTGGGGCTGCCTCATTGCCCAGATGTGTACTTAATGGGAGTGTACCCTCATTTCTAACAAGGCAAGTGCCCCTCCCATGGGTCAAGTCCCACTATGTTCTTTTCGGTTGATTTTGAAGGCGAGTCTTTAGTGCCCATTAGCACTTAGCAGGTAGATGACAACAGTAATAGCTTGTCTGAGATTTTTTGACTGCGTCCGTACTTGTTACGCTAAAATAAGCTGCTTTGTTGGCTTTGTGTTGTGTTAATAATATTCACGATAATGTTATGCAGTTCCTCTGACATCACCTCCCACCATGCTAGCTGGTAGTGTTTGCCTGTTCATGACCATGTATTGGCAGGAGTAGCTGCTAATTAAATAAAGGTGGGAGAAGGTCCTTGCCAAGTTGCTGGTCCAACGGTGAACTAATGAACGCAGCTCTTGCATGGCAAGAAGCTTAGGCTGAGCTTTGTCGTAATATTCCGGGACTTGTTTGTGAGAGTGGGTGTGTTGTGGTATTTGCAGGAGGTTGGAGCAACATTTGACCACAAGGAAAACCTCCAGTTTGGATGAGAAGAGGTTCAGACAGGAGGTGGAGGCTCTCAAGAAGTCCAAGGAACGACTTGGGTTAGTGTGTGTATGTGTCTCTCTCTCTGTGTGTGTAGGTGTGTGTAGGTGTAGGAGTGTGAGAGTAGGTGTGTGTGAGTGTAAGTGTGTGTGTGTGTGTGTGAATGTAGGTGTGTGAGAGTGTAGGGGTATGTGTGTAGGTATGCATTAATGTAGGAGTGTGAGAGTAGGTGTGCTAAGTGCAAGTTGTGTGTGTGTGTGAGAGTAAGTATGTGAGAGTGTAGGTGTGTGTAGGTTTGTGCACGCGCATGTGTGGGTGTAGGTGTGTGTGTGTGTAGGTGTAAGTGTGTGTGTGTGTTTGTAGCGTATGTAGCAGCCAGTGTAAACATCCTGTGTAGGGTCAGGATGTACAGGATGTAGGTATTGTTAGTCACATTCCAGCATGTTGTGTGTGGCATGTAATTATGCCCACAATGTTGAGCAATAACATTACCCGTACTTATGACTACCTACTATGACTACTGTAACTATGACGACCTACTATGACTACCGTAACTATGACTACCGTAACTATGACTGTGTTGAGACATGCTGAAGGGGCAGAGGTCACATCCTGTGGTGGTTTCACACTTCACTGCATCACACTAACACACACGGGGGGGGGGGGGGGGGGGGGGGGGGGGACTTGATTGTGCGTTGTGTGTCTGTGAGTAAGTCTTGCTATCTTCTACCTCCCCCCCCCCCAACAAAAAACAACTGATTCTTAATTATCCCCCCCTGTTATTAAATGTTTATTTTTACTGTCAAGCACTGTTGATTCTAGCCCACATGATACTCTCCAGTCACAACTGTTTCTGCTCCTGTTAGGGAATCAGTGTTGCCCTCGCTACAGACGTATAGACCTTCTCTTCGCATGTGTCCCTTTTCAGGCTGTTCTCTGCAGCAGCTTGATCCTCCATACCAGTCTAGCTAGCCCTCATCTTTTCAGGCTGTTCTCTGCAGCAGCTCGATCCTCCATGTCAGTCTAGCTAACCCTCAATGTGCTTCAACTTCCATGAAACTCCATTGAAAGTTTGTGTGGATCATCCACGTCAGACTCACCTTAGTTCTCCTCGTCAGTCATATGCGCCAAACAAACTAATTATTTTTTAATGCAATTTTCTTATTGTTTGTGGCAGGTACGCTCTCGTGGGGTGTACAATTATTGGGGGCGTATTTTGTGCTATGCGACCTTTCTTTCGTTGGGGAGTGGTGACGAGTGTTATTGCCACCTCTCGGTGTCCGTCGGCCATTTGGTGTCCTGGGTGTGTTTTGTCCTTTTCGTGCAGGAAGTACGTGGTCGCTAAGAATGAAGTGGACATCTTAAAGGAGGAGTTGGAGGTCCTTAGGAGCAGGAGAGATGTACGTCATGCTCCGAGATACATGTGCACAAATATAATTTACACAATCACTTTGTGCATGCATTGATGGAGAGTTTTCACCGCACATCTGCGGTCAACCCTCGCTGCTGTACATCTTGCTATTGCTTAGTGGCCATGCGTGTTGTTCCTGGTTGTTGAAAGAGATTCGTGAGGGACAGGAGTGTCAGTTTCTGTGGAATAGTAGCCATTCAAACATAAGAGGCATAGATTTTAAACAACTCGTGGAAGCTTAAAAGTGAGCTTTGTCACATGCTATCATTTCCGATCATAATACATAATAGTTACAAAGACCTTCTCAATAATCAACTTGAATTTTACTCTCTCGACGTTTGGACATTGAGAGTAAAATTCAAGTTGAGGTCTTTGTAATTTTATTGGCAACTGATCGTTGAGAATAGCTTGGCTCAGCTTCAGGGCTCGGCTCAGCTTCAGGGCTCGGCTCACTTGGCTCGGCTTCAGGGCTCGGCTCAGCTTCAGGGCTTGGCTCGGCTTCAGGGCTCGGCTCAGCTTCAGGGCTTGGCTCGGCTTCAAGGCTCGGCTCGGCTTCAGGGCTCGGCTCAGCTTCAGGGCTTGGCTCGGCTTCAAGGCTCGGCTCGGCTTCAGGGCTCGGCTCGGCTTCAGGGCTCGGCTCGGCTTCAGGCTCGGCTCAGCTTCAGGGCTCGGCTCACTTGGCTCGGCTTCAGGGCTCGGCTCAGCTTCAGGGCTTGGCTCGGCTTCAAGGCTCGGCTTCAGGGCTCGGCTCGGCTTTAGGGCTTGGCTCGGCTTCAAGGCTCGGCTCGGCTTCAGGGCTCGGCTCGGCTTCAGGGCTCGGCTCGGCTTCAAGGCTCGGCTCGGCTTCAGGGCTCGGCTTGGCTTCAGGGCTCGGCTCGGCTTCAGGGCTCGGCTCAGCTTCAGGGCTTGGCTCGGCTTCAAGGCTCGGCTCGGCTTCAGGGCTCGGCTCGGCTTTAGGGCTTGGCTCGGCTTCAAGGCTCGGCTCGGCTTCAGGGCTCGGCTCAGCTTCAGGGCTTGGCTCGGCTTCAAGGCTCGGCTCGGCTTCAGGGCTCGGCTCGGCTTCAGGGCTCGGCTCGGCTTCAGGGCTCGGCTCGGCTTCAGGGCTCGGCTTGGCTTCAGGGCTTGGCTCAGCTTCAGGGCTCGACTCGGCTTCAGAGTTTGGAAAGGGTTGAACATCACATCTTCGATCAATACAGCAGGAAACCAGGTGTACACTGGTACCTGATGTCACGATTCCTCATCAAAGATGCCTATAGATCAATTCTTGTCTCTCTTTCTGAACATTTCCTCCATCAGTTAATACTTATCCTCTTTCCTCTCTCTCTCTCCTTTTCACTTCTCCTCTCACCTCATCCCTCCTCCCTAATGTCTCCCCCCCCCCTCCCCAGACCATGCATAGGACTATAAAGGAACAACGTTCCAAAGAATTAGTCGTAAAGGACAAATTGATGGGCCTCAGGCATGAGTTAGAGGAGGCCAAAGAGAAAAAGAAGACTAGCCTCTCAGAGAAAAGCAAGGTCAGGAAAGGTGAGTTGATCGAGTGGGACTAACTGCATGTGCATGTACACGAGACAGTCAAGTGTGCTAGGTTAGGTGGGCATGTGTGTGGTGTGTGTACATAAGTGTCAGTCACTGCACATCTTGTGGATCGACATTTTGTTCTGCCATATATTTCTTTGTGAAGCAAACTTAGAACAGGTTCGAGTGCACCGGTATATTGTAGACAGCCGTATCAATCAACAGGGTGTACTGATTATGACATCCCCCCCTCTCCCCCCCCCCCCCCCCCCCCCCCCCCCCCCTCCCCTCCCCTCCCCTCCCACTCCTTCCCCCTGTTCCTCAGAAATTGACTCTCTGCAGCAATGCAGGAAGCAGTTATGCAACAAGTTCCGTGAGGAGCAGATGGCCTACCTGGCTGCCATCAACAAGCAGAAGCAGCAGCAGATAACGGAAGACAAGCAACGCAGGGATCAGAGCAGGGCCGCCAGGGAGGAGCAGAGGTAGATCTTGGGGGAAATGTGTGTGTGGTGGAGAGGTGAAGTGTAGGGGTGTGTAGTGGAGGGTGTGTATGGTGGAGGAGCATTTTTTTATGTTTCTCTGTTGGCCGTCTGTTTTTGTCTTATCATTATTTTTATTAAAAAAATCTATTTTTATAATAAAAAATCTAAAATCTATTTTTATAATTTTTTTAATCCGAGGAATACTCAAAGCATGCACGGTCCATTTGGCAAATTTCTGATTTCAAAAAGCCAAAATTATCGATCATCTATGTAAGTTAACCCTCCCAAGGGGTAGCAAAATCGTAATACAGTGTAGGTGGGAGTGGATGGAACAAGTTCCCCCATTCTAACTTTTTCCCCTTAAAAATAAAATCATATCGTAAGTGCAGCAGCATGATAACAAACTTGTGATGACCTGCCTAGAAGTAGCTCACCTCTGAGGTATGTGGAAACTACGTCGTATGTACGCACCATCCTGCCCTCCTCCTTCCATCACCCAACAGTTCCCCCCTCTCTTAAATTCCTAGATCCACTTCCCCACCTCTTAAATTCCTAGATCCACTTCCCCTCCCTCTTAAATTCCTAGATCCACTTCCCCTCCTCTTAAATTCCTAGATCCACTTCCCCTCCATCTTAAATTCCTAGATCCACTTCCCCTCCCTCTTAAATTCCTAGATTCACTTCCCCCCTCTTAAATTACTAGATCCACTTCCCCTCCTCTTAAATTCCTAGATCCACTTCCCCCTCCCTCTTAAATTCCTAGATCCACTTCCCCTCCCTCTTAAAGTCCTAGATCCACTTCCCCTCCTCTTAAATTCCTAGATCCACTTCCCCTCCCTTTTAAATCCTAGATCCACTTCCCCCTCCCTCTTAAATTCCTAGATCCACTTCCCTCCTCTTAAATTCCTAGATCCACTTCCCCTCCATCTTAAATTCCTAGATCCACTTCCCCTCCCTCTTAAATTCCTAGATCCACTTCCCCCCTCCTCTTAAATTACTAGATCCACTTCCCCTCCTCTTCAATTTCCTAGATCCACTTCCCCTCCTCTTAAATTCCTAGATCCACTTCCCCTCACTCTTAAATTCCTAGATCCACTTCCCCTTGCTCTTAAATTCCTAGATCCACTTCCCCTTACTCTAAATTCCTAGATCCACTTCCCCTCCTCTTAAATTCCTAGATCCACTTCCCCTTCTCTTAAATTCCTAGATCCACTTCCCCCTCCTCTTAAATTCCTAGATCCATTTCCCCTCCTCTTAAATTCCTATATCCACTTCCCCTGCCTCTTAAATTCCTAGATCCACTTCCCCCTCCTCTTAAATTCCTAGATCCACTTCCCCTAAATTCCTAGATCCACTTCCCCTCTTAAATTCCTAGATCCACTTCCCCTTCCTCTTAAATTCCTAGATCCACTTCCCCCTCCTCTTAAATTCCTAGATCCACTTCCCCCTCTCTTAAATTCCTAGATCCACTTCCCCTCCTCTTAAATTCCTAGATCCACTTCCCCTCCTCTTAAATTCCTAGATCCACTTCCCTCCTCTTAAATTCCTAGATCCACTTCCCGCTCCCTCTTAAATTCCAAGATCCACTTCCCCCTCCTCTTAAATTCCTAGATCCACTTCCCCCTCTCTTAAATTCCTAGATCCACTTCCTATCCTCTTAAATTCCTAGATCCACTTCCCCTTCTCTTAAATTCTAGATCCACTCTTATTTAGGAGTCAGTTCTGCTACGTACATAGGGCGAACCACTTGAGATTATCCCGGGTTGCCCTCACCCTAGCCTCCCCACCCCCTCCCTCCCACTCACACACACACACACACACACCCTCTCCCTCCCCTGTAAGTGGAACAGGTCTTGCTCTAGTCCTCAGTATAAGGTACAGTCAGTCATCCTCATAGGGACATCCTGGGATGAATCCCGTACAGTGCGTCCTGACTAGACATCTATGAGTATAGTTAGTGTGCAGTGAGGTGATTGGTGTAGCATATGGTACAAGCTATGTAGATTCTTGTAGTAGATGCTGAAGGCCTTAACGTTTGCCTAAGAACTTTCCATGAACATCTGATGCTGTGTGTCCAAGCCTGCATCAGTGCTGACCTTGCGGACCACCGAGTGATCGTAACCCGCGTAATTAAAAGGCATGCATGCATTTTATCTCACCAGGCCACGCCTATAAATGTCGTGTGGCATCGTTTAATAGTCCTGCATACTGTTTGTGTGCAATAGAGTGAGTGAGATGTCTGCCATGCTTGGGCCTGCACTAGTCTTGAATGAGTGAGTGAGTGAGATGTCTGCCATGCTTGGGCCTGCACTAGTCTTGAGTGAGTGAGTGAGTGAGATGTCTGCCATGCTTGGACCTGCACTAGTCTTGAGTGAGTGAGTGAGGGAGATGTCTGCCATGCTTGGGCCTGCACTAGTCTTGAGTGAGTGAGTGAGTGAGATGTCTGCCATGCTTGGGCTGCACTAGTCTTGAGTGAGTGAGTGAGTGAGATGTCTGCCATGCTTGGGCCTGCACTAGTCTTGAGTGAGTGAGATGTCTGCCATGCTTGGGCCTGCACTAGTCTTGAGTGAGTGAGTGAGTGAGATGTCTGCCATGCTTGGGCCTGCACTAGTCTTGAGTGAGTGAGTGAGTGAGATGTCTGCCATGCTTGGGCCTGCACTAGTCTTGAGTGAGTGAGTGAGTGAGATGTCTGCCATGCTTGGGCCTGCACTAGTCTTGAGTGAGTGAGTGAGTGAGATGTCTGCCATGCTTGGCCTGCACTAGTCTTGAGTGAGTGAGTGAGGGAGATGTCTGCCATGCTTGGGCCTGCACTAGTCTTGAGTGAGTGAGTGAGTGAGATGTCTGCCATGCTTGGGCCTGCACTAGTGTCTTGAGTGAGTGAGTGAGGGAGATGTCTGCCATGCTTGGGCCTGCACTAGTCTTGAGTGAGTGAGTGAGGGAGATGTCTGCCATGCTTGGGCCTGCACTAGTCTTGAGTGAGTGAGTGAGGGAGATGTCTGCCATGCTTGGGCCTGCACTAGTCTTGAGTGAGTGAGTGAGTGAGATGTCTGCCATGCTTGGGCCTGCACTAGTCTTGAGTGAGTGAGTGAGGGAGATGTCTGCCATGCTTGGGCCTGCACTAGTCTTGAGTGAGTGAGTGAGGGAGATGTCTGCCATGCTTGGGCCTGCACTAGTCTTGAGTGAGTGAGTGAGGGAGATGTCTGCCATGCTTGGGCCTGCACTAGTCTTGAGTGAGTGAGTGAGGGAGATGTCTGCCATGCTTGGGCCTGCACTAGTCTTGAGTGAGTGAGTGAGGGAGATGTCTGCCATGCTTGGGCCTGCACTAGTCTTGAGTGAGTGAGTGAGGGAGATGTCTGCCATGCTTGGGCCTGCACTAGTCTTGAGTGAGTGAGTGAGTGAGATGTCTGCCATGCTTGGACCTGCACTAGTCTTGAGTGAGTGAGTGAGTGAGGGAGATGTCTGCCATGCTTGGGCCTGCACTAGTCTTGAGTGAGTGAGTGAGTGAGATGTCTGCCATGCTTGGGCCTGCACTAGTCTTGAGTGAGTGAGTGAGTGAGATGTCTGCCATGCTTGGGCCTGCACTAGTCTTGAGTGAGTGAGTGAGTGAGTGAGATGTCTGCATGCTTGGGCCTGCACTAGTCTTGAGTGAGTGAGTGAGTGAGATGTCTGCCATGCTTGGGCCTGCACTAGTCTTGAGTGAGTGAGTGAGTGAGATGTCTGCCATGCTTGGGCCTGCACTAGTCTTGAGTGAGTGAGTGAGTGAGATGTCTGCCATGCTTGGGCCTGCACTAGTCTTGAGTGAGTGAGTGAGTGAGTGAGATGTCTGCCATGCTTGAGCCTGCACTAGTCTTGAGTGAGTGAGTGAGTGAGATGTCTGCCATGCTTGGACTGCACTAGTCTTGAGTGAGTGAGTGAGGGAGATGTCTGCCATGCTTGGGCCTGCACTAGTCTTGAGTGAGTGAGTGAGTGAGATGTCTGCCATGCTTGGGCCTGCACTAGTCTTGAGTGAGTGAGTGAGTGAGATGTCTGCCATGCTTGGGCCTGCACTAGTCTTGAGTGAGTGAGTGAGTGAGATGTCTGCCATGCTTGGGCCTGCACTAGTCTTGAGTGAGTGAGTGAGGGAGATGTCTGCCATGCTTGGGCCTGCACTAGTCTTGAGTGAGTGAGTGAGTGAGATGTCTGCCATGCTTGGGCCTGCACTAGTCTTGAGTGAGTGAGTGAGGGAGATGTCTGCCATGCTTGGCCTGCACTAGTCTTGATGAGTGAGTGAGTGAGATGTCTGCCATGCTTGGGCCTGCACTAGTCTTGAGTGAGTGAGTGAGGGAGAATGTCTGCCATGCTTGGGCCTGCACTAGTCTTGAGTGAGTGAGTGAGTGAGATGTCTGCCATGCCATGCTTGGGC